>LFIW01001556.1:0-406993 GCA_001625285.1 Colletotrichum incanum
TGGGGGCTTTTTTTTGGGGGGGGGGGAGGGAGGGAGGGAGATGTTTGCCTCCTGGCGATTGTGGGCTTGCGTCTCTCGCGCGTGCGGCTCGCTGCTCTTCACGCAACGGTGAGAGGTCAGCTTCGAGGGGCACGTCTTGGAGTCGCGCAGCGAAACACGATAGAAAAGCGATGAGAGTCGTGTGGCCAATCAAGAGGACTTGGACGTGATATCGGTCTGTTTTTGTTTTTATTTATATATATACACATGTTGCCGGTTTCCCGTCTTCTCCTTTGTAGGACCTGCGGACTCGGACAAGTGGCGTACCCTACGGAACTGGCTCCGTAGTGTGATTGCGACCATCCGCGCAGCCGGCCTTGCGGTCGGCCGGTCGTTTCTCATTAACATGGCCATGTGTCTGCTTGACAGATATGGGGAGACACGTCCATCAAGCAGCAAATGGCAGTGTGGCCATGGCCGGTGCTGTGACAAGGAAGAGATGTTTGACTATTCGACGTCGTGGAAAATTCCGCCAAAGAGTAAACCCCCCCCCCCCTCTCTCTCCCAGCTCACTAGAAGAATCTTGACACATCAGTGCCCCTTTCTCCAACCTACTTTTTGAACTGAGGTCGAAGGAAAGGGTAGTAGAGCCTGGCCCGCTCATATACTGGCGAAAGCGGCGACAGAAACAGGATTGATGGGGCGCTTGAATAAAGCTCTCTCGCAGAGTCATGCGCTGCCTAAGCTTTTCTTTTTCCACGAGTCTCTCACGAAGTCAGGCAAGGTCAGGGTAGGCCCCCGCAATGATCGACAAATAGTGTCTGGTGTGCAGCCTGAGAGAAGGATTTCGAGAGACATCTTGTCTTGGAGATCCCAGACGCTCTTCTTCTCCCTACCGACCTTATCAATCCCCGATTTCCAAATATTTCATACCACACTCGCAGATAGGGGTCGCAGAAGGACCCCGCGGGAATGGAGTTGGGCGCGGTCCCCACAAAACGGACGGTCGAGTCCGGCACGGCCAGGAAGGCTCGGAAGGCGAGTCAGTCCACTTTGTTCAATAAAAAATAAAAATAAAAACCTCTGAAAAAAATTAAATGAAAAAAAAATAAAACCATAAACCCAGGGCCTCGGTGGAGAAGTAATGGCTGTGAGCAGAGATCCTGGGAGCGTAGCCAAAACGGGAGGTGAAGAAATAGTACCGTTCGCCGAGGTTCCGTTTTCGGACTCGTGGGCACAAACCCTCTCTAGATGATACTTCCGAGGTTTGTTTGATTATGACGGCGACATATCATCTTCCCTGGCTCTGCTGCCTGCCTTCGTAAGAATTGTTTTTCCTCCAAGTTTCTTGCAAAGGATCCAAGTGTTGTCTTTCAGTGCGTTGCTTTATTCTTGCAAGTTCCTGGTTTTCCGAAAGACGCCGGTGCGTTTTCTGGGCGTTTGCCGATGCATGGTGGAGCCTTCCGGCTTCCCGCAACGACACGCCATGCGACCGCCGCTCGATTTCCAAGTAGTGTGCCCCTACTTGCGCCATCCGCGCGGTGGCTGGAACTCAGGAAGGAAAAAGGGGAGAGGGACCTAGTCAGCGTGGTGGTTCGTCGCCTATTATTGTTTTTTTCTCCCCCTTCCTTTGTCTGGCTGTCCACGCAAGGCTTGCCGGGCTTGCCCGCTTTGAAATGGTCAACAATGCATTACCAGCAGAGATGTGTTGTCCATATGAGTGGAGCACGTATCCGTGTCTTTGTATCAAAAGGGGTGGTCGGCCGGGTTGTTGTCAACACCGCGGCAGGTGTACCACCGTAAAGTACGTACAGGATGCCAGAGCCGGCCGGGGATCGGGGATTGCCCACTAGGCAAACCAAGCATGGAGAATCGTCGACCAGGAAAATTCCCATGTCGTCGCCCTGGGGCCTGGGGCACACAAGGTGTCGGCGATGACTAAGACGGGGTTCAGAGGCGGAACTGGCCGCGCCTTCTACGTTGCCATATTAGAGAGGGACAATGCCGAGTCCATGTAAGAGGCTGTCGAAAGGCCGATCCTCGAACGCAGAGAGATCAAAGAGGGACAAGCCGGCGGGCGGCCCAAAGTGAGTGGCCAAAGAAGAAGCCTGTGGCGGTGCGTGTCTATGTGTGTGTGGCACTGACTGATGTGAAAGCATAATGACTTGTGGCACAGCACTGCTGCCATGATGAGTACATACATCCAAAGGTGGCTTGCCGACAAATTTTAATTTTTTTTCAACTTTTTTTTTGTTTGTTTTTTTGTGACTTTGAGACGCGGGCTGGTACCATGGCCTTCGTAATCCATGAATGCGGGCGGGCGTCAAACCATAACGTCAAGGAGAATGTGTCGTTATGTAATATGTGCGCGGCGAATGGGGGCCCTGGCGCGAAAGAGGAACAATGTACCAGTATAGGTGACTACGGATGGGAAGAGTGCCAGTCCACGGTTGTGTAGCCGCGGTTACCCTCGCCGCAGGTTGAATCGGCACACGGTGTAGGCACAGGCAAGGTTACGTTAGGGATGCGCTTCGGAAAGCCAATGGTGCAGTGCTGCGGAGGCTCGGAGGATGGCTGTAATGCGGGCTGCAGAGCGGAATCCAGCCCTCAGCCCTGCTGTTGCAAATGGGAAAGGAATTGTGCGTGGGATTCTTGTCTGCGTGTGTAGGTCGTGTAGGTCGTGTACTGCGCTCCGGATGTACCAAGGCAGTATCCATACAGAGTAAGGCGGGCAGGAACTCGGGAGAAACCCAGTGGGGTTTAGGTTGAATTGTGCATCCTGTTGGCGGTACGTACCAACACGCAGCACCGCTGCCCGTGATTCGGGGTATTAACTGAGCAAACGGAACCTTTCCAACAACATCAGATGAGACCTCATAGAAGACGATGTGTTGTCAGTGGTCTCATATTTCTATGAAGTGAGTACCTGAGGCAGGCAAGCAGAAGGAAATGTCATGCTCGATTGGTTGCGTACCAATTAGGAGGAAGGAACGAAGGAAGGAAGACAAGGTCCGTTTGGTCGACATCCGTCCATCTGCCCGCTCGAGCGGGTGGGTAGTGCGGTGCGTCTTGCGGTGCGTTTTGCGGTGCGTTGCGTTGCGGTGCGTCTGTAAGTCGGCAACACTCGCATCGCATCGCATCGCAAACTCCACGACACACGACGCGAGCGAATGAGGCTCAGGCAGAAAACCATCACACACAAAAAAGGCACATGGAAAAAAAGAGGCAAAAATGCCTTGGCCTAGTGAATAACCGACTTATATTCGCGCAACCCCACCACAGCCGACAAGGAACCGGAGGGATGGAGGCATATGCAGAAGGTCGCAGCGGGTATGCTAGTTGAGGAAGAGGAGCAGCAGCAGCAGCAGCAGGAGGAGGAGCCGGAAAATCCTGAAGGGATCCCTGTATTGAATTGGTGCAAAGCGAAGGTGGTGAGTGTGCGAACGACCGATATTGTGGTGGAGGTAATTAAGCACTTTATCCAGAGAGGGGAAGGAGAGGAGGGGTAGTTTTTGTTCTTGTTTTAACGGGCCTCGAAGTTTTATCCAACTCGAGACTCAAGCCTAGGATGATGATAATGGTGATGGTGGTGGTGGTTGCAGTGGGTGTGACAATGGCAACGGCAGTGTACTGCTGCCCGTCGTCCCGCCCTGCCTATTGCCCAGTCCCAGTCTAGGGCAGCTTGTTGATGTGCTGCTACCGACGCTGCCGTTGCGTGCGTGTTGTCGGTGATTGTGCTATGCTTTGCTTTGCTTTGCTTTGCTTTGCTTTGCTTTGCTTTGCTTTGCTTTGCTTTGCTTTGCTTTGCTTTGCTTTGCTGGTGCTGATTGCCGGTGCCCTGTCAGAGATATGGACGATTTCTGCCGTTGCAGGCCACTTTACTCGGTATCCCCCGTACCCCTGGTCGTCGGCGGAGGCCATCAGTATCCGTGTGCCCTGACTGGCCAAGGCACCTTGTCGACCCTGCCTCATGGCCTCAGGTAGGAAATAAATCGGTCACCGCCCGCCCCCGTAAGGGACGGGCGGGACGGGCAGGAACCCCCCCCCCCCCCCCCCCCCCCCCCCAAAAGGGCAGGGAGGGCAACAACTCATTCGCCTCACTCACTCACACACTCCCTCTCTCTCTCTCACCCCTCCATCCAATCCCCGGTCTTTTCCCACTCACCAACCCCGAGACACCTGCGATTGAATGCACTTGCTATCCGTTTATTACCTTACTACCTTCCGTTACCACCTGAAGGTGCCCTGCTTCTCTCGCTAGCCACTGATGCATACCTCTTGCCAGCGCTGTGAGCATTCCAATGCGTCTCATTTCAGGCGCATGCTTCACCGTAATCGGCCCTGTCATGGCCTTGCCCTCCTGCCTAACGTTGAGCCATGTGCCCTGGAAGTGATTCACTAAAAGGCGGGTGAAGCACCACCTCCCCCCCCCATCTTCATGCGCTGGACGACGTCCCTTCCTCAACCTGCCTGCCTGCCTGCCCGCCTTAGACATCGCAGTCACCGTCACAGCCAGAGCCGTCCCCTCCCCTCCCCGCTAAAAAAGTCAGGTCAACAAGCTGCCTCCACCTTTACCTCAAGTGCCAACCTGGTAGCGGCTTTCCGAGAGGGAAAAAAATTCATTCACAAAAAAAAACTCGGGCCTCAGATTTTATTCCTGCAACCTTTCTTTCCTCCTCTCCCACAACCACACAATCTCCTCTCTCTCTCCCCCTCTCCTCCACAAACCTACCCTTACTCGGCATCTTTGTGGCCATTCATCAGTTCTCTCGTCCTGCTCCGGCCGAATTCCTGTTCGTCATACACATAGCGGACGGTTCGTACACGACCAGCGAGACCCCTCAAGCCAACAACAAAGTCGTCCAATCGAAGCTTTGCGTTTACCGTCGTTCACATTTTCCTTAGATCGCCGCAACCCGAGCATCTCCGGAACGCCTCGCTTCTCTTCTTCCCAACCCAAACCTTCTCGTTGACTTGCCCTCAACCCAACCCCGCTATATCGGTACGAGGAACACAGCTTCCACGACCCCTCGGACATTCTCGTCGTGCTCGCTCTTGCTGAATTCCAGTACTCGCGTGCCGCCGTCGGAACCCCGTCCCCGCATTCGCCCAATAGAAGCCACCACGTCGGCTTCACTGGACTAGCACCTCCCACTCGTCCCGTCACCTTTGGGCCTTCCCAAATCAACGCGCGACTTCTGACGACGTCAATCGACACTTGATCCTCTCGACGGCCCTCCAAGCCGCCCGACCGAACTCATTTTTCCACACCCCGCCGAGAGGTTGGTTCGCCCTCTCCGGTCCGTCTCCGCTCGGGGAGTTGCTGGTAGACCTCGGTTTACCCTCCAGCAGGATACACAACAGCCAGTTCGTGGCTACCTACTTCGGGGCCTGGCAGGATTGGATCCGTTGATCGTCTTTCCTGGTCCAATATACCCCCAACAGTCTTTCGAGGCATGCCTATTTCTGCATCAGACCTAGCATCAGACACGATGGCTACTGCATTTTCTTACGCTCAAGCCGCCAAGGGTCAGGCGGCCACCACATCCGCAACCCAGCCTACTGAGAACGGCAAGGACGCCGCCAACTCAGTAAACGGCGAACAACCCGCTGCTGAGACCAACGCCGTTAAGAGCAGCGACTCCGTTGACGATGAGGCTTTGAGAAATACCCCTCTCAAGACCCAACTCGCTGCCAAGCAGGACGCTTCTTCTGTCCCGGCTGAGGCCAACACCAACAACACATCCGCTGCCGCCTCCGTCACCGATTCTCGACGCGATGATGAGGACGCCGCCACCGAGGGCTCCGCCCGCCGAAGCGAGAAGAGCGTAAGGTCGGCAAGCGCGTCCACTCGCGTGACCGATGATGCCGAGCCGAAGAAGGGCTCTAGGAAGCCGAGAAAGGGCAAGGCAGGAAAGGAGTCGAGCGACGATGCCAAGAAGGAGAAGGCGGCAGAGCAGGAGAAGGAGCAACCCAAGATCGAGCTGGTCGAGGCGCCGCTCCCTTCAGTCAATATTTGGACCCAGCGGAAGGAGACGCAGGCTGCAAAGACTTCTGTCACCCTGCCCACCAACGGTGCTCCCAACGCATCCAACTCCGCCGACACCTGGCCCAACAGCCAGGAGTCCAAGAAGAAGAGCAAGGCCACCGACGCCACTGAAACAACCAACGGTGCTGCCGGCGCTAACAAGTCCCAGCGCAAGGCTGGTGATGGCGAAGCGGCCGTCCGCAGGAACGGTGCTCGCGGCTCTAGAGTGATCGACAGAGACAGCCGACCTACCGAGGTGCCTCCTCCCGTCGGTGATGTTCAGTCGTGGCCTACGCCCGAGACGGCGGTCAAGGAGGAGAAGCGCAAGCCCTCTGATAAGATTGAGCGGGCAGAGACCGAGGCCCAGGACGATGCTGCCTCCAAGGGACGTTCCAAGGACAAGTGGGAGCGCATGGACTTCGTGCCCACTGTTCAGTTTTCCACCCCTATTCCTTCGGTGAGAGGATCTCGGGGAGGACGCGGTGGCGCCCGCGGTGGACGCGACGTCACCTCCCGCGGTGGCCACGGCGCTGCAGCCGCCGCCGCTTCCGACAAGCCTGCCGGTGCTGCTACCCCTTCGAGCAAGCCCGGAAGCGAAGCTCGCGAGCGTGCCCGAGACGGCAACGCTCCGGCCGGGGCCACTTCCCAGCCCCCTGCTGCAAACAAGCGTGCTTCATTGGAGGCGTCCAACAAGGAGCAGCGCAAGCCATCAGCACCCAGCTCGGGCGAGCGTAGCAAGGAATCGCAGTCCAATGCCACCAACGTAAGTAACATCCCGCGCTCCTTGTCGAGACACTCAGTCATCAACGGTACTAACCACAAAGCAGGAACAGGCCGGTCCTGTTAGAGAGAGGGGCGAAGGCCGCGGTGACAGGGGTCGTGGCGGATACCGAGGCCGCGGAGGTCATCCCGGAAACGTGCCCATGCACTCCCAGCAGTCTTCCTACATGGGTAACGGCAACTCCTTCGGCTCTCAAGGTCCCCGTCAGTACACCAGCCCCCCTCTGCACCAGAACGGTAGCTTTGCTTCCTCATACGGCGGCTCTCAGTCTCGGGGCGGTCGCGGCGGCCGTGGTCAGTCCAACGGTTCCGGTGCTTTCCGTGGGGCTGGCGGCCCTTCGAACTCTGGCCGCATGCGCCAGGTCCAGACAAACATGAACCAAGTTTCCTGGGACTACGGCATGCCCATGACCCCCGGCTCTTACCCAGCTTTCTACGAGCAGACCAGACACCTCATGATTCCTCAGTTTGAGTACTACTTCTCTGTCGAGAACCTTTTGAAGGACGAGTTCTTGCGTAAGCACATGGACAGCCAGGGTTTTGTGCCCTTGGAGCTCGTACTCGGCTTCTCCAGAGTCCGTACTGTCGCCGACCCTCAGACCCTGCGCGCGATCTGCGCCGAGTGCCCTCAACTGGACTACGTCATCGGAGACGATGGTGTCGAGAGACTGCGCTCCCGCACGCACTGGCAGAAATTTGTTTACTCCAAAATGGAGTTGCGATTCGAGTCTGCGCGCAACGCTGGACCTCAGTACTTTTACCCTCGCTCGCTTCACGCCATGACTCCTTACGACCACGGAATGATGGGCGACTATCCCGTAGTTTCGCCGTCCGCCTACCCCAACGGCACCGAGAATGGTTACGTGGCCTACCCCACCGATGCGCCGGCTGGGCAGACCAATGGCGCGGTGAACGGTGCCGGACCTGAGACTCAGCTTTCTGCTCAGGTTCCCGAGTTCCAGCCGGGAACATCCGAGCAGGCTGCCGAAGCATCACCGGCCACCGCCAACGCGGAGTCGGAGCCCAAGACCCAACATCTCGTCAATGGCTCTGCTGAGGCCCACGCGGAGAGTGTGCCGTTGACCAACGGCAACCACGCCCAGCCTGCTGAAGCCCTTCAGTCCTAGTTGGATGAAGGCATTGTCGTGGGCTGTGGCGATGAGGCAGCATCCGTGGGTTGCGGCAGCATCAGCAGCAGCAGCGACACGTCGAGTCCGTCTCAACGCGCACATCTGGTGATGCGTGTTCGAGGCGAAAACTCGGCTACGGAGTCTCGCATTGACGACGTCCCGTATCCTGAATTTCGTACACGCGCGCTCTCCAAGCGGCGGGACGCTTTAGCTGGGGAGGTTCCTGGCGATATGATATCCCTTTATCGGTTCTGGTCTCATTTCTTGGCCCGGCATTTTGATTTGGAGATGTTTGAGGAGTTTCGGGCATGTGCGGTGGCGGACGCCACGGGGGAGACAGTCAACACAACTGGTCTCGAGAACTTGATTGCATACTACGAGGCGATCCTCCAAGGCGACCAGGGAAAGCTTCTGGACAATATTGAGTTTCTCTACGGAGAAGCGAAAGAGCTGGCTACCATGGCCAAGATATCCTGAGAGTCGAGGGCGACAAGACAAGAATGTTTTACGAATTACGCATCTCGTGTTGGGATTTCTTCGACAGCTGCTAGGCTCTGGAGGTTGCGGCCTGACGCAACTTGATCTTGGGCAATTGTTTCACTCTTTCCTAGTGCCGTTGGGTTTGCAACGTTTCTTGGGATCCGTCGGAACGAACCCGGCATTGCTGTCGTCATTGAATGATTGGAAAAGTTCGTTGCTTCTTTCTCGCCAAGCAGGGAGATCGCAGAGAGATTGCTGCCGGGTGGCCAGCGATACGCCCACGTGAGGGGGCTGGATCAGGAATAATCGAGAGAGTGTGGATTAATCAAAGGCGAACACGACGGGAGAGAGGGTTGGGTCTCGGGTTGAAGTGAAGCAAGTTGCTCTTCCGCAGGGAGACAGCTTCGGACACGGGTTGATGAAAGTCTCTTCTCCGGCGTATTCGGCATAGGACCGATATGACAATCATCGGCCTACTTTTTTCCTTTTTGGCGGTTTTTATTTTATTTTTATATCTCGTGGAGGGAATCATCCTCTTCCTCCTCGCCTCTTGCTGCTAGACGAAGAAAAAAGTTTTCTTCCCTTTTTATTTGCACATAGTTTTTTGCATGCTCTTTTTCAGGGAATCTGGGAGGAAAAAAAGGGGTGGACATGAAATGCATTCGAGCGGTCACAAGAGGAAATTCCGGAGGCGATGGCCCAAGGTTCTACTAGACTTTTCTCTCTTTTTCTTCTGGCCCATCGGTACACAAACACACGAGAAAAGAATGAAAACAGAGCATCACCACGCAGAACGAGTTACGCTGGTGTTGAATTTGTACGAATAGGACCCTACTCACACAAAAACAAAAAAAATCGAATAAACACGGAGCGGTTGGCGTTCATGCTGGGTAAAAACACTCGGGTTTCGTGCTCTCATGCTTTCGTGATGGCTCTCGCGATGCTCCTGTTCACTCGCGTAGAGGGAGGTGAAGCGCATCATGAGCTGTGTTTCCTCGTGTTGTGTGCCCTGCTACTGTTGAACGGGAAGTCGAAGCAGAACGTAGTTAGGGTCTGAACCGAGCCCAGCCTATGTATGATGTAGAAAGCGTTGCCTGTTCCTGTCGTGAGCATGTTGACATCCCAACCATTGCCCCCCCCACACCGGGGCGGGTTCCAGAGTCCGGCTCGTTTTGGAACTCGTTGTTGCCAAACCAGGGCTGAGACGCAATACTTCCTTCGGCCGTCTCTCGAGTCCTGGCCTGTCCTTTCTACATCGCGCTTGCAAGGCTCCAGCGGGACTGACCCTCGGCCGATGACCTTGTGGAGGGACGCCCCCGGCTTCGCCTCGGGACGCCGGCGGGCGCATGTGACAAGAAACATGCTCTCCTCCGGACGGATTGTGGCGGAGAAAGAGACCCGTACCGCACGGCACCCGCCCTGCCAGCGTTGGCTCTCCATGTGAGTTGAATGAACCACGTCGATATCCGAGTGATGTTCCCGGCTTGGTGTGGGACACACTCGAAGACGCCCCCGCCTTACCACCTATGCGGAGTTGAGAGAGTTGGAGGCAGGAAAAGGGGGCAAGGTTTGCTCGCACAAGACAGCTACCAGTGATCACCATATCATGTCGGAGCAGCAGGTGCGCATCTGTTCAGAGAAACAATCGCCTCGCATTAATCATTATTATATTACCGTCCATGGCAGAAGCATGCTTCGCTACTGCCGCAGCCGGGCCCGTCGACGCCGATAGAAGCGGGGGTGTCAATCCATACAGTCATTATCTACAAGCAGTCATGCCATCGCTTCGTAATTCCAAACTTTGTTGTTGTTGCAGGAGTGGATATTCCCAACCGCGCTAGTTGTCGAGTCCCTTAGAGGGCCATGACGAGACCGACAATGGCGGCAACGCCAGCGAAGGCGTTGACCATGGCAGTCGGGGCAGCATTAGGGGCGTCGGTGGAGGCGGGGGCGGTGCCGGAGGCACCGGTACCGGAGGCGTCAGTGCCGGTAGGCTCAGCAGACTCGGTCGCGGAGGCGTCGCCGGTCGCGGTCTCCGTCTCGGTGGCAACGGTCTCAGTGGCAGTCGCGGTACTGTCGAGGAGTGTTAGCGAACCGACGGCCAAGACGAAAGGTCAAGCAGAGAAGGGCGCCGAGAGGTGACTTACGCAGTGGTGTCGGCCTCCTCGCTGGTGTTCAGCACAGTCGAGGTGAAGGCGCTGCCGGCAGAGTCGGTGCCGGTAACGACACTGGGGGAAAGCGTGGGGACCAGGTCGGTGGTGATGGTGGTCGGGACGGGCGTGATGGTAGCGGAGATGCTGGTGGTGATGGTGTTGCCCTCGCTGTCGGTGGTGGTGACGGCAATGACGGTGGGCACGGGGGTGCCAGCGGCGGCAGTAGGACGGAGGCTCTCAATGGCAGACTCCAGGGCGGCATACTGGCTGACATAGGCGGTGGGGATAGCGGCGAGGAACCAGGTCGGGGTGCTGGTGGCCTTGAGGACGGAGTAGACGTAGGACTTGACGTCCCCAGTGACGCCGGCCGCGCTGGCAGCGGAGCCGAAGGCCGAGGTCAGGGAGTTCCACTGGCCCTCCGGGATGTAGGCTGAGATGAGGGCATCAGCAGCTTGGGTGAAGGCGGGGGCGTCCGAGCTAAGTCTTTGTTAGTCCATGTACCAGTGGTTTTGAGGCTCTCGCCTCTTGAGCTCTAATGGCTTACGCTTGACGGGCCTGGACGGGGTTGGCAGCGGCGAGCTTGGCGGCGAGGGCCAGGGAGAAGATGGCAGACTTCATGTTGGGTGGTGGTTGTTTTTTGGGGGGGTATATTCCAAACTGAATGTCGGGTATCACAGGTATGTTGGGATGAGGACGGCAGGGTTTCCCTGGGGGTATCACTGGCTGGCTGAAGCAAATAAGACGGATGAAGAGAGAGTAGTGTGAGAGGAGAGGGCATCTGGAGACAGCTTCGACTGGCTGGCCGTCGGTTTAAATAACAAACAAAGCTTGATGATGCGGTCAAGAACTAAATGACGCCGTACGCAGTCGAACAGGCCGGGTACGACCAGGCCAGCACGAATTGGGAAGCATGGCGACAGCGGTGGTGGAAGCGAGAGCTGGGAATTGCGCGTTGCTGCGTTTGCGAGGGGCGAGACAGAAAGAAAGTGGGCAAAAATCTTGGTGTTGACCCCGGCCTGTAATCCTTGGAAAGCGGAGGTTGGGTAGAGATGCTCAATACTAGGCCAATGCTCGGTGCCCTTGCAGCCGCAGAACCAGCAACAAGAGAGAGCTCGGCACGGCAACGCAAGCATGGCGTGGCCAGGGTACAAAGCAGAAGCTGCAGTCTGCAGACTAGGCAAGGGAAAACAACACCGAAAAAGCAGGGCAGGACAACAGATGAGGCCGGGCCAGACCTCCTGGCGTGACGTGACGGTTGGCCCCCTTTGCTTGCGCATGTCACGCAGGCCATCGAATCAGCTCCGGAAGTCCTGATGGCCTGCCTCGCACAGCATGAATGATCGCACCAAGCGGGTGCACGGGTGATGGCATCACAGTGTTGGCTCAATCGAGCGGGCAGGGGATATGATTGGCGCCGGGTTGCGTGTTTGCCGGCCTTGATCGTGAAATGAGTTGACGGGAGGGGAGGTTGGGGGGAAAACAGAACAAGGATCAAAATACAAGGTCGAGGAGATACGTCAGCCTTCCTTTTCTTTCGGTAGAACGAGCGCCCTTGGCTGTTCTACACGAATTGGAGTGGAGTTCTCGACTCGGTTAGCGCCTAGATGAAGCTGCTCACGCTGGGGGATGCGAGGGAAACATATATACACGAAAGGCCAGTAAAGAGCTTGTACATAGTAGTACTGCATAGAGCTGTGGTGCCGGGTGACGATGGGTTTTTCATGGTGGTCTTGGAAGCTGGCAGACGATATCCCTGCCATTCTGTTGTTCGTGAGAGGGTGGGAAAAAACCAGCACGGAACACGTCGAAGTGGAGGGATGTGGTTGGCGGGTAGCATGTAGAGCCCAAATTCACTCAGCCACATTATTGGCTGTCACTTTCTCCGCTGGACGAATCACACAATGGCATTGTTGAACTTGGGGAGCCAGGAACAAGGAAACCCCATCCTCGGCTGTGTCCCTGTTTCGCCGTTTTGCTGGTAACGGTGAGCCAAATGTATTCTTTCTGGAAGGATGAACCATTCGGTACCTGAGATGCTTTCCCCAGTTCCTCCGCTGCACGTGACCTGATTCGCGTGTGGACGGTAGTTGGTTGCGAGAGTAGGCTTCCTCTCCTCCTCCCTTTCTCAACGCCTCTGTAAGTGACGCGAACAACTCAAGACACGCCAGTGCATTGAGGGTGAGAGAAGTTCCAGGTAACGTTGATTAGACCATGATGGCGGCGAACCGGAAGAAGCGAGAGATGGAAAACTTACACTGCGTCGCTAATACTGTGAAAATCGTTCACAGGAGCGGTGGGCGATGCGTAGCCACAACGTCCACCGGCCACGTGTGGCATCTTGGGGGCCTACAAAGACCAGCTGCGCCACGCAATCCAGCCTCGGTCGTGTTAGTAGCGTAGGAGACAGACGCTACGTCACCGGCTCTAGCCCCTTCACACTGCAGGCTTCCCCTCTTCGAATCCCGTCGCCGCGGGGCATCCATCCCACAGTCCACTTCGATTCATTCGTCTAACCTACCTGTGCCCGCTCGTCATCACTATGACACCCCCAGGTCTTCTGTCTGACACACCTCGGCCATCTATCTATCTGCCCTGGCGCAGTTCTTCGCCGGACTTGCAATGTACTTGGTGGACGCGCATATCAGATTGCTATTTTCTCGATGTCGGATGTATGCCGCGATATTGGTGACAAAAGAAAAAAAAAGAAAAGAATGCCCGTCTAGCTTATTTCTGGACGCCGCCATACATAGTTCCAGACACAGACAACCTGTCAAGCAGAAACTCGGCCCCCGAGAAAAGAGGAACCAAACGAATCTATCAGTCATGAACACTGCCCCAGTCAGACCTGGTGCATTCGGAGAGAGTGTAGAGGAAACGCTCGCGGACTCACCGAGCACCTTGCAGCAGAGCCCCTCGTACAGGTACCAGCACAAGTGCCCCTCTGTCGGCGCTTGGTCCCAGGCAAGGCTCAATCCGTCCCCGATGTTCTATTGGTCAACATGCCTGCTCTTATGAGGTCATTTCCACGGCTGCCTCGCTGTCCCTCCCTCCTTTTTGCTCAGGTCACAGGTCACCAGGGTAAGGGACCCGATGTTGCATGCATTGCTGTGTCTGCTGCTGCTGCTGCTGCTGCACTGCCAGAGACACCCGAGGTCACGAACATGCTTCTTCCTCTTTGCCGTTACCGCCGTTGCTCTCAACTCGAGGGGTTTCAAAGTATGCAGCTCCTGGTCCTGGGAGGTGGCAGTAGCCGTATATTCTCAACGGCCAACGCAAGACATCGCTTCCGTCACTCTCATTGTGGCTCTGGTGCGGCGTCGGGCTGTCGCAGGGAACACCCGTCCTTGGAGGCCGCTTGTAAGCACACCAACACAGTATTTGGGGCGCACTAGGAAGCCTGACGACTACCGTCTTTCTCATCTTTGGTGCCCAGCCAATCTGGCAAAGACCAAGTGGAAAATTGGACGACTAAAAACAAGGGCACACGCTATTTTCGGCCTGAGGAGAAGGGAGGGGCGCCTGGGGACCAACGGCATGGCTAAGTGACTTTCTCAATGGTTTTGTGTTGTGTAGATGGCTATCTTTCGGATGGGAGAAGGGTCTAGGCAAGGTTCGCAAGTACTCGTCGCCGCAATTAGGCGATAAAGCTACATTTGTTTCCTGAGCTGAGCGTAGCGCAAAGACCGTCCGTCCATCATGGACATACGCATCCCTGAATCCCGCACCCTCCGCCTCTCCTGCAGCCGCACCTCTGCAAGCAATGCTGAGTCGTCAAGATGTTGCATCCATGTCTTTGGCCACGCAACCCTGTCCTGCCCTGCCCAGTTGTTCCAGTCCAGGCCTGAAGGGGGGGGGGCTGTTTCTGGCTGGCTGCTCTGCCCGAACTGTCCACCTCATGCCTGATACCCACGACTGATTTGCCTTTCCTTCCCGTCTCCGTCTTGCTGGACCCTGGCCTCCCCACCACCACTTCCAGCCCTGGCCCCCCGGTCTGCGGTCATCATTTCTTCCCCTCCTCCCTCTCTTCCGGGACTATTCTTCACTCTTCTACCCTTTAAACAACTCACAGACATTGCGACTTTTCTAGTTGTAGACTGCTCGTTACACCCCGCGATTTCATAACTTTTATCAGCCGTGTCTCTGTCTCGTGTTGCATTCGTGTCCCATATCGACACTTTGTCACCTAACTCAGAGACTTACAACATACCACCGAGCCTCTCGGCCCTTTCGCCTGTTTTCATCGACCGGCATGAGCTACGACTATGAGCCTCCGCGCACTCGTCGCTACGTGCGCGAGGAGCGTCGTGAGGAGAGGATCGATCCCCGTTACGCAGATGACGGTTACCTGAAGGTCTATCAGTCTCGCGAAATCGTTCCCAAGGCCCGAGAGAACAGCGATCTCTCCATCGAAGAAGTTCGCCGCGATTTCCCTCCCCCGGGCTACAGAGACTCCCGCAGAACCCGTTCAGCAGAGCCAGGCTACTACGACGACTACCGAGGCTACGACGACCGAGACCGATACTATGACCGCGAGCATGACCGTCGCAGCAGGAAGGCCGGGAGCGTTGTCTACGCTGAGGAAGAGAGGTCTCGTAGGCGCGTGCTCAACCAACAGGAAAAGATTATAGCTGCCGTTGCCGGCGCAGCTTTGGCTTTCGGTGGCAAGGAACTCTACGACAGAAAGGAAGCCAAGGAACATGGCAGCGAAGTCGAGCGCAACTATCTGACTTCTGCAGCCTTGGGCGCTGCCGGAGCACTCGCAGGCTACCAGGGCGCTGAGTACTACAGCAAGCGCAAGGAAAAGGAGGAGGACAAGTCTACCTATGTTGTCCACCGCGGCCGCGACGGCAGGGTCACCGAGTACTACTCTGACGAAGAGGGAGAGAGGGAGAAGAAGAGCAACAAGTCCTTCTTGGAGAATGCTTTGGCAGCCTCCGGCCTGGGAGTTGCGGTCAAGGCCCTTACAGGAGCTGGCGGTGGTGATGACCGGCGTAGTGACACTCGCAGCCGACGAGGCAGCCCTGACTCGAGGGGTTCTCGGTCCAAATCTCGAGGGCCGGGCGGAGAAGCCGCCAACAAGATGCAAAAGGCCGCCATGGCTTCCCTTATTGCCGGAGCCACCGAGGCCTTCCGTGTCGCCAAGGAACCTGGCGGTTGGAAGGGCGAGAAGACTAAGCGCATCATCACCGCAGCTGCCGGTGCTGCCACCATCGATGCCGCTCAAAGTGGCGAGAAGCAAAGCAAGCTGGGTCTGGCCGAATCTGTCATCGGTGGTTTGTTGGGCAACCGTGTCATCAACGGATCCAAGCGCAACATCGAAGAAGATCGAAGAACCGGTCGAAGCCGATCTCGGTCGCGCGCTCGTTCTGACGGTGGAGGCGGCGGGCCGGGCTTGGCCGCTCTGGCCACTGCTGGACTAGGTGCTTTCGGCGCAAAGAAAGCAATCGAGAATGTTCGGTCCCGCAGCCGCGGCCGTAGTGCCGACTCTTACGACAGCCGGGCCTCTAGCCGGAGCCGCGACGGCCGCCGCCAGCGGAGCAGGAGCCGCAGCGTTGTCGACTCGGCCCGAAAGAAGCTCGCCAAAATCGGCCTTGGCAGCGACCCCGAAGAGAAGGAGAGAGACAAGTATGCACGAGACGACAGCTACTATGATGACCGTAGCTCCCGTCGTGGCGTAAGCCGAAGATATTCTGATGAATATGACGATGGTTACGACCGAGGTTACGCCCGCAGTGGACGCGATGCCTATGACGACGACAGGTCCTCGTACACGAGCCGACGTAGGGACCGTTCCCGTCGTCGAGGAGGGAAATCGGACGCGAGTTCGGACTCAGATCTGGGCGACTCGGACGATGACGAGAAGCGTGCTAGGAAAATGAGAGGTAAGCAAGTCATTACAACGGGCCTCGCGGCCGTTGCCACCATTCACGCGGCCCATGGAGTCTATCAGAGTATGGAAAAACGCAATGCACGGCAGAAGGCTGTGAGAGAAGGACGGCTCAGTCCGCAAGAGGCAAAAAAGCTCAAGACGAAGGCGATTGTGCAAGACGCCGCATCTGTTGGAATCGCTGCTCTCGGTATCAAAGGTGCCTGGTCTGAACTCAAAGAGGCCAAGGAGATGTCCCACGAATGCAAGCAATTCCAGCAAGAAAAGGCACTCCGGCATCAGAAACGCCTCGAGAGGCAAAGGAGGCTCAACAGCGGCTACGAGAGCAGAAGGAGCAGGGCCGATGACTGGTACTCTTCAGCGTCTCCGCGAGAAGACCGGTATGATTATGGGTCTACGTACTACGACGACAACCCGTACTCTGCCGGCCGCTTGCCTGCACCTCCTGTCGGCTACGATGACAGGAGGTACAGAGACTGAAGAGGTAAAGCGAATGGGAGGCAGTTCTCCCAATCACCATGTCTGGTCTTTGCCACAAACCCGAATTGTGGCGTTTTCCACACCTTGCCCCTCTCTGCCCTCAACACCAGTATTATTACGAATTTCATGCCTTTATCAGATTTAACGACGTTACGACATTTCCACATATCATTATTGCAGCGCCAGCCGCAACTGTTCTAAAGAACAGAATTGGAAAAATTGGAAGATTAGGGGATGTAGAACTGGCGTTCCACACATGCCCTCGATGAGCAGCCGTCTTGCATTGCGTTACTCAGATAGATGGATTCCCCTTTTCCTCTTTGTTGCCAAATCTACACGCATTCTTTTCTATTGTACTACGAGCCAGACTGATTCTAATTGGATTGTGACAGACCATCGCCGCCGTTACTAATCGGCTCACGCCGCCATCCAGAGCCAGATGAATCAGCACTGGTCAGCCCGTTGCTCGTTACCGTAGGGCCCTGCGGATGACGGTCGTACCACCCCGAGGGAGCCTGGCAGCATGCAGCTCAGACAGAATGAGCACACGATTCGGCCAAGATCGAAGCTGATCGCCAGGGTCCGATTGGAATGAGGTGTTTTTGCTGGTGTTGCGATTGTAGGGAGGGGCACAAGAGACAGAAGGAGAGGTCTGGCCAGCTTCCGTCGGGAAGACCCAACTGATCGAGCAGCCTCGCAGCCAAGCGGAAACCTGATGAGAAGGTACCCCTGTTCCTGAGACAGGCCGGACATTTTGTTCGCTAGCGCGGGAACGGACAGGCGGCGGTGAAGGAGGGCGACCATCTTTTTTGGAAAGATTGGGGAATAAGGCGGGAAGAGAGGGGGGCCAATATGCGAGATGATGATATACGACGGAAAAGACGGCGGTATGGGTCTCGTTACTCACGCCAGCGCCCGATCAGCAACGATGGGGCGACGGAAAGACATCTTGTCGAGCATTTCTCGCCTCCATCGGGACTGAATCGTAATGTTTTTTTAGTCTCTTCTTTTTTTCATTTCTCTACAGTACTTTCCTTGGATGGGACAGGCTTTTTTATTTTATTTTTGACCTTAACGCTGGGCAGGCTATGTAGTTTCCCACGGCCATGAGACATGAACTTTTTGCGCACACTTGCCTCCTCATCTGCGTGTTCACTATGCGCCGGACGCCCGTTCGCCTCGCTATCTGACACCGCAGAGTGTGGTACACTGTATCCCTAGGCGAGGGGGCGGTCGGCTCCGAAACACATCCCACGCTGTCCACCCCCCTCTCCGGCAGTGCCTAGAAGCCAAGAGATGCAAGCACCACGACGAATAGCCTGATCACCGGGAAGGGGTGCGAGTCCAACGCTGATGAACAACCCTGCGGTTGTGCACATGCCACAAATGTCACACATGGCACAATCTCGCCCTGCTTGTGTTTGACCTTTGCCTTCGCGGAAAGATTCAGGTCAAGAGCGAAGCGCTGAGCAAACCGAAAGAATGAGATGGGTGGGATGAGAAGGGGGGGAGGAAGTCTAGACTCCTCTGCAAGCCCGTTTTGCATGTCTTGCCTGGTTTGCTTGCCCTGCTTGAATGCCTTGCTTGACCTGCTTGTTTCTCAGTCAGTGGGCCAATCTGCAGAGCTGAGCGCATGGGGGAACCTCGGCATCCTCTGCTGTTGGTTCAACGTCGGGCAGTGGAAAGGAGGGGGAGGGGTTCGGTGCACGATTGACGTTTGATGGCCGACATGCTGTGGTGACATTGGGGGTCGGGTACGGACCCTTTCGAGTGGTGTTTTGTTGTTTTGGTTGTCTAGTGGTGACAAGCGGCTGAGGGATCCGGAAAAGTGACATCATCGCACACACCGACGTGGGGCCTGCGGCCGCGATTGGTGAGGCATCGTCAGATGACTGATTTGACATGTCTCGATTTTCGGTGCCGCCATCTCGATGGCACAGTTCCCGTGTTTCTGGTTTTGACATCCTGTTTTGATGCCGAGTGTCAACTTAAGGTGTTGCTAAGTATACGGGATGCAGAGGGTCTCCATGAGTTTTGGGTTCGCCGGCACACCATCCGGCGGAAGCTTCAGATGACTAGCAACAAGGGATCCCCTAGGATAGAGCTGGTTTTGTACAATGAGACGAGACACTCTTATCCCGAATTCTTCTTTCCGTCTAGGACTACTCAAATTGAACATGACTTTGACAAAAGGTTTGGTGGTATGATACAAAGATAATAAGCAACGCGGATGGGGGTGTTTCTCATGCCGCGGCATCTCCTCCCTGCTGCTTCCAGGCCTGTGCCATGGCCAACAGATTGGACAGATTCTGGGTCTGCTTGTCGTCGGCCGGGAAGACGTAGTCGATGTACTCCTCGAAGCTGTCGTCGTCGAGGCGTCTTCTGCGCTTCGTCTTGCGCGGCATCAGCTTCTGCACCTTCTCCACATCGTCGTCGGAGCCGTGCGTCCTCTCGAACGACAACCAAGCATTGAGCAGCGTGACAGCCTCCTCCTTGAGGTCCTTGTCGCGCATGCTCTTGTGTGCGCGCTCGAATACCTTGCGTGCCCGCGCCTTGGCCTCGTTGCTGATCGGCGCCTCCTCCTCCGCCTCTTCCTCATCCTCGGGGATGTTGAGCTCGAAGTGCGCGAAGCTGATCCACACTTTGACGTGGTCCGTCTTCTCGAGGAGGCGCTCGTAGAGCTCTCTTGTCCTTTCGTACTCTCCCTCCTCTTCCTCGAAGTCGATATACGCCTTCCACAACAGCTCGGGCATGTCGAGAACCGGTTGACTCACGGCCAGCTCGAAGATAGCTCTGGTACGCTCCAGGTCATCAAGGCCGCGTTCGAGCTCGGCGAACTTGATCCAGGTCTGGCAGTTTGACGGATTCCACTCGATGTGCTTCTCGTACAGTGTCCGGCACCGCAAAAACTCAAACAGCTTCAGCTCCAGCTCGATATAACCCCTGAACAGCTTGTCTTTAGGGCACATGCCGATAGCTTGACCCAAAGTCTTACGAGCCGCAGTGAGATCGCCTTGCCGGATCTCAAACTGCGCCTTCAGCAGCCAAATCTTGGCGAACGTGAACTTTTTGTGCGGTATCAGCTCCAGACACACCCTGTAGATTTGTCGTGCGCGCTCGACGTCCTTTGCCTGCAGCTCCTCAAAAATGGCGTAATTGATCCAGAGGTAGATATAGCGCCTCCAAAATCTCTTCTCCTGCGCTGGTGGTACCTGGGCAACTGCCCTCTCGTATACATCTCGGACTCTGTCAAGGTCGCCAGCGGTTTCCTCGAGACGTGTGTAGTCGAACCAAGTATCGTAGTTCTTTGGGTTCTCCTTGACCTGGGCTTCGTAAAAGACGCGGCGCTTTGAAAGCACAACATCCTCAACGCCGTCCTTGTCTCCAAACTGCTTCTCAAACGTCGTGTATGCCTTGTGGAGAGCCATGGATCGGGATCGAGGTAAACGGTCCAGGGCGTACTTGTAGATTGCCCTGGCTCTCTCGTACTCTTTCAGCTTCGCCTCGTATCTCGCATAGGCAATGAAGAGTTTCTCGTCCACAAACTCATCGCCCAACTCTTCAATGGCAGTCCCAAATACGTCACGAACCATGTCGCTGGTGCCAAACTCTTCCTCGAAGCGTGCCCATTTGATCCAGTTTCTTGGTTCCGGGTGGACAAGAGTGAAGGCCCTGAAGATGTCCCTGGCTCGGTCATACTCGCCATACCGCTTTTCTAACTTGATGTAGGCACTCCATGCGGCTTCATCGGGCTGCCATTGCATCCAACGGTCGAAGACTTGGCGGGTCCCTGGGACGTTGCCCAGCATCTCTTCCATGTAGACGTACTTGTACCATAGCTTATCAACCCTGGGTAGCCGCGTGACGGCTCTGTCGAGGAGGTTTCGTGCATGGTTGATGTTTCGGCATTTCACTGCAACGACGTTAGCGTTATGGGCCAGTGTCTACCGGGCGTGGCTTCCTTACTCTCTGATTCGATGTACCTGATCCAGAGACGAACATCGTTGGGGTGTACATCGAGCGCGCGCTCAAAGACTGATCGAGCGCGTGCGAACTCCTTCTGTTCCAGCTCCCATTGCGCATATCGCATCCAGTTGTTGAGGTTAACTCTGTTGCGCCGGACGTAATCCTCGAACTCTCTTCGTTTTCTGCCCTGGAACTCGTGCAGCTCCTCCAAATCGGCAAAGCGCTGAGTCGGCGCTTGCAGCGCAACCTCTTGGCGGTCAACCGCCTCACGAAGAAGTTGCTCCGCAGAGATCTGAACAGGCGCAGCGGCCTTGTTCTTGACCTTGGGCGGTCCTCGCGATGCCTCCATGGTCGCGACTTGTCGATGGAAGTTGGAGCCGTCGGTAATTGCGCGGTCGCGTGTGTTCCGGCTTCGAAACTAGATATTGTATTCCACAGATCAAGCGGACGGGAAAACAGTGTAGTTTATTCGCGTAACCTCGAGCTTTCTGATGGTTGTCGATGCCTCGAGGCGTCGATCGTGAGTCCCGACGTTGTTGATGCCACCCAAGGCTGAGCCGTGGTTGGAAAAAAGCAGCTCTTATCGGAGTTCCAGCCACTCTGATAATGAGCTGGTGTGGCTGGAGACCCCACCCACCATGGCAAAAGCTACGCAGCCTCGCAAGGCTTCCATGGAACTGAAGGATAACTTTTCGTCATTACAAAGTTACGTTTCTCGTCGCGCCGACTCTCATCACACGCGAAAGTACGATCAAACACACGCTACAGAAGTTGCGACGGGCATCATGGCCACTCTCGCAGACGAGCTTCTTCAGGACTTCGAGGACTCTGGCTCCGAAGCCGAGGACACTCAGCAAGATAATGATCCTCTCGGCCTCCTCGACAATGCGCCCGAAGCGAACGGTCGCAAGATCTCCGGCGACATGGAGCTCGACGGAGACCAGAGCGAACATGAGGACGAGGACGAAGAGATGGAAGGCGTATCAAAAAGCGCTGTCGACCCTGTCGAAAATGCTGAGGATGCCAAAGCAAAGGTTGAGAAGATGCAGCTGGGCAGCGTTAACGACGTTCGCAATGTCGCCAGTCTCATGCAGACCCTGGAGCCTGTACTAGAGGTTAGTCAACCCCCCGGAAACACGATTGGCTCTCTTGAAGCAGTGTTTACATCCTCTCTTGGGAGAACTAGCCCTGACATCGTGACTCGAACGCTACAGAAAATCGCACATTACCAGTCGCAACCTACCCCAACGCAGCTTCTCGGCAATATCGAAGACCATCCCGAATACCACCTCCTTACACAGTCGAACAGTCTGTCTACACTCATTGACAGTGAAATAGTCTTGGTACACAAGTACATCCGAGATCATTACTCGATCCGGTTCCCAGAACTCGAGACGCTCATCACCAACCCGTTAGAATATGCAAAGGTCGTTGCGATCTTGGGCAATGGGCCTTTGGATTCGGAGAACATCAAGAAGCTACAGCATGCAACGGAAAACCCTCTCAAGGTGTCGTTGCGGTCAGTCCTTGACGGCCCATCCCTGATGATTGTAACGGTGGAAGCCACGACAACAAAGGGACGAGAAATGTCACAGGATGAACTGGAGCGCGTATACAGAGCATGCGAAATGGTCATCTCTCTCGACAGGGCGAAGAAGACCCTTACAGAATACGTCCAGTCGCGCATGAACCTGTTTGCGCCAAACCTGACCGCTTTGATCGGTTCGTTGACGGCGGCGCAGCTGTTGAACGCTGCTGGTGGCCTCACGGGTCTGGCCAAGACACCCTCGTGTAACATACCAGCATGGGGCTCGAAGAAGGGCGCTGGTGCCGCGGGCTTGGCAACGAACATCGGTGTCAGACAACAGGGATTCCTTTATCATTCACCCATCATCCAGGGCATCCCTAACGACCTCAAGAAGCAGGCCATGCGCATCGTAGCAGCCAAGCTCGTGCTCGCGGCGCGTGTCGATCGCATACACTCTAGCCCCGACGGCTCTACGGGTGAAGACCTCAAGGAGCAGTGTCTTACACGGCTCGAGAAGCTCACGGAGCCGCCCCCGAACAAGGGCCCACGAGCTCTGCCGGTGCCGGACGACAAGCCATCCCGCAAACGTGGTGGTAGAAGGGCAAGAAAGGCCAAGGAGGCGACGGCCATGACAGAGCTACGCAAGGCACAAAACAGAATGGCCTTTGGGCAGGAGGAGAAGGAGGTCGGCTACGGCACGGGAGAGAGCACCGCAGGCATGGGCATGATCGGCCAGGGCAACGACGGCAGGATTCGCAACCTGCAAATCGACCAGCGCACAAGGGCGAAGCTCAGCCAGAAGAACAAGGGATGGGGCGGCGCGACGCCCATGAACGGAGCCGCATCGTCGCTCAAGGGGTTCGGGCAGTCTGCAAACTCCAACATTGACCTCCGCGGCAAGGGTCTGAGAACGTCAGGTGTCGGCACGTCTCTGGGCGCGGGAGCGGGCACGGCGTCGTCGTTGGCCTTCACACCCGTGCAGGGTTTAGAGCTCGTCGACCCGAAGGTCCAGGCTGAACTCAGTCGCAAGCGGAAGGCGGAAGAGGACCGGTGGTTCAAGGGTGGCACTTTCACGCAGGTGGCCGGCTCCTCGTCCAATGGCGGAGGTGGCTTCAAGAAACCCGACCTGCCTCCCAACAAAAAGGTCGATACCGGCGCAGGCAAGATGGGACCTCCACCCCCGCGTAGCGGCTGAAAGACCCCAAATGTACAAGGGGGGAAAGAAAGGTTCAAGCTTCACCAGGTAAAGGGATAGAGCAGGCCAGGGGGGGGGCGGGGGGAAGGGTCACGAAGTGTATCTCTCACCCGAGCAGCTGTCCCTGGTAGATGGAATAGAGGGGTATCATCGCGAACGGGGTCAGCGGCAGACATAACACTCAGCCGGCATAGTCGGCGTGCGGCGTTTTTTTGGGGAGGGTTCATGTTCAAGGTTTTCTTCAGTTCGGGTCAAATCAGCAATCGGCATACCCTTTGGGAGGGGGAGGGAGTAGAATGAGACGATATCATTGCTCAGAGATGGTACACCGAAGAAAAGGGGGTCAAGACGTCGCAATGTATGTTTATTTTAATTTTATTTTCCCTCACTTCTCATCTGCCGGCTGCGATGCGATACGGTTGTATATTCTGCCATGCCGGCAGTTCTGTTCCTTCTCCCATCTCGGCTTCTAATTTAGAAACCTTGGGATGCAATATCCAAATTGCCATACATGGAGTAGCTCAACGGTCGTGTCGATCAAACGTCTTTACTTCATAGCGTCGAAGGTACATTTCTGTCGAAAGTAAGGCGCCATGTGCTTTCATCTGCAACCTTGACATTTTCCTTCTCTGGACGTCCCTGCGGTTCATGCTAAATCTAGCGCCTCGCCACGGCCTCCCCCCCGTCCCCTTACCGTGGAAGCTTTCCCAATGTTTCCCGTGACCCTTGGGAAGAAGGAGGGGGGCCGTAACGGCGTGATCATTCATGTTCTGTGCTGAAAAGCGAGTCGGGGCGCGCAAACAGAGAGCGGACACAGAAAACGCTCGTCCGTCCAATTGGGAGAGGAAGCGAGGGGCGGAAGAAGTCCACGAGGGGGAAACGTCGGCAGCTCGAGAGTCTATCCGGGGCCTGGGAGGGGGGCCGTGATGGCCTTTTTTTGCCCTTGGGGCCATGTCTGTTCTGGTCGAAGCCAACGGTTCTGTTTCTTCTGTGCGTTCGTTCTTCACCCCTCAATGGTGCCCCATCCGCGCCGCGTGAGGTCTCTAACCTAACATCCTCTGATGGTGGGGGGTTCCTCTTGTGGTGTAAGTAGCATGGTGATTCTAAGGTTCAGCTATTGTTAGGTTTTGCGGAGAAGCTTACTTCACACCAATTTTCCGCTTCTCCAAGCCCTCCCTCCCCCCCTTCTCCGCGCTCTCCGGTAAGCCCTAGCTCGATTGCACATGAGGCATTGAAAGCTCGAACAGAGCAGAGCGCACGAGACGGCAAACCAAGTGCGAGGACACGAACCGCGCAGGTTGAGCTCAAAACCCTCACCGTCCCCGTCACCATGGCACCCCGGCGCCCACGCATTAGGCCACCAAAGCCGCACGCCGCCATGCGGTCGAACGCCCGAACCTGTCGTCGTTGCGAGCAACTGGGGATCGGAAGGGATTTCCGGGGTATGCACATCCATGAAACAGCCAGGACCCTCGAGCCTTCGCCTCCCCCCTCATTTTTCCGTTTCCCCCCTCCGTCACCTCCCACTGGACCCCGAGGATGCCGGAGTCGAGTCCGGCGGCGAAGGGAAATCACGCCAGAAAAAGGGAACGGATCGACGTTTTGGCATTAGGGTTTGACGGGGGTCGAACATTGACTCGGAGAGCTCCTCCGGGTGCTCTCTTGCTCGCGCATTTCACTGGTCCGCGGGCCGGCATCAACCACAGTCTGTACATAGTAGTCGTCGTCGTTGTTGGTTGCTCATTGGGCGGGACACTGGGGGCGGGAGAGTACCACAGATCCCAATGGGTGTGTGCACCCTTTGGAATGCTTCCTGTCTTTCTTTTTGGTGAAGCCGTAGTGTACCTGGAATAATGGGCAATTCCGGAAGGCTGGGCCCCTCGTTGGCCCGGCATCTAACGAGGGCTATCGGCGATTTTCGTCCGCGGCCGAAGGAGAAGCGGGGCCGAGTATGTATTTCGATGGCACAATGACGTACAAAGTACGAGGGTCAAGAGTCGCAGCCGGGTCCCTTGGGAATTTGCAAAGTGGATTGGGTATCGAGACTGCAGCTCGCAGCAAAACTGCACTAGGCGGTGGAAGGGGGTGAGGGGGGCAACCGCTTCACACGGATGGATTCCCCGCCCCGGTGAGGGTAAGCTCTGCTGAGGACCCTGGACTGAGGAAAGGGGTGTCCTGACGCGCAATCACAACAGAGGAAAGAGAGGGAAAAAGGGGACCCGAGTGCAGATTGCGAAGTGCCTTCCCAACAACACAGAGAGATCACAATAGCAATTTCTTGCCGACTGTGGCTTGTCTCATCACCTTCTCTCTAGGACCATGGACATCTTCTCTTGCAGCAGCAAGGGCCTCGAACCCCATGCTCTGGCAGTTCGCTTTGATGGAAGCTCCGAGATTTGACTTTGTGGCTGCAGCTTAACCCCATGTCGAACAGAAGGTCCAGAACTTCAGGGACCAAAAGATCGTCCTGATGCCCACAGGGAATGCCCCAGTCGAGAGGAGACCTTCCTCGGAGTACCTCAGGCTACGCCGCAAGGGGGGGGGGGGGGGTTCAGAAAAACCAAGTGGGTCGACTGACAGAGCGAATACGTACAGCATCCAATCTAAGGTCTGTGAGACGATGGGGTTCCGTTGGCTGTTTGGTGACAGAGTGGACGCCATTGGATATGTCTGTATTCGTACGTTCAAGTTGGGTTCTCTCTCAGCGACCATCAGTTGCGCAATCCCATCCTCAACAAACGTGTTAGCTGCAAAACAAATGCAGTGACTTGACCAGTTGCGAGCGAGAGTATAGCGTATATAGGGTGCGTTGGTTTTCATGTATGAATGAAAGGCCCTTGTCGAAACCAAAAGACAGACCGATCATTTCAAAGGCCCACTTGGTATTGGCTGGGGAAGACGTAGGGATGAAAGGCCAATGACGTGTGGATGATGTTGGGTTATACAGGACTGATTGCCAACTGGGCTGCGGGGTGGAGGGTACCCTTCCTTCCCCGACAGACAAGCCACAGCACGAAGGGACGCCTGCCATGCAACATGGCAGCAAGGGGAAAAGCTACATCCCAACTCGGTCAGCAACGGCGCTGGAAGCTTTTCAACCAGATCTCCGAGCGGAGAACGAAGAGAACTAAAACAACCAGCCAGAAGACGATTTAAACAGAAACAAGAATAGAAACTAGACGGGGAAACAATGAGTAGCTCGTCTGCCGAGGTGAAGCCGGACCGGTCGGGCACACAAGTCTAAGGGATCCGAACGGCAGGCCCAAAGCAAAAGTAAGTAGCAGGGAGCTTGAGACGATGGGGTTTGAGCAGAACCGTTTCAACCCCGTTGATAAGAAATCGGCCGTCGGCCAGTTGATTGATTCGGTCAGCGCCTGCAATCTCTGTCAAGGCACTGGCACATTCGAACGCGCGCGTAGCGAACCTGTGCCCGTTCCGCCCTGCTGTCATTGCCCTGTGCTGCGTCCGGATTGTACGGAGTACAGTGTATGCTTAACACAAGCATTAGGCGCGGCGCAGCCTGATCCAGGTCTGTCAGGAATAAAGCTCCATTTAGAGGTGGAGAGAAGGTGCCGCTTCACGGTTTGCGGTGGAGAAGACTTGAGTTGCAGACTAGTCCAGACCTTGCCAAGGCGTACCGGTGTATCCGTCCGGCACGGCATACTGGTGAAACTACTGCGCCGGGGACTTTGAGAGGCCAGGGTACCTGGGTGTGATACCGTGTATCGCTGGGGAACGAGGGTACGAGTGGGTTTGTCAGAGTTGCGGGAGCGGGAGACTGTACGTTTTCAGGGACCCAAAAGCGTCGCAAAAACCACAACGACGTCACTCTGGGTAAGGAAACGGAAACGGCCCAGAGAACCTGGAATCTACCCTGATCCGAGCAACGGGGATGGAGACGGGCGGGAATTGCGCCATTGCCTGTTTAAGGTGCACAGTACGGCGACAGAGGATGGCCGGCCAAGGCTCAAGGTCCTAACGTTGACGAGATTCAGCTGTTCCTCAGTCGATATGCGAGGCGAGAGTGGAAACTGGTGCCCTGTTTTACTTCTCGGCGCAGCACCTCGACATATGTTAACTAGGTACTCTGTGTGTGTGTGTGTGTGTGTGTGTGTGTGTCTGGTACCGGTGATGTGTAGATTAATCGAGCAACGAATATGCGATGGCAGGCGTTGCCGGAGCAGGCACTCCGGACTACGTTGCGTACCTTTCAATCGCGATCGGTGATCAGTTGTGATCAGGCGGAAATGTTCAGCGGGCTGGTGCGACGTTGTCTTCAAGGTCTGAGGATGGTGCATTAGGTGGGTTGGGCTCCGTTGACAACGAGGAACCTTGGTGCCATAGGGGTCGTGATCGTCGATCTCTCAGATGGTTTGGGGGGGGGGGGCGAGAATGGAGAGTGAGAGGACAATTAGTACGAGGTGAGCACGAGTCCGCGGCGCGCCAAACGTTCTCCGAGAAGAATGGGAAAGTCAAATGGGCTTGTGTGCGCGGGGCTCGCAGATTGGACTCTCATGTATTGGGGTGGCTTACATACACGGCGGAACAGGTACACATACTCTGAGATTTGAGTTTTGGGGAGTGCCCAAGGGGGACGGGCTTGGGCGGATACAGACAAGTACATGTAGTCACCGTATTAGTGCGAGTAGCATACGGATACCGAGGGAGTACTGAAGAGTGGGAGAAGGGAATGGAACGTGGAGAGGGGCCTTAGTCGTCATCATGGGGCAAGGGACCAAGGGGAGAGGGAGGTGGGAAGAAAAAAAACTGAAGAATCAAAATAGAATAAAAATAAAAAATAAAAAAAAGACAAAGGGCAAAAAACCGGCGAAAACTCAGCAGGATCCGTATCTGGACGGGTGCTATGGGATTCCCTGGCCAGGGATGGAGATTTGATTTGGGAGGCGCAAATGCCCTGGGCAACGCATGATTGACGGGAAACGGAACTGGTGTGTGTTCCGTATCTGATTTGATTGAACGATACTGGCTCGGCGGGCAGCTAGGACCCTGGAGATCGAAAAAATCAACGATGCGCCATAGGAATCGACGATGAGGGACGAGTAGCCACCACATGGGAGCGGGGCTGCTCTCTGCCTTCACGAAGGGGAACTCTGGAGTGTGTGGAGCTCTGTAGTTGGGGTAAGTACAGTAAAACAGCAGAGAGCATGTACATCGTACCGGCCAGATGTACATAGTCTACCTTACCTCACCTCAGCTCCAGGGACGTAGTGTGGGGCGCCGTGTGAGAGATGGAAGGAGAGCAGAGCCGAAGGGGAAAGAAAGGAAACACGGAAGGGGAGAGGGGACCGGGCGACTTGGGAGGGATTAGGATCAAAATCCCAAGTGGGACCCTGAGCACGTACCACTTTGAACATGAGGGAGTGCAATTTCGTCTTCGCGCCATCCATCCCGGAAGGGGAGGGGGGCGGTTTTAGTTGAGCAGGGGATCATGGATAAGGAACAGGGAATCTCCCAAGTTGACAATGGCAGTTGAGGGGACCAGCACGCCAACACTCGGTGGGGCTGCGCCAGCCCGTTCTAAGGGCAGTGGGCGCTGGCTTACGATACCGATTCACTGCCATTCCCGAGATCTCTACGTCGGCTAGTGAGAGTAATCGGCCGCAGGACCCTTCTTCTCTGTGACGCGCTCTGCTCAATCTCTTCGCCGCGAAAGAGAGCATGAGGCGGAAGGAGGTTGGGGGGGGGGGGGGGGGGGGGGGGGGGGGGGGGGGGGGGGGGGGGGAGACTTGCTTTGCCAGCCCGCCAACTTGTTCCTTGGAAAAGCAAATCATTTGCGCTGCCGACCCTCTCTGAAGACCCAAGCCCTCTCCCGCTTCTCTCGCCTCGGAACCTCTTCAGCGCAAAATCGCCATCGCCATCGCATATTGATGACTGCTGAATCGCTGACTCTAAAGCTGGAGACGACGACCTGACCGGGCCTCAAAAGTCCGCCTCAGCTCCGAAGCTCTAGGAGGCCCCCCTCTCCGCACCTCCCCTTTCAACCTACCTCTCCAAGCGGACCCTGCCGTACCTTGGGTCTTCCAGTTTGGTCCGATCCGAACGATACTCGACTTCCTGCCTTGGAGTTGTCTCTGAGCTTGAGCAGCCCGTGCACCGGCCGCCCAAAGTAGTTTTGTCCTTTTTCCAAGCTGCGAGCTAGCTCCCTAGCCCAAGGTACCTAGATATCTACCCTGCTGTGGTATCCGCCCTTGTCTTAGTCATCGACGGGGAGGTGTGCACAATACAGCTCACGTCCCATGAGTTCGTCCACCGGTGCCATTGGTTCGCGGCGTTGAAGGTACCTCACCTTATTGCACTGGCGTCGAGCTGGCGGCGGGCAGCCACAAGAACAAAAGCACAACGTAGCTGTAGCAGAGGTACCTTTGCGTGACGCCGCCGCCGCCTTCACAGCGTCCGGTACGTGCACCGCACCCGCGTGCGAGGGTAGCGCCGGCTGACTAGGCATGTCGGCCGGAGAAGACTCCGCATCCAAGAGCGAGACAGACACCAGGTTAAGTGAGAGTCGTCGACAGGTTCGCGCCTGGCGTTGCGTCGGCGTCGTCCTATGCGGCGATGATTCAATTCTGATGATGAATCCATCATCAACATCTCGGATGCACACCCGATACAAGGGAGGTGCAGAGATTTTCCGTCAAGGGGAGACTCGAGCGCTGCGCCTCGAAACCATTGATTAATTCGTTGCCGATTATCGCAATGACCGCCGGTCGCATCGCTCCCTCGTTGCATGCTGAGCAAGGTGTCTTACTCGCGTGCCTACACAAACAGCGACGGCCCTCTCGATAGCAGGGGCCACTCTGTCGCCAGCATACCACTATCAGTGTCACTGTTACTGTCGCGCGAAAGCGACCGGCTTGAGTCGTTTTTGGGGCCACGGGAGCCGCGGAGGACCCAGCTGGTGCAGCAAAGGGACCGACAAGCGCGTAGGCAGCGTATCAACGCAAAACACCACCAGCACATAAACGCTACGGTGTACAGTACTTGCATCCCAAGCAACGCAAAGTGTGAGGGAGGCGAGGGAAGTCGAGGAGAGTTCACCATAAACTTTGGACATGGACGAATGGTCGAGGATGCACATGTGGGAGAATGCCATGTCACTAGCCTCGGATTCCGCACGGCGAAAAACAAGGTTGGCTGGCTGCCTGTGCAAGGTAGGACAAGCCTCGCATGGCCGGAGAGAGACTTTCCTCTGTCTGGAAGCAGTGTAACTCGCAATTCGCGCCCGGGTGTCTGGCGTCTCTCTGTAGGCTGTCTGTGGTGATGGGAGTGGTGGTGGTGGTGGCAATCCGTGACGACAATTCTCTGGAGATCATGTAGCTTGGGGCAATTCCCCAGATGGCGCAACGCCGACTGACCGGCAACGGGAAAATCATCCAAAGGCAGGGAAGGTCCCAAAAAGGATACGTACTGCCCTGCCGGCGTTGAAACGGCGCTACCAACTTGGAGTCGACCAGCTGGACGGGAATCATTTGCTACCAAAACGGCAAGGCGCTCCGCAGGGACTCTGGAGCTTTCAGTTTCGCGGACTCTCTTCCCACGTCTGCTCTAACCGCGCACGGTAAGCGAGACACGTGCCAGCTAGCACCGCTGGATTCCTCGAGCTCCAATCGTCTTCGCCAGAGGGCAAGACCGGGGTTCCGCCTTCTACCCAAAAAGGACTGGCTCGGGGTTGCTGACATGCCTACGATGCTACAGATGCCGACTCTGTACTCTGTATACCAACGCAATGTACAGTATCTTTTCCCCTTCCTGCGCACAAGCCACAGGCAGAGATCTCGATCGAGGTCGATTCTTTCTCTTCTCGGCCTGGCAAGTGAGCAAGGCAACGCAAGCTAAACGACCCTTTAACGCCACAGCATGACCAGTTCTCCACCTCATCGGGAGCCTTTCCGTTCGATCCCCCTGGCTGATTGGACTCCATCCTTCCAGTTTTTATTTTCTTTCCCGGGTCTCTTTTCCCAATTCCCCTGGTCCCCAGAACCCCTTGTTGCCCTCGTCAAACTCTTGGAAGCGGGCTTTTGTCGACACTTCCGAAGTTCCCCTCACTGCAGACTGGCTGTTATGGGACTCGGGAGAAAGACCTTGTTGCCTGCCCGTCCAAGTACGATAAGACTTCCTCTCCCAGGATGTCGACTCGCTCCGTCTCCATTGCAACGGACCATGCACACAACCAAGGACTTGGACGTGTTTCTCACCGCTGCCGCTGGGCTGGAACATCTCGCCCAGGAGCCAATACCGACCGGCCCGCCCGCCAGCCAACTACTTGCAGGCCGACGAGCTTGTCCCCTCCGGGACTGTCATTTCATGGGAGCATAAGACTGGATGGAGGGAGCTCCCCGACTCCGATCTGATGACGGCAGTGTTATCCAAAGGCACGGTATCCGTTACAGAACCCTTACAAGCTACCCGCCGCCCCAGCGCCAATTTCCATTTCGGGCAGGCTGGCCGGTGACACCTGCACTGAGAGGAGTTCGGGCCCCAGCGATTCGTCCCAAGTTGAAGCAACTCACGCTACGTGCCTCTCTCAGATGACCGTCGTTGCTATGCACGATAGCGGCCAAAGGTCTCTACTTTAGGAAATCGCATAGACTAGAGTCGTTGAAGCATAAACGGCCCTGGCTTTAGACTTCCCAGCCTCTTTCAAAAAGTCGAGTTGCGGATGGGCTGGCAAGGGTTAAGTTGAGTCGAACTTCAAAGCGCAACAACTCAAGTTGGCAATGAGCCACTCAGTCGGCTTTGTTGAAACGACGAAGCTCTCTCGCAACCCAAGGACGAACGTTGCGAAACAAGATTGTCGCCCGTCCTCGGAGTCGACGCCGGTTTGGGGGGGGGGGGGGGGGGGGGGGGGGGGGGGGGGGGGGGGGGGAGTTCGGCGACGGTTAAGGTACCAACCACCGCTTAATCCAGTCATCTTTGAGCTTCTGTGCAGTGGGGGGTGTACCTGCCTGCGTCCCTCTGGCAGGCGCCAAGTGATGCGATATCGTTCATCAGCCTGACCTACCTATGACGACATTGGTAGGAGGAAATTTTCCCTCTCAGAGCATGCACTGCGGCGCCCTGCAGGGCGTGCGTAGGGTAGGGGACTGGGACCGGGAGGGGGGTGTGTCTTACACTTGTGGCCCCTTTTCTTCCCGCCCTTTGTTGCTGCTGGTGCCTCACGCCAGCCTAGGCTAGGTAGGGGGTGAAGCCGTGGCATCTGTCTCCTGGTGCCTCAAAGAGTTCAGGTACCCCCTCACCCCCCAGGTCGAGCCTTTGAGTATTCCTTTCTTTCTCCCACAGGCTGTCGCTCTTCATCTAGAAAGCATAACAACCCAAGACTGACTATACACGGCCTCGCAGCCACGGTAACAAGGCGCGGCCAATGACCCAAACAATGTTGGTCATATTCTGAGTCCTGGGCAATTCTCCCAACTGCCCGATCACGGTGTTCCCGCCTGGCTGGGTCCGACAAGAGTCCCTTCATAACAGAAGTCCCACTACGTGTGGATTGTCTTCTGTTTAGGGACGACCACGAACGCCTGGTTCGGCACCGCCATGCCTCAAGGGTGCCTCTGTCGGGCTTTCGCAGCATCGTCGCAGCCCTGACTGGCCACTGACGTCATGCCCGCGGACCCTCGGTTTGTGCAGGGTCTCACATATTTTTCTGGGCTAAAAGCACTACGGCCGAGTCAGGTGGGCGTCCACTTTGATTCGAGATCGCGATCTGTCTCTTGTGCTTCTGGCGATACGATACTGACCGATTTGTCCCCAGACACCACGTAGGTACACCTTGCAGATTTGGCGAACAGATAATGCTTGGTGGAAGTATGCATGCTGGTCAGATGGACGGCCGGCGGTCTGCTCCGCCCCAGGTGCGACTGACAAGCAACCCGTTCGCGAAAAGGCAATGATCGTGGTCAATCACCTAGAGACAGCCATTGCATTTCCCAGGAAGTCGGGAAGCGTTGAGGATGACCCTGAAAATAGTGTGGGAAAGGGCTGATCCAGGGTTCATGAACGATCAATAGTGCGCATCGTGCGATTTTGTTCCATCGGAGCCCGAGCAGAGAGGTAAGGAAGCAGGCGCGGTGCATAGCGTCGACGAGGTTTGGCCCTAGCCGGATCGGTTGTTTGGGTTGGTTGTGTGTGGTCCCAAATTCAATGTAAGCTGTGACCAGGCGGATCACGTAGACGCACGAGGTGACTGTCGATGTGTCGATGTGCCCGATGTTTGATTGCCGCGTTGGAGTCGTGAATAGGCAGTACGTATGGCTCAGTGTGCGCCCGGCCGGAGCTTCAGCTCCTAAGCTCTGGTTCAAACTCACGAGCAATTGTTCGATCACCGATGAAATAGAAGGATGCCGCAATATAGGGTTTTCCACCGCATCAGACGGGGTGGAGCTGGTAGCATCCGAAAGAAGGAAATGACTGACTGCAAGTCAAGGCTTTTGTCGTCAAGCAAGGTCAGAAAGCAAGGAAGTAAGCAAACGGGATGCGCAATCCGTGATCGAAATCGACAAGAAGACGGGCCCAGAACAGAATGGAACGACCAGGGAACCAGGCGTGCCAGGCACGCAGCGAGAACGAGCATGGGGCCGGGAACCGTCTTAGTATGGTCAGTCTACGTCTGCATGTGCGTACAGATGAGGAGGGTACATCGTCAGAGGGGGAGGGGGGCCGATCGATTGATGGGGAACATTGAAAAGGAAAGAAGGAAATAAATAAATAAAAAATTGCACAATAGAATAATCGGATATAACTTAGAATGTAATAGCTGCCGAAAAAGGAGACGGGGGTTCAGGAATGGGGATATGCGAAATCGAGAGAGGGGGAAAAATAAAAAAACACCTTGGTTGCACATCACCCACTCAACCTACTCGTTATCATTGCTATCCAATACCCTTCCTTTCTAGGTAGCTGTACTCTTTTTTCTCTTGAATTCCGGAAGAATTGCTGTATCCGAGGCTAGGCGCGGTTGTGCCCACGGTGTATGGACGTGATGGGTGCGTGTGTGCTACGTTTGAAAGAGACTGCGGCAACCAGATTGTAAGGTGATGTATGTGCGTGTGCGCCGTTCTCTCCGACGAAAAAAACAACAAGAGGCCCCCAAGCTGAGGCGCCGAGTCCACCTCTCCCCACCCCGGGGTACGTAGCCGCCCGCCGCGAAGACTCGGGGAGCTACCCTGCAGAGCGTGGGAGTTGGAACCAGGGGTGGGTGTAACGGGGACAGAGCATGACCCACGGGTGTCGTGAGAGTGAAGTGAGAGTGAGGTCTGATGAGGAGGGGACACTGGCACACACTGGAGGGGGAAGGAGGGACTGAGGAAGAAGTGGGAGAGAAGGGGCCAGTCAGCGGAAGCGGGGGCGAGCGTGGGCGAGTGTGGTGTGTCGTGTCGCACGCCTCGGCCGGACCCTCAATCCTAAAGGTCCCGGTTTTTCCTTGCTGCTCGACCCCTGCTTGTCTACATCGAAAAGCACGTACCGCAAAAGGTCAGGGTACATGAAGGATGTACCCTTTTTTCTAGTGCGTCTAAACCTTGGACAACTCAGGTCGGGTGCCTCAGCCCACGTACCTTTTGCGGCATCCCGGTGAGCGGCCAAAGGGTGCGAAAGGTGCGCAATTCTCCTTTCCCATAACCATGCCCATACCCAATTCTTTTCCCCTCCCCAAAACACTCCCATACATTCATCCACCCCATTCAGCTTTTTTCCCTTCTGCGCAGTTCCCTACGACTAGTCCTTCCATGCCGGCCGGCCCTAGTTACACTCGTTGAGATACTTCGCTTTTGCCCACCCCCCTCCCTTTTCAACCCGCTGACCCTTCCGAGCTTTCTCTCTCTCTCGCTCGCTCTCTCTATGACCCACGCCTGCTGCGTCTGTGAAGAAGCTGCCTGTCTAGTATAATACTTGACTTGCGCCTCACCCTCTCGCGCCTCGTCTACTACACCATTGCTTCTGCTCTCTCACCTCTGTCGCCAACATCCAGCCTCGATCACCAACACCATTCTTCCTCCTACCTAACACCATACCATTTTGTTCGACAGCTTTCAGCATATTACATCGTCGACCTCTACATTAAACATTAGCGGGAATACTACAGACGTCGCCGCCCATCACTACACAACAACCACAACTACTCTTGCTACTCCTACTACTCTCTCCGAAAGACGAGGATCCAGTTCCAACTGAACCTATACGGCTTGTATCCTGTTGATGACCAATTTGATCAAAATGCACGCTCGAGACGCCACCGGCCGTCAGGTCTCCCTCTTGAACGATGAACCCACCGTTCAACCCATGCCCCAGCGCCTTAGCTACCACACAGCAAACCAGGTCATCTCGCAACCTTTCCACCCAGCACCGCGCAGCAACTCCTCCTCGCCCCACACTCCCGAGCTCCTTCGCTCAGACTCATACGACTCCAACGCGAGCAGCGATCCTCTCTCACCCATGACTCCCACCTCCTACGACCCAAGCAGAGTCGGCGCATTCCCTGGACAGCCCATGTACGACGAGTACGATATGCCCTCGAAGCGTCCTGCCTATGCGAACACCAGCCGCGCAAACTCATATGAGGAGGACAGCTCAGCGACGTCGCCTTTACCCGAGCGTCCTGGAAAGAGGTACCCCTGTCGTTACCGCGACAGCCATGGCTGCGAAAAGACCTTCACCACCTCCGGGCACGCTTCTCGTCACTCCAAGATCCACACTGCCGAGAAGGCGGTGCAATGCACCTTCCACGGTTGCCAAAAGAAATTTACCAGAGCCGACAACATGAAGCAACATCTCGAGACTCACTACAAGGACAAGTCTCGCTCTACCGCCTCGGCCAAGGCTGCAGCTCGCTCTTCGCTTGGTGGACTAGCATCTTCTGGTCGCCGATCTTCCTCTTCTTCCGCGAGAGCCGCTGCCAGCAGCCGCGCTCCTCGTGACCAGCCCATGTGGGAAGGAGAATCACCTTACGGGTACCCTCCCGGCCAGGCACCGCTCCCTTCCCCTGCTGCCACCGGCGCATGGGACATGCGTGGCCTCAACCTGCCTCTTCTCAGCCGTCCCAGCGCTGCTAGGACACCCAGCAGTGGCCTTGACGCATTGGCTATGGCCGTTGCGTGTCAAGAGGGCGCGTAAGAGAGGTTTACGGGTTCCATTGGGCCTACCATTGGAGGCACCGTTTGTACAGTTTCAACACGACCACCGGACAAAGGCGCAGCACAGCTCAATCCTTGGCAGAGATCATGTCTAATACCCCTACTCTTTCTTATATCGCCTACCGCTTCTTCTGCACGATTGATGAAGCAACGGGTTTTTGTAGGGTCGGCGTTTGAGCATACTTGACGATACCTCTTACGCCGGAAGCCATTTGGGAGCTTCCACTTTTTCTCTCCATTTTATCATCAACTATTACCACTGTTTTATTTGGGGGGAGGGGGGCATGGTCTTGGGAATAGAAGGTCGCAAAGCATACGAATGGCGCACCTGCACATACACGAGGCTGGACTCAAAGGCAACAAAAAGGGAACGGCGTTGATGCTTTTTATCTTCTGCGAAGGCTACTACCCTGGGGCGGTTTTTTTCTTTATCTTGTTTTTCCCCCTCTCTCGACTGGCGTTATTTTCTGTCGCGGTTTCGTACACATACCCGAATCCTCGATTCAATCAGCTACTCGAGGGGCAGACGCATCACTGCGATTGTTGGTTTATGGGATGGGAAAGGTAACTCCTGGTTTGGAGTGGGATACACATACACGACGGCTATCTCAGAGAGCAGGGGGGCTATCTCTTGGAAAAAGAAAGCAAGGGATAAGAGCATGCAGTTCTATGGACGGACGCGCTCATATAACAGTCGACGACTATTTACATAAATGATGTTGGTTACTGGTGACTAGGACAAGAGTCCCCTCACCATGTTGGGACCACACGCGTTCAGTTCAAACCGCCCATTTTTGGCGAAATCTACGAACAAGTTTCAAAAAAGAAAAAAGAAAAGAAAAACCCACTTCTCATAATATGCCATGTGAAATCTAGCCGCAAACCTGTCTCATTTCATGTCTCTATGCCACACCTGACATCTCACGACGAATTCCAAGCAGTCAGCCTCACACAGCTTGTCAGCGTTTGACCATGGGCTTGAAAGAATTCCATCGAGAACTCTATGGCGATCAGCAGACTTGATCAACCCCCCCCCCCCCCCCCCCCCCCCCCCCCCCCCCCCCCCCTCCTTTTCAGTAACAAAGGTATGTCTTCCATGTTGCGTGCCTCGGCCTAGGGGCCAACATCTTTTATCTATTTTATGATTATTCGAGACATTGCCTCGTATACTATGGCGACTACCTATAGAGGATTGTGTCCTACTCATGGTGCCACGCCTGCCCGCCCGCCGACGCGCGCTGCGCGCTGCAGATTTTCGGATGCGGGACGGCGGGGGCGCGGGTGCGGGCGGATGCGGGGGGGGGGGGGGAAGGGTTGGATGGGCAGGCTGGCTGGTTGGCAGGCAGACACACCGACACAGACCCATTTGCAGACACATGGGACAGACAGATAGATGCTTAGACGGCGGGCTGGAAAACTACTAACTATTAGGTTGGTCGGAAGTCTCGTCTCGTCATGCCATGTCATGTCCTCCATGTGGTTCCCGGATGTCTCCTCCGGGCTGGGAAGGCGGATTCAATGGCCGCCGGGGCAGGGTGGGGGGTGACATGTGGCTACCGTCGATAAGGAAAGGCACATGGCCTTGGCCATATGGCTGGCTGGCTGCCTAACCCAGATTTACGACGCCGGCAGCTTTACCCCGGTCCTGCAATGCTAGACTGGGTTATGTCTTGTTTTGATGCTGCAGCCCTTCTCTTCAACAAGACACGATCCCTGGACACCAACGCCGGCCCACCCCGTGCCGAGGCACCGAGTACAAAATCCCCCGGCCAGCTCGTTGAGACCTGCCACGGAGATGTAGCTCCGTTGCGGGACCGGCTTTGAGGACGCGTCAGGCATGCTCGTTGGCAGTTGGGAAGCTTTCTCCTCGAGATAACAAGCACTTTCACGTTTTTACGCCGTCTCAAACGATGAGGTTATATGGTCCGATATGGAGATTCCTGTTCCTTCGTCAAAAGACATACGTATTGTGGCATAAAAATTACATCCGCGAAGCATCAAAAATCCTTCCACTTCAAAAGGGACCGTCCGGCCACCTAGAATGTCATCATCATAGCCTCCTTGAACCATAATCGGCGTCTCGGAAAGGGTCTCTCGCCAGGTGTAGGCCAGTGCCTGCATGTCACCTGCAAGATCCCCTTTGCCCGCATCTAGATTCCCGATATGGAGAATTAACCATTCGCCTTGCCGTTGGGGTCGAATCAAACCTCGAGTTCGCCCTGTTTTGATCCGTGATATAACGCCTGCTTTCCCCAAAGTTTCCTGACCATTTCCTGAGATATGCCTTCAAACCTGATCGCCTGACCCATTGACCGGGGCACCTATGCCAATATACACTCGGATGTCGAAATGGCTGCTCATGCTTTCGTCTTGTTCTTGTCCTGGCTCGCAAAGCAGGCAGCCGCATCCTTGCCCATCCACTTGTTGACAACGGTTTGGAAGTCCGTCTCGGAAACAACCGGACCTTGGCCAGAGCACTTGGCTTTCTTCTGGAGTTCAGAGCACAGGCCATCGAGGTCAAACTCGCCGGCCTGCACACTGGGGCAGTTCTGGAGCTTCTCCCTGTAAACTTGGTGAGTAGTTGAAGCAGTGGTCTTGGGTTGGACTGGACCGTACCAGATCTTGTTGCAGTTATAGTTCTCAGCCTTGACGGCCTCCTTAACCACATCATCGTCTGCGTTCTTGGCGGCATCAATCTGGTCGATGAGGTTCTTCTTGGGCACAGCAGGGCTAGGAGCCATATTGTACGGCGTGATGAAGTCGGCGTCGAGGGCGTCGTTGAAGAAGCTGTCGTCGAAGGTGGTGCCCGCAAGAATGTTTTCTTGCGGTTCACGGTAGCCACCGAAGAGCTGGGGGTCAAACTGTCCGCCATTCTGCTGCGCAAGCCAGTCAAAGTTGCTGGTGTCGATACCGGCAAACAGAGATTGCTGATTAGCCGACTCTTCGCCGATGGTCGTCATCGTGTCAACGGGCTTGAAACCCATGGGCGACTGGGTGAAGGGCTCAGGGGAAGTTCCGCAAGATGAGCTTGGGCCTCCGTTCGACTGCGACGATGCTGATGGCGAGCTGGTCGATGTGCCGTTATTCATGCCATATGAGCCAGAGTCAACACTGGCTCGCGATGTGCCAGTGCCTGTCGACCCATTGGCGAGGGATGGGCTGAAAAGAGAGGTAAAATTGGCCAGGTCGTCTTTGGTGCCAAAGTCAAGTCCGGCAATGACGCCAGGGCTGTTGTCTTTGTTGAGAGGGCTAACGGGGTTGCTGCCGTTGACATGAGGTGACGAGGAAGATCTCGCACTCTGAGCAGGCTTGTGGGGCATCTGAGACCCTGGCAGCACACCAAACTTGGGAAACTCAAACTGAAAGTTGACGTCGCTCAAGTTGCCTATGGCGGATGCTCCAAATCCCATAGGTGACTTGCTGTGAGATACGGACCGGGTGCTCATGGCTGCCATCTTGGTCTTGTACTCAGTGAGCTCTGCTGTCATCCGTTCGATTTGGGCACGGAGCTGGCTATTCTCGCTGTTGGCGTCCTTTGACGCTTTCTCGAGTTCCTCCACTTTGGTCTCGAGATCCTTCAGGTGCTTCTCCTTGCGCTCGCGGAATGCCCGCTGAGCAGCGCGGTTCTGGGCCTTGCGTTTCTGTGTCATTGTTAGTGTGGCGTCGGAATGAGGGGAGGGCAGTTGAAACATACTGAGCTTGGCTCGGAGGTAAGCGGCTTGCGTCCAGGCTTCTTCGGAACCTTCTCGCTACCCTCGCGCCTCTTCGCGTCATTCCCAGGCGAGTCCTCATCTTCCTCATCGTCGGGATGAGCTCTCTTGTCGGTTCCATCGTTCTCGGTCGAGTCCGACTTGGTCGACTGAGCCGACTGGGCACTGCCGGGGATGTCACCGATCATTTTGCCTTGACCGACGGTGCTGACATCGAAGTCAAAGCTGGAGTCGCCAAAGTCGTAGTCGTAGTTGTCAAGATAAGGGCTCTCTTGGAAGCCATGGGCCGCGCCTTGCGCCGGCGAAGTCTGATAGGAGGAGGGCGACATGGACGTGTCCTTTGTGGTGGGTGACTGGTTCGCCAGTTGCTGCTTGTTCGAGTTGAGAGCGGCAAAGAGCAGGCTTTGTTGCTGCGGGGTCAAGATGAAGTTGGTTGGGAAACCACTGTTCGTTGCAGAGGCCATTGCGAAAGGAGTGTAGAAGGGCGAGGAGACGTAGGTGAACGCAAGTCAATTCGGGAACAAGAGGGCTATGAAAGGAGGCAGGCTCGGGAGGCCGATTGCGGCTCGGGATGCCGGGGTCAAGATGGCTTGGGATTCCAGATAGGCCGGATCGAACGGTAATGTCGTCTGGCGATGATTAAGAAAAGCTCGACGACCGCGCGACACCTTCGATCCTTCTCCGTGGTCCTTGAACGTCGAACTCGCCGTCGAGAAAAGTAAGAGAGTAATGTGAGGTTCTGCGCAAAGGGACCCGGGTACTATGATGTGACGAAATGGTCCAAGTCTGGGGTGGGTGGAAGATGGTAGAGAGTTGATGCCTTTGCGGCTTACAGTTGCTGCCTGACTCACAGGCCGGTCTCCAGGGCCACCGGATTTCTTTGTGGGCGGCTTTGGTAAGATCCAGAATCCACGGGATTCGGGGGAGAAGACGTGCTTTGGAGAGGGTGTGCGGTGATGCGTATACGGAAAGTAAGGGGAACGGGAGAAAAGTTGTTGGTTTGTGGTGACTGCGATGCGTCTGAGGTGGGAAGTGGAGAGAATCGAATTCAATGGACGGCTGCAGACGGTGAGGAGGGGGAAGAATTTCAGCGCCCTTCAGTGTCAATTTGTCAGCCGCCATGACACCAAGAGAGGGAAGGGAAAAATGGAGGGGGTCGGCCAATGGAGCCGGGGTCCAGGCGCGTCGGACTTGAGGTGGACCTCATTGGAGCTTATCTATTGGCTAGTGGGCTAGTCATTGCCGATAAGCCAAAGGGCGCAGCCGTCGTTTTCGCATCATTTAGCCGTCGATGTGATTTCTGGTAGACAATGTCCATGTTGCTTTTCCCCTCCACCCCATCCGTCGCCCCTCTTCTTGGGGCTTTTTAGGACCTGCCCATCTCGCCCTGAAAAAGGACCCCTTCGAGGCAAAAGACTTGTACCCCTGTGCCAGTAGCGCCTTGTCCCCTCTTCCCTCCAGGTAGAAGAAGGCCACGTTCGCCACGCATCGCTTCTGCTGCCTCCGCGTCTCTTGCATTTGGTACTTTACGAGGGACCACACACCAGCACGACGCAGTTGTAGTGAGTGCGAGCGACGGGTTTTGGGAGCGGATACCTCGGCGGACGGACTTTAGACACCGAGTACCGGTATCCAGTTGTCGTCCAGCATTTTCATCCCATCTCCTACCTACAGTATCGGATCATCGCGACTTCCCTCCCTGGGCCCAGGCTCCCCCCGGCATTTCAACACAACACGATGGCCACAACCTGTCAGCATTGGCTGGTGGCTCACCAGTGTGTCGCATGATGTGGGGATGGTTACTCATTGCGTAACGATGCAAGTGGCGGGTCACCGGCCAAAAAACAAGGACGAGTTCCGCGCTGCAATCTTTGTCAGTTCAGGCTGCGGAGGAGCTGCACTAACCTAGCCTGGCTGCCAATTCTTCAAACGGCGCGCCCGACCTGCTGTAATGACTCAGGGTCATCCTCCACACCAAGCAACAGCAAGCAGTACGACCTTTGCAGGAGCTGTACAGGGTACAGACAAGTCCGGCATAGAGCCATATCCACCTTGAAGTACCTCCGCCAACCTCCCTGCGCTGCTCGGATACTTGGTCTAGATACTCTTAGATCCCGTTCATTATTCCGGTCAAACCCCGAGAGCAAGTTGCGCGGCAAGCAACCCCATGCTTATGCCCACGCTTACGCACCAAGAGACGTTGAAATCTGGTATGTCCGTCCGAAACTCTAATTAGGTATGGCCTGCGAGACCGCCTCGGCCTTGATCAACTGTTCACGCAAGATTGCAGAGAAGCGGGCGTTGGTTGGAATAGGGCTAGACCAAGGCAATCATTCTACCATCCCGTGGGGGGGCATGTTGCTCTCAGGGGAATGCGTTGCTGTGTCGAGGCGAAGATGACAAATGACACAGCGAACACGTCTCTGTCACCGTTTTGCGACGCTCATAACACATAAACATTTCGAAAGGCGAGGGAGGAGACACACAAATCCTCGTCCTTCACAGCCAATGTTTGCAGCACGAGACAACAACTCTTAAGACCCCTGCCTTGTGGTCCTCGGACGTGTTGCGCCGTAGCACAATTCCTAACAACTGTTGGCCAGGGACCAAATATGATCTGCCCGCTTACTGTCGTCCTTGCATAAATCGCCACAGCCTAAGACGGTGTCTAGACCCAAGCTACTCCGCCCGAAAAGCTTACACCGTAAGACTCGGGATGTTGCGAAGATGCTTGGTCCTGTATGGAGCTACAAAGGGACGAGCCTGTTGCAGGGCACGTCTCCAGGGGATGACTTGGGGTTGCCCGAGCGGATGCAAAGAGCCACCCGAGTCTGAAGAGGACGAGCCGTCAAATGGTTGCAACTTACAGACCAGTAAAGGCAGTTGATAAACCAAACACCACTTATAGCCTTGAACCATCCGATGAGGAGAGCACGCAACCCGGATTGAGCCACTGAGCGATCTGTTGCGACTTGCCACTCAAAGGAGGATCACCACCACCTTGCTACCTTATCGTCATTCATCGTTTCCAGACATTTGGGAAAGATACGTCCCATAAGCTGTCAACGGATGAAGCGCTGGGGTCATCCGCCTCGATAACTTTCATGTATGGATTGAATCGACTCAAAGCTCGTTTGCAGTTCCCCTTCGTGCAGGAACAAACTAGACCAATCCATGGCCCATTTCCTGTTCCATCAACATATTTTCTGAAATGGAATTTCCGATGGGCTGTCTGCTTCCATGCTACGACGATGTAACTGTCCGGGTGCAACGGGCGATGGAATGGTTAATGCAAGCAACTGGGCGATGTTCATTCTTTGGTGCAAGAAAACAGCAGCTTCCGGCAGTGGCCACGCCGAGTCTCCACCTGTGGACATGTGCAACCGACGGGATGTACAGTGTACCCCCGCATTGACCACCATGCAGCCGTCACCCCGCCCGTCAGGGGGAAAGGCAGCCTCATGTCAGGAGCCAGACATCATTCGTCCGCCAGCTTCGACACCTCGCGAGAGTCGCCTCAACCTTAACCCACGCCCGTCAGCCTAGCCTCGCAACGACCCTTTGAATACCCCGGATAACACCAGCGTCGACTCCAGCGCGGACTCGGCAGCCTTGCGATGGATTTGGCTTACGATCACATCCAGGAGAGCTCGCTCCCCAAGGATGCCGAAAAGAAGTCGGGCGATACCAAGGACCCCAAGTCTGACCAGCCGCAGCACTCGCTGAACGATGACCTTCAGGAGGCATACAAGGCCATATCTTCTAGCGCCTGGGGCATGCGTATCGGCGGGTTCTTGGGGAACGCTGTGAAGCAGGTAAGAAGACGGTGGTGGAGTTCTCTAAGGGAGCGGACCGGCTAATCCGATGCCAGGGACAAGAAGTTTACAAAGAAGCCTCCAAGGAAGTCACTGAACTCGGCGAAGATGCGGCTAAGGGCCTCACGTCCATAATTAGCCGAACGCGGTCGCTGACCGTCAACACGGCGCAAGGAGAACCCTCCGGAGATAGGAGCAAGGAGATCGACGGCCAAACGACGCCGACGAAGACAAGAGGTCAAGCATCAGACGAAGCGATGAGCAGCTCGGAGAACTACTTAGCGAGGCTCCGCTCTGAGGCAGCCAAGCGACTCAAGGATCTGCAGAAGGCTGAAGACGCCGCCGACGAGGCTCTCCTCCGTTTCGGCACCAACATCAGCAATTTCCTCAAAGAGGCGGTCAGCATCGCGCCGCCTTCTGATTCCAACAACCAGGGGAGCACTGTTCTGTTCGAGAGCAAGGATGCACAGGGCAAACGGGTCATTCACGCTTCGAGGCAAGACGCCCAGCTTCACGTTATCCACACGAGCACCGAGAGTTTCGCAAAGGACCCTACAACGGAGGAATTTGCTATGTGGGCCAAGACTTTTGACGTCGAGAAGAAGACTGCGGAGATCAGCGACGACTTAAACAAATACCCTGAACTGCGAACAACGATGGAGAAGCTTGTGCCTGACCAGGTTTCATATGCTGAATTCTGGAAGAGATACTATTTCCTTAGACATGGTCTTGAGGCTGCCGAGACCCGACGGCGTGATTTGCTCAAGGGTGAGAGTAACACAGTATGGATATACCGCAAGTCTATGCTAACGAGTACACAGCTGCATCTGCGGAAGACGAAGTTGGTTGGGACGACGACTCTGAAGACGAGGCTGCCCCGGCCACTGACTCCGCTCCGGCTCCTGCTCCGGCTTCTGTTCCTGCTCCCAAGGCCGAGCAAAAGCAAGTCCGCCCGCCATCAGCCGAATCCTCCACCACTATCCAACCCCCTGCCCAAAACCCCGGTCTCAAGCCTGCCGCCGAGTCCCGTAAATCGAACGACGAGAAGTCTCAAGCAGACAGCGATACAAGCTACGACGTTGTGGGTGCCACGTCTGGTGTACCCAGTCAGGCTCCCAACAGCCCCAAGGATTCTCGCAAGGCCGACGATAGTGATGACGACTGGGAGTAAGCTTGCCGCTTATTTTGCTTTTTTCTTTTTGCTGGCTGGCGCTGGTTGGGTTTGAACCTTTGCGGCTCGAATGGCAGCTCATAATTTGCGGACAATTGTACATCAGCCGCGGCTCGTAGTGCACCGTTTCCTTTGAGACCAAGTCGGATTTTCTCTCGCGCGCGCGAGTTCTTTATTTCTTCTTCCTCGTGACCGTGGTGAATCCGTCCTCGTCGACCTCTGGCTCCGCCTTCTCCTTGAGTGCACGAACGAGCTGCGGTGCGTCGTCCATATCGACGTCATCATCCTCATCGTCCTCGCTATCGTCCTCCCAGTCGGTCTCCTGATCGCCACTCTCGACCTTCTTGTAGAGCCCCTCAACCTTTGCGCCCTTGCGGCTCTCCCACTTCTTGCGTAGGCTGTCGACAGCCTCGAAGTTGCCCTTGGCGATGTCACCCCTCAGCTTGATGATCTGCTCGGCGACGTCAAAGCCGGTCTCATCGTCGACGTTGACCTCGAACTCGTCCAGCATGATCTGCAACAGCATGGTCTCGACGTACTCGGTGTCGGGCTCTTCGGGGGCGTTGGCGGCGGGGACGGCTTGGCCGTTGGTGATCTTGGAGTACTCGGGGAAGGCCTCGGCGACCGCGCCGGCGAACCAGTCTCTCTTGTCAGCGGAGTCCGGGCCGCCCCAGTGGTTCTGGACGGCGAGGGACAGGGCCGGCCACATGTGCAACGAGAGGGCGACGGCCTGCTCGAAAGTCGACTGGCAGGCCTCTGGGAGGAATGTTAGCGTCATGCCATGTACAGTTCGGGGCTCGGATATGTAGACTTGCCTGCCGTGATGGGGCTGGAAGATCCCGTGGTTGCCATGTTGACTGATTTGATATTTCGCGGGGTACTTGGAGGGGCAGTTTTTTTTTTTCCGTCAGTGACAGTGATGCCAAAATCGAAATCACAATTTTTTGTAAGACTGTGCGTGCGACATGTGGCACTGTAGAAAGAGCTGTGTGGGGCTTCCCGGTGGTCCCGCAATTTGGTCTAGGCAGGGTCCTCTAAGATTGGGCTGCCAAATTCGTGACGGCGGCCACTGGCAGAAGTAAGCTTCAACGAGGGTGAATGCCGGGTTGCTTTACCAAATGCCACGATGGGATCTAGAGAAAAAGAAAGAAAAAACACATCCAAAGCTCTTCCCAGATGTGGAGTTCATTGCTATTCTCATATCGATACTATCTGAAGCTCTGGGCATTTAGAAACGTCTTCTGCTGCTGGTCACGCCTGGCGGACATTGCCATCCACTTGGGCGCTGCAGTGATGTCATCAGTCCCCTATTCCGGCAGCGAGCTCTGGGGAAGTTTCAAGGTCAACTTTCCTCTGTGCTCCTAAACGACATGATGGTCTGTCCACAACTCACAAGGGTCGTCCATCGCTCCGGGAGCTTCTAAAAGCCTCGTGTGTCCGCCGTCCGCCGTCGACGGGGAAAGCTGCAATCTCAGTCGCTAGCTTCACCCAGACGTGACCGACTATGAATCCGTTGAAGCTCAACACCACTTCGGTGTCATTGGCCGTCACGCCAACAGTCGTATCCACCCTCTTCTCACATGTGAGTCTCCTATTCCGCATCTTTCCCCAGCTTTTCCCGGATTTGTCGTCACAGGAACACGATGCAACCCGACCGATCCGTTGCGTAGTGTACATATACCTGACCTTCAACTAGTACCTCAACCGCAAGGCATCGAAGCAGCGACCCGACGCCCACTTATCCTACGACGAGGGCCTACACCTCGTCCGATCATTCCTCGAATTCGCCTCTCAACACACCGTCGAAGAACTGCAGGCATTCACGGCCCAATGGGTTCCTCACCCGCAATGGGTCAAGGTCGAGGACGTTGCGATCCCTGAGGCTCAGATTGAGAGATCCGCCGAACTGATCGAGGGACAGTTGGGGCCCGCCGGCGTTCAGGCGGTCGGCGGTCGGAAATGGTGGAAATGGCGGAAGCCTCAGAGCCCGCTCAAGGCCGAGTGGGTCGAGATGCGAGCCGACTACCACGAGCGGAAGAAGAACGGCGGCGCGACCAAGAGGGTGATGCTCTACGTCCACGGAGGAGCCTATTTCTTCGGCAGCGTCGACGAGCACCGGTACCAGATGCAACGGCATGCTCGCAAACTGAAAGCGAGAGTACTCGCACCGCGTTATCGACTGGCGCCGCAGTTCCCTTTTCCCTGCGGCTTGCAGGATTGTTTGGCGGTGTATCTCTACTTGCTTACTGTTCAGGATCCCACGACTATTGTGCTGGCTGGCGACTCAGCGGGCGGTGGAATGGTCTTGTCAATATTGTGCATCTTGAGAGATCAGGGCATCCCACTTCCGGCTGGAGCTGTACTCATCAGCCCGTGGGTTGATCTCACTCACTCGTTTCCCAGTGTCTCTGGCGACAATGAGCTCGATTACATTCCGTCTTCTGGCTTCCACCACAAGCCATCCAGAGCTTGGCCACCCCCAAACGAGGACGATATGGAGATGATGAGAGAGCAGGCTATTAAGGCACGAGCGGGCAAAGAGAAAAGTGCTACGAAACTCAATACTCTAGAAAAGAAGCAGGCTGCACCGATTGCACTGAATGCAGGGGATGGGGCCGTAGAGGGTAGGTCCAACTCTTCTGATAATGCAGATCCTCACAAGACAGCATTGCAGATATCTGTGACTATCAACGGCGAGCTCATCACAGTCAAGGATCAGATCCAGGTAGGTTCGCTGGCCTTGGCTTGTTGGAAATGCTAACAAGTTTCAGATGTATACGACGAATGCCTTGCTATCGCACCCGTTGGTCAGCCCTGTCATGCAGCCAACGCTCGGTGGCCTCCCGCCATTGCTGATCATGGTGGGAGGTGGTGAAGTTCTCCGCGACGAGCAGATCTACCTTGCACACAAGTGCGCCAACCCGGCCAAGTATCCACCACCTGGTCTCGACGAAGCAGGCCTGGCACAGCTGCAGCAGTATAAGCCCACAGATGTCCAACTCCAAGTCTGGGATGACCTCTGCCACGTAGCCCCGACTCTTAGTTTCACTCGACCCGCCAAACACATGTATCGAGCAGCTGCACAGTTTGGCGCCTGGGCCCTTGCGAGGGCGCAACAGACAGAGATTGAAATCTTGGACGATGATGACATCTCTCAGATCTCAAGTTCGGCTTCTGGTTCGGATAATCCTCAGCAAGACCAGACTGAGAACTCGTCTCCTCCAGAACAGGTCGGCAAGGCCGGTATGCCACTGCCCCCATTCAAGAAGCATATGATTCGACAAAGGATCACCACTCACGGAGTTGTCCATAATCTTTGCCCTGAATCGGAACTGCCAGGCTGTGTCATGCACCCAGAAGAAGTCGGTGTTGTGAAAGGGACCCCGGTCAGGAGATGGCTCGACACAAAGGCCCAGTTCGACAAGAAGTTCTCCAGCGCCAAGGCGAAGGTGCACAAAAACATCATCAAAGACCTTGCCGAAGGCTACGTGGACTTTGGCGACGGTGAGAAGCCACCACCCACTGCTCTGGCGGGACGAAGGAAGGCATCGGAAGAGTTGATAGACAGAAAGAAGACCAAGAGCATTGGGTTAGCTCTGTGGTCGCTTTGGGGCTCAAAGCATGACGAGACGACAATGGGAAGGGAGAAGAAGGCGGACTCTGATGCAAAGACACCTGTTTCACAGGTTTCGCCAAGAGGTGGCGAGGGAGCCAGATCGTTCGAAGATGTTGAGAACCAGGAGCCAGTGTCGGTCGGGTCGCCCGGAGGCAAGAGGCGGATGGTCGTGGATGAAAACCAAACATCGCAAGCATCTGACTCCCAGGTCGAAGACTCTCAGAACACCGCCGTAGAAGAGACTCCGGTGGCTGCTCTCATCGAGATGAGAAAAGAACAGGAAAAGCAGAACGAGGAGGCCGCCAGTGCTGCCGGTCGCCCGAGCCCTGATTTTGTGCCTGGGACTGGCGTCGCCGGTAAGCGGCCTTTCCTCGATGGCATCGCCTTGCCCTTCAGCCTTGGCAAAAAAGACGCAGAGACGGCGAGCATGTTGACGCTCATGTCTGGAGGCGATAGTCGACCAATCAGTCCCATGCCGCCTATCAGCCGAGCGGATGCTTCCGACCTTAATGAGGCATCCGCTTCCGAGGCTCCAACGCAGATTGCCGAGGCTGAGCACACCCGGCCCCAGATCGACAACTTCGTCACGGCGGCAGAGGACCTCCCTCTTGCGAAGGGCAAGGGCAAGGAGGTTGCCAATGGGCATATTGAACAGGCTGCGTAGTCATGTACAAAGACAACCAATACCCCTAGTTCGGATTCGTAGTGTGTAGTGATGGCTTTTGTCTTTGTTGACTTGGCCCGTCTATCTTGGCTAAATCAATAGTTGCAAACCTTCGAATGCTTCCCGTTGTGCGTTGATGTTTTACATATTGTTACAGTGTCGAGGGTATATACAGCTCTTGTACACTATTCGGGGCTCGCACACCACCCCGATGTTGTGTTATCCCAGCGCCAACTGATGCTCGTTGCTGGGAGGCGTCTCTCTTTTCTCTTTGCCTATGCCATTTACTTCGTTCCTGACTTCCTTTTAGTCGACGCCATTCTGCTGCTTCCAGGTGTCGAGGTAAAGCTGGGGATCCCGAGGACCCTCTTTCGAGGGGTAGGTTCCCTTTAAGGGGCGAATGGCCTCGGAGACGAAGGGTGTGAGCTGGGAAGAGTCAGATGTGTCAACAATCTCGTCATCATTTCCGTATTCTTATGCAGTCTATAGCATAGGAGGATACTAATCAGGGGAGGAGTTCAAAACCAACCTTGGTGTTCCCCAAGCCCTCGGGCACGACGTACGTCCGCACCTTGTGCCACTCGATGACGTATCCACCAAACTTGGTGTGGCGACCCATGGCTCCTGTGCGGTTTCCCTTGTAGAAGCCCTTGTTGACGTCCTTTGTCGTCAAGCGGAGGTGCTTGTACTTGAGCACCTGCAGGATGGGGGAGGGCCTCATGATGGGTGGTTTTCTCGGGGTTGGAACCCGGCGTTTCGATTGGGGTGATTTGTGTTTACGATGACGTTGGAAAAGGATGCGGTCAATTGACCGGTCGTCGGTAAAGAAAGAGGGGCTCCGTGGGTTCGTTCGGGTCTGTCGTCGTCGTTGTCGTCGTCGTCGTCTTCGCCTTCCTCGGAGGCTTGGGGGATGCGTGATGGCTTGGTTAGCTTGTCCCCGGAAATTTTGGCGATGCGCGATTGCGCCGGATTAAGAGTTGGTCCTTTTTGCCGACGCTTATCCCTGTCACGGACGGACGCCAACGGAGGGGACGTGCACGATCAGAGACCCGAACCCGGGGATCCATAATTGAGGCTCGGCGCCGTGGTGGACCGGAAGGGGTCCGAAGGCACCGGAATATGTGAAGAATCAAAGACTCTCCAGAAGGTCAACACTATCATAGGCCACGATCTAGTCTCAAGGAAAGAGTACTCGGACGGAAGCCTGCAACTCGGTGTCATATCCAGGCCACGCCGTTGACATAGGAGTTCCCAGCCAACGATTTAAAAGTATACGCACTGTCCCGGAGCAGATCTCTCGCTAGAGGCGAGATTAAGTAAAATCATTAACATGGCTCAGGCCGCGCTCATTAAACTATGGACTAAGAATTCCGCTGACAGAATCGTATTGTCAGCACCATTGGCATATCGTGACAGATTATATAATCAAGAGACTCTTTAAACAGTGGCTCGATAGAGCGCTTGGAGGACGCTGAATACCGGAAATGCTACCAAAGACCTTCCAGCGCTATTGAGAGGAGTACAGTGCACAGGATATTGGTCTCAGGTTAGACACTAACTTTGACATCTACAAAGAGCCTCGAATTAACTCTGTATTCCGTTTTTATAAACCAAGGACTCGCTAGTCTTAGTAAGAGGCTTCCTAGCATGTTTAGAGACCTGACCAAGTACTGGAGTAGCCTTTACTGTCCGGCTGCGTTCCAACCAACAGCACCCTCTAAGCTGTGCCCGACTTGAGGACATCAACATCATACAAAATTACTCGACCTTTCTCTAAACAAGTCCTTGGCAACTGAGATTTGGACAAGAGCCCAAAGCTCCACGGGACAGCACTCGTTGCGAGCCAGGAGCTCATATCATAAGACCTTAACTCCTGCGCGTTTGTGTCGATGCCAGCAGCCCGCCCGGGGAACGCGGTCCATTAATACTGGGACATCGCCCAAAAGAGTCCTCTGATAGCACGTACCTTTGACATTGAGGATTCCAGCTTCATCCACATCCTAGTGGCACCTCTGTGTGCCCGAACGTCAGATACCTCAGACGCTAGCGGGAGGGATTTCTTGAGAGCCAACCTCCGTCAAACCCCCTCGAGGGCATGGACGAATTCTAGCATGTTATGAGAGGAATGACTGATGACTTGGCCGAATCTAGCAAACGAGCTATGGGATTCTGTGTATTTACTGTAGGCCAAGCGCTCTCCCTGGGGAGAAGATGGCGTGCGGTTTTGCAAATGATATGTTGGGCTTCTAAATTCATGTTAAGAAGTAACAGATGATTTTCCTCATGTGCTAACTATCATGCTGCCAGTACTGGGTTAGCCGAAGGTTTCGATGACATGCCGAAGACTCTTCAGAATATGGCGAAGAGACATTGTGCATTAAGGGTCCTAGGCGCACCTCGAGTCACCTCCATCAGTCTGCACGGTATTGGGAGGCTTACCCCTCCCAAAAGCCGACTTGAGTCATTCTTTGAGGGCAAAGTTTCCTAGCCCCATCAGTCATAAGCGGTGGACCAGGGCGTCTTGGATCAACCGTTCTGCTGCCGCAACATCTTCTTAGAGGTTGATCCTATAGGTCACAGGTTGATCAGCCTCTCGGAGGGAGGAAATTTAAGATCGACAGCACATGGATGCTGGGGGATAAGGGGCAAAACTATGCTGGTTGCGGTCTCGTTGACTGACCAGAAGAGCTTTCTCATACGAAACTCGGTACGGCCGAAGCAGCCAAAGACTGGATCCCAGTATCCATACAGATTGAAAAGGAAATTTGACGGTAGCGCATGAGGCCGAGATGTCCTTACGACTCTATGTGGAGAATCAACAGCCGCGGAGAGTTATGGCCCAGAAATATTATTCAAGCGAAACATAAAATTTGATTACAAATCAATGAATACAACCTCAAAGAAGCCAGAAGAGTCTGCAGTAGTTGTTGTCGTTATTCACAATGGGGCCACTCGGGTACGGTAGCTGGTACTAACCGTCCATGCCGACCATCATGCAAAGGCTTTGGTGAGCGAAAAGGGAGGAGAAATCTGTAACTGGTATGGAGTGCGACTCTTTTGTATTATTAAACTTTGTGTGTTTTATTTTTAGTTCTTAGTTTTTGGCGATACCTTGTATGTTTGACGATGTTTGCAAGCCCGAATACCGTGGTTTTCTTGGAGTGGAGGTATTATGTGCATGGTGGCTGGGATTGGCAAGTCTGACGGCCGGACGTGGGGCCATGTCAATGGCCCCACTCGGGTCCGCCGCCGAATCCCGATGGCTTCTTCGGCATCACCGTCTGTTCACAGAACTTGCGTCACCAATGCACTCATTCGATTGAGCGATCCAAAGCCTTTTAATTCTCTCAGAGACAGCACTGAAAGAAAAGAGAGAATAATTCAGCAACAACATTAGACACCCTGAACCAAAGCTACTGTTATTGCATCGATACGTTGATTTTTCAACTTCTCCCAGATGGTGAGCGCTGCGTCTGGCCTAATAGAAATGTAGCTGAAGGCAGATGTAGTGTTGCAAGTTCTTCTAAAGACAAGTTCATAAGCTTTTCAGAGCCAGGTTTTCAAGTTAGATAATAGAATAGGTATGGATTTGTTGTTGAAGGAGATGTTCTCGCTTGACTTGAAGCGGTGTTGCCATATGGTTCCTCAACGCGTATCATACATGCTTGATTCGACGATAGTTTGAGTCTTTCATAGTGGCCGTTGAGAATGATAGCCTCACAGACATCGTTGTTGTTTCCTGCCATTCCCTGCTCCTATATGGCAATAGCCGTATGCCTTCAGCCAGGAGCCCGGCCCCCCGATGTACTTCGACGGGTAAGAATCACATTCACCATGCTCGGAGAGAGAACCATTCCGAACATGTTATCGAAACCTACTTGTCATCTCATATCCAGATCGACTTCGGGTGGGTAAGAGTACTTGGCCATTGATCAGATTACACCCGACACCCTCAAGGTTGTCGTTAATGTGGACCACGAGTCTTGGATGTGGAACATGGAAAAGGCACCTTTGATGTATCGACATGAGCCCATCAACATGCACGTTCCCTTTCGTCCCACCACCCCTCAGCCCCCTCCGATCTGCTCTGTGAGCATGTCCCCACTATCCGAACCCCCTCTCTGCCAAGCCAAGACTGGGGTTGATGGGCAGGAAGGCATGTAGCCAAGCCTTCGACTCTGGGGCAAGACCACAACTTGCCAAAACCGCTTGGCTGTACCATCTCATACTGCCTCGACCGCCAAGGCTGTCGCTCACTTCACTTGGCGATCGCTAAATGGAGAGTTTGGTCAAGCAAAGTTGCAGTTGACGCGACGCTCATATCATGCCAAGCACCACATGTCACGGCAGCACTTACACCGCCTCCTCTGGGTTTCTCGACAACAGCACCATCATGGTCACAGAAAGTGCAAGCACTTCAGACACTTGTGGAGGCTTTAGACCTGGATAACAAGCCCTTGTGAAGTGTTTTTTCTGCTTCCACAAGCTAAACCATTACGTTTCTATCGTATTTCATCTATGTCTCTCTGCAGGAAGCACCATCTGCCGTCCCCATATTCGTTTCATGACCCGCCGGAGCCGCTCGTGAAGCTGCACTGCTGCATGCTATTGTGGCACCATAATTGTTGCAGACTCGTCCCGTTTGTTCCCGTTCGTTCCCGTCGTTGCGTACCCATGTCGAAACAGGGTGCCCAATGGCTGAACACACCTTTTTTGCAACGACATCGTGGAGATTGATAAAACAGATTATACAATATTGCAGCCCAAACGCCAAGTGGCTTGTCCCTCCCTCACATTTGGTTTCCCTTTAATTGCTCGCGCTTTCCCTCTTCAACGTCCATCCTTCCTTCTGGTCATGCTGAGTTTCGGCCGCTGGAAATCTCGGTCTCACTCACTTGAGTTGTGTCCTTCTTCGTTCGTAGAAGGATATCTCTCAACGTTCTCTTAGGCTTCTTTGACTGCCTTTCGTACCTGGAATCGATATGGTAAGACATCAACCATCAAATAGAAATTGGATATGTACTTACAATGGCTTATGCTCTTCGTGAGGGTCATGCGCCTCTGAGTAGTCGACGTGGACGAACGCTCTTTCGACATCCCCCAATCCTGATCAATAAAGTCAGATGTGCACAATTCCACACCGCCACGAAATGATCTTACCTTCAACCTTTCGCTGCAAGTCCTGTGCAACGTCGTGGGATATTTTCAGAGGAGTGGACTCGTCCATCACAATGTCAATCTCAACATAGTATTTCTGCCCAGCATGATACGCTCGGCACTGTTCACGGTCAGTCGGTTTCGACACGCTTGGCACCGAGATTCCTACCGTGTCGACCTTGAGGATTCGAGTGTCGTGAGTCATTGCCATATAAATGAGCTTGGAGACAAAGTCCCTTGGCGCTGACTTGCCCACCAGAAGCCAAACCTGATCGAAAGCATTTGAAACCCAGGAGAACAGAATAAGAAGTGCGATGCAGATGGCACCAATAGGGTCCAGATACCACACGAATCGGTCTCCGACAACAGACATGATGAGACCAAAGCTGTTGACGACGATGTCATTGCGATGATCGATCTACGATTTTCTTAGCAGGTGTCATCCGAACGGGTGGATGGGATGATCATACGAAGAAGACATGCACTGAGGGGTACTTTCGATATGTAAAACAGTACACCATCAAGGAGCCCTTGGCAAAGATGGCGACGCCGACGATAATGATGGGCACAATGTGCAATTCCTCAGAGGTCCGCTGGCCCTCGGCAAGCGAACGACCTGACTCAACCTGTACCCCATATCAGTGTCTCAAACCAACTCAGCCACACATCACTTGGCAACCTACCAAAAGCTGAATGGCAACAGTGGTCATCAGTGCACAGAATAAGATGATACCAATCGTCTCGATCCTAGTTCGTCCCTATGATTCCCTCCCTGTCAGACGCCAGAACAACCCTCGCCAAGGCGTCGCGATAACTTACCACGGGATACTTGTATATACTAGGTCTGGCCGCCATCCGTGAGGTGATGAGCATCACAAAGGATGAGACTAGGTCCATCTGGACATCATCTCTGGGTCAATTTCCGATACAGCAGTACCACATGAAAGTGAAGGGGTATACTAACGAAAGCGTCGGCTGCAGTAGCAAACAGCTGGATTCCATGCGTCAACGGAGCCTACAAGAGCAGGGACTTGGGTGTCAATTTACCGACAGAGACCCGGTCGAGACGGCAGCATAGAGCTGGATGACGAACAGGCAAAAGTTGACTGTGAAGGAGGCATTGACGGCGAATTTGATTTTAGGACCCATTCGCGCATCTTCGGCGACCTGTTGTCTCTCCTCGTCCTCGGCACCAAGGAACTGGTCAATGAGCTCGTTCTGTCGGTTGTAGAACTTCTTCAGCTTCTTCTTGTTGCCCTTCGGATGCTCAATAGCCATTTGCTTCTTAGAGACATTGTCACGACGGTGTCGACCGAAGTCGTAGGGATCCGGCCGGTAGGTATCAACGGTGAAAGCGTCTGCGGCGTCGACGGTGGAGTATGGGCCTCTGGACGAGGTTCTGACGACCTCGTTCTTGTTGGGTGTGTCATTCGAAGTAGACGCGAACAGTCCTTCGGTCGCAACTTTGCTGTCCGTGCCAGATACTGGAGCGGGCGAGATGATGTCTGTGTTATCTTCATGATGGTCGTTGAGTTCCTTGTTCGCTTCACCATTCGATTTACTTTGAGGGTGACCGGCAGAGTTTCTCTGGGCTGAGGCGACTGAAGTGACGGTCAGCGAAGGCCGGTTGCTTGTAGAGTGGGATGAAGCAATGGCAAGAGGTGGTCAGTGAGTAGGGCAACCCGATGCGAGTAGCATCTTTGCACATCTCGGCGAGGATGTGATGAACCAGCATCTGGAGGGAACAAGTGAGGCGAAGAGTGCTGGTGAAGGGGGGAAGGGGTGTGACCAGGAAACAGACTGAGCCGAAACCCACGTACTAGATGATGGTTGGCCGCCGTCCTGAGACTCGCGTGGAGTATGCATTTTTGGGAACTATTGAGCTGGGTTCGGTCTTGGTAAATGGGGATGTAGAAAGAAGGCGATGATGCGATTAGAGAGTAGTAGTCATATATTAAACAGTCACAGCATCCTACGTCTTCTTCATGTCATGCTTCTCGTCCGTGACGTCCGGGGGAGGTAACCGGCTACAAAGTCGGCCCCTCACGTCCTCGACTTAATAGAATAGCAGTAAGCTCACTGCCGGAGCCTTACTTTCAATGCATACTGATGGGCTAGACCTCGAGAGGGGAAACCAAACCCTGGGTGATGACGGAAAGATTCAAGTTTGTGTGTCTCCAGGAGGTTTCCCGCTCGTTTCCTACCATTCCTACTCCACCGTTCGGCCAGTCGACTGGTGATGATCGCGCACGAGGTTCGTTGCTCAGGGGGCATCTATTTGCGTCTTCCTGGTCGAGACAAGTCGTGCCGGGTTGAACTACAACTGTAAGCGAGGGTGCATCGCAGTCGGCAAGCAGAGTCGAGGAAGCAAAGGTTCACATTGGGCCTAGCTTGAAGACGAATGACAGAGATGCCCCTGCCAGGGTCATGAAGATGCTACGAATGTGCTGCACGGCTGACCAATGTCTGGCGAGGACGATCAGAACGCGGTCCGAGCGAATACAGCGCCAATTGGCCAAGGGCGTGTTTCACACCGACGGCAGCCCCAGAATCCGCGTGGATACACAGAGACAGGAAGCGATGGTCATTCTGCCAAGAGTTTGGGGCTGTTACAGAGTTTGGGCAAGTCGACGCTGAAGCGTAATCCAAAGCATCCCGTTGGTTCTCGCTCTTGATGTCTCTGGCACGAGACTTCGGTACTACTTTCGCAGACTCTGGCAGAGTCTTGAGAAGGCTTAAGCTGAGCACCCGGAACAACTTGCTTGTTTGTTTCGTTCCGGAGCAACATTGAACGACACCAAGACGCAATGGCTCCACCTTTTGTCGTCTCCAGCTTCTCACCTTCAAATCATCTCCAACTTGACTGCAACTATTGCTCGGATGCAATAGTTTCTTTTCACCGTCAATAGCAACAACACGCGGCCTGCCTTCGACTGGCCCCATCATCCGTCATCTCAGACGCCGAGGGCTCCTCTTTTCCATCAGTTTCTTGGCTCCCCAAGTTTTACCAGCCCTGATCAGAAACCCTTCGTGCGGGACGATTGACGAGCTCTCGGCGCGCCAGACTGCCATCTCATCCCACCAGTGAGCCCATGCAGAGTCATTCTCTTACCTGGCGTTCTCAGCTGTTCTGCCATGGACGTCAGCCTCCACCCCGACCAAGTCCCGACCTGCGCCGTCGCGGTGGCTGTTTGTTAGTTAGGCAAAAGTTACCCTCGACTGCTGGGCCGACACGGGAGATGCAGCGTGCGAGACACTGGCGGAGTAGACCCCGAGACGGTCCCCAGAGGGCGAAGCGCACCTGGAGCAGGTCGCGCGGCCCTTGGTGAGGATTCGGCAGATGAAGTGCAAATACACCATGGAGAGCTGTCAGCCAAGCTGAGCCAACGACAGAACACCATTCCACTTGGGAAAAAAGGGGACAGGTGTGTCACCGCCCTTGGCTCGACTCTTGGCTTTCGACGGCTGTGCCTGTCCCGCTGCCTCTCAGCTAGTCTTCCCCGGCTTCCGCCTCTAGCCTCCCCCCCTTCCCCGCGCTTCTCTGTGGCTATCCATGACGAAGCCTCACCAAAGTCAAATCAAGTTAAGAATTCTCCGACGGGCGTCCCTAGCCGTGGACCCCGGGAGCCTCCGTTTCACACAACCCAAAATTTTCCAAATGCCGGTTGGGAGACCCCATTTGGCGCGCACACCACGACACAACCCCCTTCCCGCTTGGCAGTCACCCGGTGGAAGATCGACCGTTGTCTCGTTTTGGATGTTGTCCATCATCAGCCATTATATTCAATATCAATCTTTCTTCGCCAAGCGCGACAAGTGTGAAGCTGGTCGATTCGAGACGAAAGGCGGGATTTTCCACCCCATCTGATCTGTTGCCAGTCAGTACACCGTCAGCTGTTTCTTATCTGTCAGGTCGAGCCGGGCTCTCAGACACCCAGTCTCGCCTCTACCGGCAAATCATGCTAGAACGAACACATCGGGCCTGGATGGTGGGCCGGGGTCATCGATGCCGGAGACGACCTGGGTGTCAGACACCGCCGCAACTGCAACGCCGCAGCGTGGCTGACTTAGTCTCCCGTTCTCTTCCTCCTCGCCCCAACACACACATACACAGCCGTCTGCGTTAAACCTTGTTTTCGTTCAGGTCCTCCCGCCTCCCGCCTCCCGCGAGGCGGACGCTAAGGCCACGTCCCCCATCACGAACCCACCAAGGCTCATCCTCAGCTCTTTCATCCTTGGCAACGTCTTCTATTTCTGAATCGGCCGGGCGGCACAGGTCCCACTGTCCCATGTCGACGTTTAATCTTGCCTTACCCGTTCGTACATGGGCAGCATTGTGCGAGCTGTCATACTCGAAGCATATTAAAGCGAGTCGAGCCCAGACTTAAACCAAGCATTTTCTGCTCGTCACAAGAGCGTCTGTTGTCGTTCTATTCTTTTCTCGCCCGTTTCTTCCTTCCGTTTTTTTACTCTCTTCTTTTCTTTGCTTTTTCTTCCTGTCCACTCCTTTCCCCTTGCACTCTAAAATACGACAGCAGGGACTTGACCAGCATTTTCGTCTGTTCTACTCCTGAAGCTGCGGGACAGCTTCTTGTGTCCCCTTGTTTTCAATTGCCTTCCTTTCGCAAATGAGTAGTTGTCAGTAGGCAGCCCCGGATCATTTGGCTGCTTCTACCTTCTCAATCTTTCTTCTCTTTTTATTTCAGGGTTACCAATCAGGCAGTAACTCTTTTTTCACAACACATACGACCTTTTTTTAATCGAGATGGACGGCATGAAGGAACCCAAGCCGCAATGTGGCGGTGGAAACACAGGCGGCGACGAATATGACGTTGGACTGCACGTTGCCGGCCTTTGTAAGCCGGAACCAGTGAGACGTTGTGGTACCGAGCAGCTTGGCTAACTTGGCACAGTTTTGGTATTGGCCTTCTCAATCTTTGGTACGCAGAACAAGCCTTGCTGGACCTCGTGGGGCAACATACTAACTGAACGGATACAGGCGCTGGATTTCCCGTGGTGGCAAAGAAAGTCAAGTGGTTGAAGGTGCCTCCCAAGGTCTTCTTTGCGTGCAAGCATTTCGGTACTGGTGTGCTCATTGCAACGGCTTTTGTTCATGTAGGTGGATCGGTCTGCTTCTCGATTCAACGAGATTGCGACTAACGTGTCACAGCTCCTGCCAACCGCCTTCGGCAATCTTATGAATCCGTGTCTTCCGGATCTCTTCACTGATGACTACCCGCCGCTTCCCGGAGCTATCATGATGGCATCCATGTTCATTTTGTTTACTATCGAGATGTGGATTAATGCCAAGATTGGAGGCCATTCCCACGGAGGTCCCACTGGCGATGTGATGCACTCGCATGCTCATGGCCCGGCGCCAGGCGCTCCTCCGCGACCGCCGCGTTTCGATCGTGACAGCTTCGACGCTGAGGACGACAGCATCGATTTCGAGAAGAGGGTTGCCCAGCGCGTATACGGCGATGAGAAATCCCGCGTTCCCGCCTATGGCGAGCAGCCCGCAAACAATCTGTCCGACTCCGATATGCCTCCTTGGTTCGTTGTCTTCTATGAGCAATACGTGCGTCAGCGCATGGAGATGATGAATATGATCCGCACCACCCAGGAGAAACAGACGTCGTCACAGGTCGCCGTGACGGAGGTCAAGCAGGAAGATCCGTTTTACGATGCCGAGGGCCAACAAGTTGACCCGGCTGTGTACCGCAAGATGTCTCTTAACATTACCATGCTCGAAGGTGGTATCCTGTTTCACTCTGTGTTCGTTGGCATGACCATTTCCATCACCATTGACGGTTTCATTATCCTTCTCGTCGCCATCCTGTTCCACCAAATGTTCGAGGGTCTTGGTCTAGGTTCCCGTATTGCCGCCGTGCCGTACCCCAAGGGCAGCATCCGCCCTTGGGTCTTAGTTGTCGCTTTCGGTACTACGGCTCCCATCGGACAGGCCATTGGCCTGCTCACGAGAAGCACCTATGATCCCGAGAGTGCCTTCGGTCTCATCATCGTCGGTGTATTCAACGCAATGTAAGTTTCAATTCCTGGGTAACCATAGAGTTTAACTAACATGATCAAGTTCTTCCGGCCTGCTGCTCTACGCCGCCCTGGTCGACCTCTTGGCTGAGGATTTCCTTTCAGAAGAGGCCAACCGTCTTCTCAGCAACAAGGACAAGATCACTGCTTTCTGCTACGTTCTTGCCGGAGGTCAGTAGAAGTGTACAACCCCGTTCACCTAACCTCAGGCTAACTCTTTTCAGCCGCTGGCATGTCAGTCGTCGGTATCTTTGCCTAAGCCTCTACCGACACCATTAGGGAATCTTACATTCCCCTTCCCCTCGACGTCTCTCCCGCGAGAGGAAACAACCTTCTGTTTAGCCGAGCCGCCAAAACCTTTCACTTCCTTAGGACCACACTAGGACGTACAAAAGGCGTAACTCATCCCGCGCTCGACTGGGCTTTGATAGCAGAGGATTAATGCTCGTTATTCACCAATGCTGCGCCAGATTTTGTCACGCGAAACCAGGAGGGGACGGACTGTTATGGATACCGACAGCAACTCTCACAAAATCTACCACACTCATTATTTCTTTGCTATCATCATTCCTGGTGCAACTAGCTGCCGGGAACTGTGTACAATAGTAGTGATGTTGCGGTACGCGGTTTCGCCTAGTAGACCATAAGCCAGACGCACACTCGCATAACAGGCAACATTTTTCGGAGCATTATCGGATTAACCCCACATAAGCATTTTTATGGTGTAAGCTAATAACTAAGGGCACACAATATTCATGAGTCTCACGATGTAAATACATGGAAATGGACATCTTGTACGATAGCAATCCCCGAGATAGGACTGGCAAAGCATCATTAAATCGGACAATACCATGGACGTGTTATTGTATACATTTATACGTCAACAATGCCGGATTTCCACACTTTGATATCCTGTATTCCAATAAGCCGTTATGTGGAGGGGGGATGAGGGAAACACAACCACGGCAGTAACATAGTCTGACTCCAATCAGGCCATGAGAAACAACCCATAATAGCACTTTTTACTCAGTAGGTAGAGACACCCCAAGAAGCCAAGGCAAAAGGATTAAGTAGCCCAAGAGGGCTTGATTAAACTTTCTACTCCACACTTATTGGCGTCTGAAATCAAGCAGTAGTGGGAACAATGGTAAGGATCGGTAGAAACGGGGAAGAAAAGACAAGATGCCAAGCCGCCTCGTATGAAGCAGATAGCGGGAGCGAAGGGGATATTGAGAAGGCCAAGAAAGATGAAGCGATGTTGAGAAAGGGTTGGCAGGGTTCGAATCAGGGACGGACCCGTTGCCTTGGGAAAGTTAGATAAGAAGCTTTTAAGGCACAGCGCCCTACTTAACTGGTAGAAAACCAGCCTTACCTTTTTGCATTTGAGCTTGAATTACACTCTCACACACACATTTTGACTTGCAGGCACTGCCCGTCGACTACTGCCTACATCATCAACGGCAACGGCTAAAAGGGGAAGGGGCTAGGTTGTCATCAATTAACCATGTCATATATAAGGTTATCCCACGGGCCGGAGGATTGCTGCGCAGCGGAAGGCAAGGAGGAAGGAAGGGAAGAAGGGCGGAAGATGCAACAATGACAGTGCAATGCATGCTTGTTGAGCCTCCCATGCGACTACTGCAAGGGACATGCCACTCTCTCATCGGTCCTTGTGGGAATGCAAGGTTTCTGCTGTGTGCTGCGTAGTTAGGCGTAGTATGAAGGCACGCATAGGAGCGCTAACCAAGGGGCCGGGCATGGTGTCACTGCTGAGACTATTAATAAGCTTTCCAAACAGTTTGAAGCAGCGAGGGTCAAGACTCCAGACGAAAGGAGGGGAGGGGGTGTGGGCAGGGGTTACATGCGGACTGATTTCATGGGGCAAACTGTCTCGCACACGCATTCCCTGCAAGAGCATGGGCAAGTTCCCTCAAAGATGATGGCGACGAAGACGGTGGTGTTTCTAGAATTTTGACTTTCCTGGTGTTTCCTGTTGTCTCTGTCTCTCTCTCGCCTTAGTGTCCGCAGTATGCACGGGACATGGACATACACAACATTTGCCTTGCATTTATCTTAGGTGCTGACCTGCAGGAGGCACAGGCAGATCCTCGTGCCGAGCGCACTTCGGTGTGAACCTCATTGTTTGATTTGCCTCTTAGAGTGTGGCGGCGTTGCCGACGATGTGCGAAAGCATACAAATAAGAAGTAAAACTAACAAAGGCGTTGCGAGATTGGCTTCCTTGGCAAGCGTCACTAACTACTATAGTTCAGTTTCTGGTTGGTCTCTCGAAAAGCATTAAAGCGTCAATCAGTAGTATGTGATCCAAGCATGGAATGCACTGAGGACTGGCAAGATGAACCGATTCCGGCAAAAACGGCCGTGTTGCCAAGACTTGTCATAATCACTCAGGTCACTTGATGTCCTGCACTTGCTGGAGTTGAGATTTTCCTGCAACGAAAGGTAAGGTGAACGAAACACTCCACCTGTGGAAAAACTGGATAAGAATTCTATGACGCGGCCGTGCGTTGTTGCATCCGTTGTTCGGTTTCTTTCGAGGCGTTCGGGTTTGATATTTGTGACTCCAGTTGAAGGCGAGGAGAGAAGGAGATCAAGCCACGACAACGAAGAGAGGGGGGGGAGGCCTGACAGGTGGGCATGCTGGCAGGGTGGCTTGTGTATCAGAACCCTGGTGTTGAGATAGAGGATGAGGGCAGTTTTTACAAATACACAGTCTTGGCACTTGTGTGATGATCACCCGATGAGCGCGGAAACCGTTCGCATAGGCACAAATCGACCTACACATCATTATCACAGCCCGCCAAAGTGGTCACCAGCAAAGTAAAAAGTGGGAACTTGTGCAATTTTCCTACGCGGCATACCAACACACCGGACGGAAGCACGACGACTACTGTTACCGATTGCTACGGTATATCGTGAGGTTGTTAAGCCCGCGCGCGTCCCTCTGTGGATGGCTTTCATCCGACGTTCGAGAGCGAGACAGCAGAGTGATGGTACGATTTGGGGAGGAACGAGCCGCGTTGGAGGGCGGAAACGAAACAGAAACTCGAACCGGGAGGTCGTGAGGCCGCTTGGACGTTGGCCATGGAGAATGGGTTGTATTTCGTCATTGGGTCCTTCGGGCAAAACTTGCCTGACGCCCTTCCCCTCTCTCGCTGTGTCCTACTCGAAATGGAACGGAAGATTCAGACTTGCGATGTGATTTCCTCGTGGGGGAAGTTGTGGCAAATCATTCAGCGAAACGATCCAAACCCCGTCCATTATTCGCTTAAAGTTGATGGGCAGCAAGGCACTGGAAGCAAGGAGAGAATCATGATTATTGCAAAGGCGAAGCCCGTCGGCAAATTCGGAAAATTTTCCACAAACCCTCTTCGATGTGTGATGCGCGATTCGGAGAGGCAGCCCGAAACGACTTACCGACTAAAAGAATGATACCAGGCCTTGATTGTGTTTGTATCGATAAGGGTGCTGAAGAAGGTGTATCGCCATTGAGATGGTGCGTACCGGCGCATGGAGTGATCCGGGAGTAGTTCATCACGGACTTTGTGGTCAGGCTAGGTTGAGGAGACAGCCAAACAAAGGTTTTTTGTGTGTTCATCAGACTTTCGGCCGATGTACTTCATTCATCTTCGTCTTTTTTTCATTCAAACATTATGAGTAAATATCTACAGAGAAGGCGGCCAAAGCTGACCCAAGGTTGTATCATCTTTGTTGAACGTTTGAACCTACATACCTCCTGTCTAGTTGCAGCTCAAAGACGAACCAAGCAGACATGAACGGCCCTTTCTAGACAACAGTGACTGTGGCGTTGCCGCGGAAATCGTCGCTGGAGGAGCCAACGAAGACGGTGAAGTCGCCAGGCTCGACGACGTACTGCAGCTTCTTGTCCCACAGGCCCCAGGCGGAGACGGGCAGGTCGATGGAGACGTCGGCGGTCTCGCCGGCCTTGATGAAGACCTTTGAGAAGCCGCGAAGCTCCTTGTTGGGCACAACGATGGACGAGATCATGTCCTTGACGTAGACCTGGACGACCTCGGCGCCGTCGCGGGTTGAGTTGTTGGTCACCTTGACGTTGAGCGTGACGGTGTCGGTCGGGGAAACAGTCGACGAGGAGACGCTGATATCGGTATAATCGAAGGTGCTATAGGAGAGGCCATAACCGAACTACAATCATGTTAGAAGAGCACTCTCACTGTCGAGGTGGTCGGGGACAATGCTTACCTCGTAAAGCGGCAGAGGAGTGGACAGGACGTAGTTGCTGCCAAAGACCAAGGTGCCATTGGGGTACTCCTTACCCGGGTTGGGCCAGGAGCGGGCGGAGTTGAGGTAGTCGTAATAGACGGGGGTGGTGCCGACGTCGTAAGGGAAGGCGACGGAGAGCTTGCCGGAGGGGTTCACGTTGCCGTACAGGATGTCTGCCAACGCATGGCCGCCTTCCTCACCCTGGTAGAACATCTGGACCAGAGCGCCGGCCTCGTCGGAGATCCAGGGCTCAGTGATGGGCTTTCCGGAGCTGAAGATGACGACGGTGGGCTTGCCGGTGTCGATGACGGCCTTGACAAGGCGGCCCATGGCGCCGACCAGCTTGAAGTCGTGGACATCAATATGTTCACCGGTGGTGGCGTTCAGACCGGCCCAAAGCTCGTCTTGGTCACGAGACCAGGTTCCGACAATGACGACGGCGACGTCGGCGGCCTCGGCAGCGGCGATGGCCTCGGGGAAGCCAGCCTCGTCGTTGGACCAGCGCTCGGCACCCTTCGCGTAGGTGACGGTGCCCTCACTGGCGGCCCTGATACCGTCGAGGGGAGTGACACCACGCTCCATGGCAGTGTGGATGACATAATCGCCGTACTGAGTCCTGTTAGTATTCGGTTGCGGTCTTCCTGAATGGTTGGCTTACGTTGACATAGCCGTGAGCCATGGGGCCGATGACGGCAACATGGGCATCCTTCTTCAAGGGTAAAGTCTCGTTGTGGTTCTCGAGCAGAATGATACTCTCGGCGTCGAGGTCGCGGGCAATCTTGCGGTGCTCCTCGGTGTTGATGTAGTCAAAGAACTGGTCGTCGGGGACACCGGTGTAGGGGTGCTCGAAGATACCGGACTTGAACTTGGCACGAAGGACACGGGAAACAGCGGTATCGACAACGTCCTCGGGCAGAGTTCCGTTGGCGACGAGCTCGGGAATGTACTGAAAGCTGTAGCGACCACCACCCATTTCGACGTCATTGCCGGCAGGCAGGGCCTGATTTCATGTGAGCAGGTTGCCATGGACCAAAGTATGGATAGGATGCTTACGTTCAGGGTGATGCAAGAATCGTCGGTCTCACCGCAGACGAAGAAAGCGTTGGCCAGGCGAGCGGTGCCACCAGCGTCGGACTAGTTCTCGTTAAACAAAGTCGAGGCCAATATCGGATCAACTTACGATGACGTAGTATTCGTAGCCCCATTCCTCGCGGAGAATCTCGGTCAACAGGTGGTGGTCGGCCACAGTCGGAATACCGTCGTAGGAGTTGTAGGAAGACATGATGCTCCAGGCGTCGGCGTCAAAGATGGCGCGCTTGAACGCAGGAAGGTAGGTGGTGCGAAGCTCTCTGGGGCCGCCGTGAACGGGAGCAGTGTTGACACCCTGCTCAGGGGTAGCGAAGGCAGCGAAGTGCTTCACCATGGCGCAGACGCCCTCTTCCTGAAGACCTTTGGTGTAGTGGTAGCCGTACTCGCCGACCCTACACTGTGTCAGTATGGGCTGTTTGTTTCCGCAGTCAATGGCACGTACAAGAAGGGATCCTCGCCGTAGGTCTCTTCAACACGGCCGAATCTCAGCTCACGAGCTAAATCGACAACGGGGGCAAAGATCTGGTTTACACCGAGAGCCTTGGACTCGATGGCAATGACTCTGGCCATCTTCTCGACCAATTCAGGGTTCCATGAGCAGCCGTGGGCAATAGGCGAGTTGAAGATGGTGGCATTGAGGGCGAGAAAGCCGTGGATACCCTCGCTCTGGATGAAAGCCGGGATACCTAGAGAGTCTCAGCATCTCGCTCGATCCAATTGATCGCGTCCCAACTCACCCAGCGTGGTGTTGTGCACCAGGTAGTCCTGGGCTACCTTAGCTCCATAGGAAACGGTAGAAAGGTTGGTGTAGAGACCAGTCCAGATGGAGTTGGCTCTGTTCTCAGCAACCCAGGTCAGACCACTCTGGTTGAAGCGGCCATCGGTCAGGTTGAGGTAGTCACGAATATCGGCCTGGATCAATTGGGCAGTCTTCTCCTCAATGGTCATGCGCCTAAGGAGGTCAGACACTCTGTCGTCAATGGTGGCATTGGGGTTCTTGTAGACGGGCGTGCAAGTGCCGTTCGTGTAGGTGCCGTTCTGGGCGGCGACGGCCGCGACCAGCAGCGAAGAGGCCAAAGTCAGAGAGAGCTTCATGGTTCCGCGATCCGGTATGCGGTCAATGGAACACTAAGTGACGTTTCGGCTACAGCTCCAGAGCTCAAGAAGGACGCGATGCTGGGACATGACGCGTGCCGTCAGAGGGTATTAATACAGCTCTCGCTTGCGCAGCTGCTTCGACCTAGCTTTGCAGCGACATGATGCCACGGGCCAAGGATTCAAAGTAAATAGACGTAATTGCATTGGGAAAATAGCGACGTGGAACAGCAACTTCTCCGCATCGGTCATGACTGCTCCCCCCCAGTCTTTCGCTCTGAAAGGCAAAAATCTGGACCGATGTAACTACTAATTTGCTCTCGCAGCGGTCTTGTCCGGCATTCATTGGGCAGACAGACATGAGGACCCCTGGCCGTTCCTGCACATGGCCTCCCAGATACCTAGGGTGTGGCGGTGCTGGGGACCAAGAGGAGCGGACTGACGACAGAGTCAGAGCTGTCGAGCATCTAATTAGGTGATGGACTTGCAGCAGGCCATTTCGATGTGCATATCGGCTCGTGAAGCTGGTGGTGATGGGTGATTTTGCATGAGGGGAAGTCAGTTGGAGATGGAAAAGTTGGGGAAAGCTCCTCTCGCATCTCCAGATCTGCAGGAGAATGACCGGGGGGGTTTTCGCTTGGGGTCGGACGGGGGACAAGGCGAGCGAATAGCCGGTGCTTGGCGAGTGGACCCCAATCGGCTCGTTTCCACCAATGACAGCGTCGGCGGTCCCAGCTGATCCGGACCCCGAGAACCGCTCAAATCCGACCAGTCCGGTTGAAGAACAAAACTGTCGACACTGCACTAACGGAGCCGGGGACGGCAGGTTACCCCACACCAACGGCAATCCAATGGCACAACATTGAAGTGGTGGATGGCCCCAGATCTCTGCAAGAACCACGAGTGGCCTGCGGTGCTTTGATGTGTCCTGCTGATGTCTTTGTTTGCTCTCTTCCCCTGCCCAATCTTCCCCCTCCCTCTCTGCCGCTAAGTCCACGCTTCGCTCACTATCTGTGCCGTCTCTCTCCTTGTCGTCAACCCGCTCTAGCCCACCCGATCCTGCTCTGTCGGGCCGCGCCCCGGAACCAATCGGGCGAAACCAATGGCTAAACATGAATCAGCGGCCTCGTGGCCGAGGCTCACTTCATTGCGGATACTGGCGGGATTGCAACGATGGGATTCGCTGACCATGGCCCCGACAGCGGGACTCTGCCGTGTGAGCCCTCTCTGCCCCGAGTAATCCTCCGCAGCCCTCGTGCTCACTGCGAAGCAATTATCGTACAAGAGACGAGTTTCACTCAGGTCTTGAGCGGTTTCCCGGCTTGAATCGTGTCTTGACTCCCGACATCTCCGTCTGTCGTCTGTTTGTGTGCAAGATACCCTTTTGATCGACCTTCATCATGGTTCGCCTGCGCGATGGCATGTGGCTGCCCGCCGAAGGCACGGCGACGGAGTACGCAGAGGAGGTTTACTACACCACCGAGATCGAGGGTGGAAAGGGTCTCAGCCTGCTGTGCCCGACGAGGAAAATCAAAACCCGCGGCCACACCTTGAATGCGAGCACCGTTACTCTTGTAAGTCAAGTCGGAGATTCAGCCAGCGAGACAAGCCCCCCGAATCCCCCAAACTCATTGCTGACACCCAAGATAGGATATCAAGGCCGAGTTTGACGGCGTCATCTCAGTAGAGGCGACTCACTGGGCCGGCGCGCTCAACAAGGGTCCTCACTTTGAGCTGTTCCCTGATGGCAGGCCGGAAGTCGATGCGCAGATTCAGAAAGGCGACAAGGGCACGACTTTATCCTCGGGCTCGTTGTCCGCGACCATCCACCCGGATTTTGACATCCAGTTCCACAGTACCGACGGTTCCCAGCGGCTGACATCCCTTGGGAGCCGAAGTGTCGGCCTGGCATACAACCCTGCGCCAAGCACGCCAATGCAGACTGGGGACATGCGCGACTTCAAGCACTACATGTTCACCCAGACCACGCTCGGCGTCGGAGAAACCATCCACGGCCTCGGTGAGAGGTTCGGCGCCTACAACAAGGTCGGCCAGTCCATTTCCCTGTGGAACGCCGACGGCGGCACCTCCAGCGAGCAGGCCTACAAGAACGTCTCCTTCTGGCTTAGCTCCAAGGGATACGGCGTCTTCATCGATACGCCTGGCAAGGTGGAGCTCGAGATCGGAAGCGAGCGCTGCAACCGTCTGCAGACCGTGGTCGAGGGTCAAAGACTGAAGTGGTACATCATCTACGGCCCCACACCCAAGGACATTCTGAAGCGCTATACCACCCTCACGGGCAAAGCGGGCAAGGTGCCCAGCTGGAGCTTCGGCCTCTGGCTGACGACGAGCTTCACGACAAACTACGATGAGCAGACGGTCAACACCTTTCTCGAGGGCATGAAGGCCCGCGGCTCGCCCGTCGACGTCTTCCACTACGACTGCTTCTGGATGAAGGCCTTCACGTGGACCGACTTCGTCTTCGATTCGGAGCGCTTCCCCGACCCCAAGGCGCAGATCACCCGCCTCAAAGAATCGGGCCTCTGCAAAAAGGTCTGCGTGTGGATCAACCCTTACATTGCGCAGCATGGCGAGGCGTTCAAGGAGGCCGCCGAGAAGGGGTACCTCGTGAAGCGCAAGAACGGCGACGTCTGGCAATGGGACCTTTGGCAAGCCGGCATGGGCCTGGTCGACTTCACCAACCCTGAAGCGTGCCAGTGGTACGAGGACAAGCTTAACACGCTCTTCGACCAGGGCGTCGACTCTATCAAGACGGACTTTGGCGAGCGAGTCCCCACCCTCGACGTCGAATGGCATGACAAGACGGTGGATCCCGTCAAGATGCACAACTACTATGCCTTTATCTATAACAAGGTCGTCTACGAGGCGCTCCAGAAGCGCTACGGCCGGAATGAGGCCGTCTTGTTTGCCAGAGCCGCCTGCGCCGGCACCCAGCGGTTCCCCCTGCAGTGGGGTGGCGACTGTGAGTCCACGCCCGAGGCCATGGCCGAGTCGATCCGCGGCGGCCTTGGTCTGGGCCTCAGTGGCTTCTCCTTCTGGAGCTGCGACATTGGCGGCTTCGAGGGTTATCCGCCGCCCTGGATCTACAAGCGCTGGGTGGCCATGGGTCTACTCTGCAGCCACAGCAGGCTCCACGGCAGCAGCTCGTACCGCGTGCCGTGGGTCATTGACGACGACGACGCCAGTGACGAAGGCTGCTCGCGTACGCTGGCCAAGTGGACGGCGCTCAAGTCGCGCCTGATGCCGTACATCTTCTCCGAGGCGCAGGCCGCCGTAGAGCAAGGGATCCCCCTGTCCCTGCGCGCCATGTGCATCGAGTTCCCCGAGGACCCGACGTCCTGGTACCTCGACCGCCAGTTCATGCTGGGGCCCAGCATCCTGGCGGCCCCGATCTTTGAGGAGTCGGGCGAGGTGGAGTTCTACCTGCCCAAGGGGCGGTGGACCTCCTTCTTCTCAGGCGAGGCCCGCGATGGGCCAGGGTGGTTCAAGGAGACGCACGGTTTTGGCTCGCTGCCGCTCTACGTGCGCGAGAACACCGTCCTCGTCCTGGGCAGCGAAAAGGCTGTCGGCGCGGTGTACGACTACGCTCAGGACGTCGAGGTCAGGCTGTACCAGGTCAAAGAGGGCTCCAGGGCAACCATTGTCGACAGCGAGGGCCAGGAGATTGGTGTTTTGGAGGTTGGCGAGGATGGCAAACTTAAGGACACTACAATCCTGAAGGGCGACTTCAACGTCACGGAGCTCTGAGGGACTGGTGCCAGTTGTTGCATGCGTGCGGTGTGACATGTTCATGAATCTATGAGGCTATCTGCATATCTAGGGTTAGATGGCTTAGAACCGGGTTTCCTTCAAGGGCACTTAAACCAAGCTTGGCAAAGTTTATGGTATTCCTCGACGTCATTGTGTCTTTCTATCACCGTCCTTCACCAAAGGTCTTCCGGCCCGTCCCAGCGGAGAGACCAGCCAACTGGGACCTGTCGGATAGTCGGCTATTCCCACATTCGCAACCTACTACAACGCAGCGCCGTTGAAGCAGTACCCCGCGTCATGGTCCTCGGCCACGAAGTGACCGAACCCCTTACCGCATATCCTATGATGCAGGCCCCTCTCGTGGCCTCACCTGGTCTCACCACGTATTTGCTAGTCATGATCTGGTACACAGCTTACAGACTCCTCATTCTCCAAATGTCTTGCTATCTTCTAGGCGGTCTCCAGGCGATGATCCCCATATTTTCGTCGCTCGCAGACCCAGGTCCACCCCCAGTCGGCCAGAGTTTCCCCGCGAACCACGAACGACTCATCTCCACTCTCTTCCGCACCCTTGACTTCGTCTACCCCTCACTGGGGCTCAGATCCCAGGCGGTGGCCATTCACAGAAGCCCAATGCCGCCGCTACGCAACGGCGATGCGTCTCCAGTCGTTCTGCTAATGCCGGCTTCACATCTCGTGCAAGACCACCGGGTCTTGAAGCCTTTTGACTTGGCCTCCTTTGCTTGGGTGTATATGCAATTAGGGTAAGCTGTGGACTGATATCTAGTACCATAGCAGTACGTACTATGCAACGCTTCACACCCATTCATCTTCTCCAAATCTCGGCTCTCGCCATTCCAAGATTTCCCCGGATATGGGGTTGGCAAGGTGAGAGATGATGAGCGCGAAAACACCCGGATAGGTTGACGTGGTTTCCGCATGCCCGAATAACTTTTCCTAAAACAAGACATTTCGGAAACTCTTCATCCTGCACAGTTACATTTCCCACTCAGGCCTTGTAGACCTTCAGAACGTTGAGAGCTCCTTAATATGCTGCCTCAGAATGACGGAAATGAGACGCAGCCGGTGCAGTAGGAAGTAATAGGGACTCAGTAGATGAAGCTTCGAAGCTACGGACGAAGCAGCCCCATTGTAATTATTCACTTGAAAACCCAATAAACGCATTTCCGCTGACAATATAAATCCGGGATCGCCATTCAGGTTACACCATACGGATGCGACGGCGGAAGAACCAGGCGTCTGTATACATGATACTACCGCAGGTCAAAGCAGATAGACAATGCAAAGGATCCTGACCACGACGCAGGATTCACAGTCTGCCGGTCCCACTCCGGCACCACATCTTACCGACGCAAGGGAGGCTAACCAAGGGCCTCAGGGCCCAGGTCTATGAGTGTGACTATGCGATGCAACTTCAAGGGTCTCTCACATCTATCAAGCATCAGGTGTTCGCTCACTTTTGTCGTTTTCCACTGCCGAGTCTCATTAGGCTCCGTCAACGCCTGTAAACTGAATACTGTATATCCAAGACACAAAAGGCTTTTGAATGCGTACATATATGGACAGACTTTTCCTAGTTCCAAACGATAATAGCCTTCCGGGCTGCAAGGCAATGACGATGAAGCAGGAAACCAAAGGGTATACCGCACTCTGAGCCTCCCAAGGCACATCACAGAGATTGCTAGTTCAAATCACTCCACTAAGATGGGATCCCGGTTAGCTTTCCAACTCAACACCACAATGGCTGCAACACTCACGTTATCCGGTGCAGTCGTAAGTTCCTCATATGCCTGCAAAATCTCAAATCCCATTGCCATGACTTGTTCGTAAGAGTCGTCTTGTACCTACACATTGTTAGCCTTAGTATTTCCACCGCAACGGCAAAGCTTACCCAGCTGAGTACAGTCTTCGCTGACTTGTGTGCCTTGTTCTGTCGGACGCCCATCAGAGTCAACCCCTGAAGGACCAAGATATCCTGTGGCCCAGGATGTACGACCGGCGCAAGGACACCCCCGATCCCCTCGTCCACGTTGGAGAGCAGCGGTGGCACGAAGGTTGAGAGCGGGCTGCCTGGCCTGCAGATGATGATAGTTCCAAGCAGCGTATCGCCTGGTCCTTTTGCTCGCACTATACCGCAGGCCTTTGTTTCCTGCAATGCACATTTGTACAACTCCAAAACCTCGGGGTTCGCGCAGCTGCCAACGTGGCTAAGAACGCTTTCGGCATTATCCAGGCCATGTATCAGATCGAAGCTAAGGTTCGCTCGCTGGATACTTTGCAGCAAGCCCTCGGGTATGCTCCAGCTGCTCAGGTCATTGATGATCAGGTTGGTTAACCGTTTGGGGAATTGGACGTCCCAGCCGTTGTTGGCGAACCAGTTTTTGACACCGCCCTCGTCGATGGGAATGCCCAAGAACACGCCTGGAAATGAGGTTCCAAGCTGTAACTTTTTGACACCTCGCTTGCCGATGAGACACCGCAACGCTCGGCGGTGGAGAGATCGTCCGACCGAGACGTTGCGCTTGGAAGGATCCACGAAGATGGCTCCCAGAATACCGATTCCGTCTATGAAGTAGGTGGCGGCAAACCCGTACAGGGCGTGTGTGCTGCTGTTTCTGACGACGAAATGTGCCTCTTCAATGTTTTGGTTGAACAGCTCGAAACTCGCGGCAGGCATCGACTCCAAGTGGCCTAAATCCACTATGTTGGCCCGGGCAACAGCTTTGGTGAGCTCTTCGAGCCCATGACCATCGCGGTGGCGATCATACTCTTCAACAATCCAGTGTTGGCGTGACTTGAGTACCTTCTTGCTCTTCCGCAGTGTCCCTGGCAGGGTTCCCTTTGGCACAATGTATCCGCAGAGAGCCCGTACCAGTGCATGCATTGCAGTCTCTGTGAAGTCAAAGGTGCAGATGTAGGTGCCGATCGACTTGTCCATGGCGAAGTCATACGGAGAGCTCACGGCTACGACGATCACCGACTTCTTTTGGCCGCGCGTTCGTAACATTGAGCACATCATCTCTACATGTTTCGTGAAGCCAGCTTGGTACAGGTTCCTGTTGGCATCCGCAGTGACGATGATAATGCAGGATGCTCTGTGGATGAGATTCTCGTGGACTAAGGTATTTCAGTCGGCTGAGTGCTCCGCATTGAAAGAGAAACAACATACCTGGTCTAACTCCATTTGCTGTGTAGCTCGTATGAAGGAGCTTTCCGTGGCGAGATCGTGCTAGGGAGCGTCCAAACTCCCTGAACACGCCCTCTCCACTCATTATAGCCCCCTTCTCTCGGTGAAGCCACTTATCGTGAGGTGTTGGAGCTAGTCCCTGTGCATCCTTGGCCTGGAGAATGCTCTTTGTCAAGCTTGAGGCTGGTAACGGTTTGACTAGTGGTGTAAGAAGCAACAACTCTTCCTCCTGATGCATCGATTCCGACAAGGGCAAGAGCTTCTCCTTGTCCCTAATTACCGTCATCGAGTCGTCATATGCTTTTCTGGACAGCGCCATGTGTGATGGATGTAGCTTAGAGAGGAGAGATATTCCAGGTGGGTTGAGGGCCGTCTGCCAAGACGTGCAGGTGTCCTTCAGCCGTAATACACGCTTCAATGATGTGTAGATCCGCTCCTTGGTGAAGATGCCATTTTCAACACCCAATTTGAGGCCCTTGATGGCTTCCAGTTGTACATCGTAAGCTCGGCACAATAGCACCAGATCACATCCAGCCTCAACGGCCATGACGACTCCGTTCTGGACCCCGAGCTCGTGGGTAAGTGACTCCATTTCAAGACACTCTGAGATGGCAACACCATCAAACCCTAATTCTTCACGGAGAAGGTCGTCTACAACCTGGTTGGACAGGCATGCATGAGACACGTTCATGGAGGGGTTCGAGATACCACATCCTCCCACGAACATGGCGTCGAGCTTGCCCGTGGCAATAGCATTGCGGAAGGGTACCAGCGCACTCAGGCTCAGCTCCTCCAGCGTCTGAGTGATGATTGGGACGTCTAGACTGGATCCCAAGAAGTCCAGGTTTCCATACGACGGAAAGTGCTTCCCGCAGCAGGCAAGACCAGCATCGCGAATACCGTTGATGGCGGCGATGCCGTACTGAGAGACCTCCTGGGGATCGTCTCCGGTGGCCCGGACTCCAACGGGCTGGTACCTGGCGTTCGAGAGGACATCCAGGACAGGACCAAGCATAAAGTTGATGCCACACGCCCCGACCTCGGTTGCAGTGGCCTTTGATACTTCATAGGCTAGTTCGACCCGCCCTGTGGCCGCCACGCCCATAGCACTAGGGAACTGGCACACGTAGTCTTCATCGAAGAGGCTGTTGACACCCCCATTCTCTTGATCCAGAGCAATAAGCAGCGGTTTGGGATGGCCAGCCTTGTGAGCAATCGTCTGGAGTTCTTTGACCAACTTGGCCGTTTCTTGAGCAGCTATATGGTGTCAGTAGCAATCTACAACCTGTCGTTCCAACAAGACAGTCAGGGACAACAAGGTTCACTAACATTTAAGGTTCTTGGCGGTTAAGATGATGGTTCCAAGGTGGTGGTCCTTGATGAGGGAGCGGATCTGGGGCGTCACCTCGGTGCCGTCCCAGCCCATGATGAGCATTTGGCCAATGGCCCTGTACGGCGCAATAGCACGGCATGTCAGCTAGCGAATCGGAGTATGATTGAATGACTTGCACCATTCCCCCAGATATGATGCCGTAATGAGAGCTGCGACAAGACAAGGGGAGGAGGGCGATTTGAGATGGGATGGTGGAGGGCGGGTCGAACGAGAATCAACGTACCAATCGAGGTCCTGCCATAGTGGGTCGAGCTCCATGTTGAGCTGGGCCATGGCTAGTGGTCTGCGAGTTGTCACGTTTTGACGGGCATAGTACCTCTCGAGGTAGCGTGTCTTCAAGGGGGAGAGGTAACGGCGACCCTTCTCGGACGTGGATGTTGACGTTGACTCCCGGTTGCTGGACGGATGTGACCCGGAGCCGTCGCGCGGGACATGTAGGAACGCCTGTGAGGAGGACGTGGAGGTCGACTGGGACGCCATGTGCGGCGGGTGCGCTGGTGGACTGTTGCACCAGCCACGGTCGACAATCATTGGCTGAGGTGGAGGGAAGATGGGGCGGGGGGTTCGATTGGTCGATAGGTAGCCCTGAAGGTCCACGCCGTTATCTCGACAAGCGGGCACTTGCGGTGTGGGGTGGTTGGGGTCGATGTCTGTGCCGGCCTGGGACGTGTGCTCGGCGGGTACGCACTGGAAGACCAAGCTCCATTTCTGATGTTAGCGTCTCTGACCATCGGCCTCGACAACGGAACGTTACATGGAGCCTCACCACGTCAAACCTTCTTTTTGTTCCTTCCAAACCAAGCCGGTGTCTCCAACCCACCCACACACACACGCACACTCGATGCGCTCGTCCTTTGAGATCTTCCCAACGTCAACCGTATAGGGCCTGATACAATGTGGGGCTCTCCCTCCGATTCTGGAATCTGGAAGCAGTGGGTGATGCGTTGCGCCGGGTGCTTGGGTGCTTGGGAGTGAAACAGAGCTCTAGGAACGAATGCCTTCTGCCATGTGGACCAGCCGTTGGTCAAGTAGTTTCTCTGACTCGAAGGGAAACACAACACACAAAGGCAACATGACGGTGCAACGGTCACCGGTGCCATCGGACCTGGCTGTCCCCCACTCCCCCAAAGGCACGTTTGATGTCATTGCTAAACACACACATACTCACACGCAAGTCTCCGTCCTATCTCATACCACCATGTGTGGTGGGTATCCCGCTTCGACTGTGAGGGGCGATGACGATGTGCCAATGCTATGGAAGGCCATGAGACTTCCATGTAAGCCGGGCCATGCCGGCACCATTGGCTTTCGCCGCTCCGGTCACAGCTGCTGCAGCCTCAGCACCTCTGGTCAATAATACCCAACTCGGTCCCTCACTGCCACTTTGTTTCGTCTTTGTTCATGGCCTCGATATTGAAGATCAATCCAACACTCAGCCCCCCATCAACCCAGAAGCCAATCAGCACCCACCACCCGGTTTGGCAAGATGCCTATCGCTATTCCCAAGACGCCAAAGAATGGCATCACAAAATTCACAAATTGTCGCCTTGTGAAGGGCGATGCCTTGGTGCAAGAAGACATCTGGGTCAGCTCCATCACAGGCAAGATTATTCACAGCCAGGCAGCGTTTTTCGACGACCTCTGTCTTCCAGATGAAACAATCAACCTGGGCGGCCGCATCGTTTCTCCTGGCTTGATCGACTGCCAACTCAACGGTGCTTTTGGCTTCAACTTTTCCACGCTGCTTGAGGACATGACGCAGTATGGCAAGAAGGTCCGCGAGCTCAACAAAAAGCTCATAGCCACAGGCGTCACATCCTACGTCCCAACGCTCACCAGCCAAAGACCCGAACTTTACCAGAATGTGAGTCTCCATGAGCACTACCAACAACTTTACGAATGCTAAGATGTCACAGGCACTTCCCTATCTTGGGCCGTCAGGAGGTTCACAAGCCGCCCACGATGGTGCCGAATCTTTGGGAGCCCACGTGGAGGGACCATTTCTCAACCCTTCCAAGAACGGCATCCACAACGTCGATGTCTTGCAAGAAGCAGAAACGTTTGAGGATTTGAAAGAGTGCTACGGCGCCGAGAACATTGAGCCAACCGCTAATGGGGGCACAACCCCAATCAAGATGATTACGGCGGCGCCAGAAAGAGGCAACATGACCAAGATCATTCCTGAGCTGCGGGAGAGGGGTATTATTTACTCCATTGGTCACTCAGAGGCAACCTATGAAGAAGCATCAGCTGCAGTGGCTGCGGGAGCCACGATGATTACTCATCTCTTCAACGCCATGCGACCTCTTCACCACCGCAACCCCGGCGTCTTTGGTGTTTTGGGTATTGCGGAGAGCCTGGCCAGGCCGTACTTTGGCATCATTTCCGACGGCATTCATCTTCATCCGACAACGATCAAGATTGCATTCAACGCCCACCCTGATGGCTTCATCTTGGTAACGGACGCGATGCACATGATGGGCCTAGCAGATGGTTCATATCAATGGACTAACGGACAGGATGTGAACAACATTATCAAGGTTGGCTCTACGCTGTTGCTGGAGGGAACCAATACCATCGCTGGAAGGTGGGTTGACGCCAACTTCAAGAAGACGGACCGAAACTAACAGCCGATAGTGCCGTCACTCTGATGGAATGCGTGAACAACTTCCTCCGATGGTCCGGCACGGGCATTCCCAAGGCTCTCAAAGCCGTGACTGCCACGCCCGCAGCGATGCTTGGTCTTCAAGGCGTTAAGGGCTCTCTGGAAGACGGGGCCGATGCCGATTTGGTGATCTTGTCTGAGGAGGTGAGAGACGGCGCCACCCAGTTGGTTGTGGACGAGGTTTGGAAAGCCGGAGCGTTAGTATCGAGCCGGAAGGAGGGCCAATCGCCGATTACTCCGTAAGATGGCAAACCGCAAGAGTCAAGAAAGAGTCTTGGCCTAACGTAAGAGGATATCTCAGGAGCAGTGTCGGGCCCTATAATAGAATATGCACGCATAGAACTGCCATCTGAACAGTATCGTAAATAGATGAGCAGACAACGTTCCAAATACGGGCTACAGGCTGTAAGATTAGAGGGTGAAAGCAAACAAAGACAGCATGATCTAGATCCTCGCTGTTTTTTTTTGGCCCAAGTTCGTAAATCTGTTCCAGAGCATGGTTGTACGACGTTGAGTTAAATTATAGACGCCGACTTTCGGCTTTGAGACAAGATTTCCAAGTCGAGGTTGGACGGTGCACCGAGGCGAGATGCAATCGTACAGTGAGGGAACCAAGGGAGACTGTGTCGTCGGGGTCATTGACCCACAATTAGCCCTGCCGGCTCATCCCTGAATCCCCGCATCTCGGTGCCATCCAGCGCCAATGCTTCTTATCCCCAGCCCGCCGGGATGCCTCGCATTCGGCCAGCCTCCCAACTGCCTCCACAGTGCGGTAACACTTGTAACCGTCGATAACCCCTACCAGCCAATGACGGTAATTTAGCTTCCTGATAGGGGTGGGTGCAGGTGCCCGGCGCTCTTTCTCGCTATGTCGGTCCACAGTGTCTCTCCACTCTCGCTCCTCTCCAAAGAGATCCCTCCGCTTTTGCATTTCCATCGATCTTCGCTCGGACAAGACATTCGTTAATGCCAACTCCAACTTCTCGATTCGACTTGCTTTTTTGCCGAAATCTGAGTGGTTGCGGCCGTCCCCTCATTTGACAGACAGTAGTCCTCGCGATACATTCTTGGGCCGTCAACAGCCGCTTTTCACCTCGCGGCAGCACGAGGCGTAGCTTGCGCATCGTCGGCCGGCGCTTGCGACGGAAGCCCTACCATGCCATGGCTGCGTTTCACTCAATGTCGTCTGGCGCGACGCCCGGCGATGGCATTTCTCTGAACAGCGCCGTGGTCGACAGTATAGATGCTTCCATGTTCGATGACTCTCTGTTGTAAGTGTATCGCCCAGTAACACACGAGGCTGCAGAGACATGGTTTGGGGGCAGCTCTCTACCAGTCAGCTTGTCGCAACCATGGGATGAAAGTCAGTTTAACTAACCTCGACCCTCTTCGCTGCTCTAGGGATACTGTAAACGGTGCCTTTCCTACTATACCGTTCACGCCGACCTACGACTTCCAAGACTTCTCCGCCGCGGGCTTCGAAGACCCATTCGCATACTCGAATCGCCAATACGAGGTTCAACCCGCACCCGAGGAGTTCAACCAAGATTCGCCGACACAAGAGCTGGACAACAAACTCCTGGGCTTTTCGGCGCCGTCACTAAAAGCTACGCTCGTGGACGGAACGGGCCAACATGTGGAACCCAACATGTCAGCCGAATTGTACGGCATGTTCTTCGTGGCCGAGGACGTCTTTGGTGCCGAAAACAACGGCAGACCGCTCGAGCTGACCTGCTATCGGAGGAACCTGTGGCAGTGTACCGGGCAGGTCACGCTGCCTCGACATATCACGCACATTGTAGACGAACAAGGCCGGCAAATACCCGTGTTCGAGTTGGCGGCTTCGATAACGGCGATCGAGTCCATTGAGGGTAAGGCGACGGAGATTATCTCGATACCGTGGAAGAGCGCGCATCCGATAGGCGCAGAGGAACCCAAGTCTACTGGTGGACCGCCTAATATCGTTTTGGACCTCGGGAATGGACAGGAAGTAGATGCGAATAGGGTGTCTTTACCATTATCGTGGAAGAGATTGCAGTTCAAGCACGCTACTGCGAACAACGGAAGGAGGAAAGGTCTACAGCAGCATTACCTGGTGCAAATCAGTCTACTTGGCAAGCAACAAAATGGCGAGTACGTCAAGATTGCCGAGGTACACTCTGGGCCCGTTATCGTGAGAGGCCGCAGCCCACGAAACTTCGACAGTCGGAAGGACATACCCTTGACCGGTGGAGACAAGAAGTTGGGAGGGAGAAGCAACAGCGACGCTTCCGCAGCGCTCATTAAAGACAGCAGCAACAACGGCGTTCCGACGCCTGTACCGAAATACCAGTCCCTGGATAACGCTCAGCGACCAGCGGACTGGGCGCCGCCGCAAATGTACCGGGAACAGAGCGGAGGTCCGCCTCCGGCGAAAAAAATGGCCATGTCACCGGGAATCAACCGGCCTCCTATACCGGCCTGGTCGTCAGAACCATCAAGACCGCTGGCCAGATCATCGACGTCGGGGTCGGCACCACGGGCTGGGATATCAGGTCCTATCAACCTCTCTCTCTCGGAAGACGAGAGGAGTCCCAACAGATCCAATTCGGACGTGCAGAGCCCGCAGTTCACCAAGTCCACGGCGCCTACGGGGCACAATCCGAGCCAGAGCCCCAAAGAAGAGGACGACTTGCTCTATGAATACTTTCCTCTTAGCGTGGATGACTGGTGAGGTTTCTTATGGCCCTTTTCTGTGGTCTCTTGCTAACTAAACAATAGGATGCCACCAGTCGAAGCAATTTACCGGCCTCACGTCGTCCACCACACCATCGTACCGCCAGAAATCAAGGCGCAGCAACTGCGGAGCAAAGCGAAGCGATATTTCACCGCCGAATCTTGAACGTCATACATGTTTGACATTCCACCTGCATCTAGACTTGGAGATGACACGCTCAACTCGAGTATTTGTATCACGGTCGGGACTCATAGGGACATTCTGAATGAATTGACGAAGCCATATATCCGTTGTTGTTTTTCTTGGGGGGTTTCATTTTTCTTGGTGTGTATTATATGGCAATGCCACGTCTATCTGCTTGACAATTGACAGGCAACCAGAGTAGGAGGGGGGATGGAGGGCAAATGGGAAATGGGTTTGCGAACGAGCCGGCACAACTGCTTATACCCGAGTCTAGGTCATGAAGTAACTCAAAAGTGAAGAATATCAAAGCCCGTCCGGCTGCCGTTGAAGCTGGACTTACAACTGCGTCTATTGACTGCAAGACATGCATGATAAATTGGGACACGGTGCAAGCACAGGCACATATGGCCAATCACACAAGACCACACCATCCGATGTAAATTTTCTTTTGAATCATGTTTACATATGTTGGAGTTTTTAATCTACACGGCGAGACCTGCTCTACCTCCTCTCGACATCGTCGTCCACGCGGACGCGTTAACCCCTTTTTGTGCCACCGAGTTCTCGCCAAGTACGAATCTCATGCGCCCCTTTTTATTTCGGCTGTAGTCTACCATGCTACAATTTGGTATTGGCCTCTTTCCAGAAAAAGCCACCGCAATGCAGATTCCAAAAAAAGACACCACTTTGCGTCTAGCGAGTGACGAAAATGCAACGGTACCAATATGCCCACAATCCCCAAGAACTCCGGAATTCCACACCCGCACGCATCCGATCAAGCCCCAACAGCATTCACTCTCGACATCATCTGCTGCTCCGGGTTCGGCGTCAACCGCCGCGCAAGCGCCGGCTCCGGGATCCTCGAAGCCATGCGGTCGGGAACCAGGTCGGGGGTCACCGATCGGGACTGCTGCTGTTCGGGATTCGGCGTCAGACGACCCGCCAGCGCGGGCTCGGGGATCCGCGTGGCCATCCTGTCGGTGACGAGGTCCGGCGTGACGGCGCGAAGCTGCTGCTCCGTGGGCGACTTGGTGCGTGACGCCATGCTCTCGAAGACGAGTTCGATGTCGGGCGATGTAGAACGGATGGGGTATTCCGTCGCCGGGGAGGCACGCAGCAGACGGGAGGTGGTGGGTTGCGGGTGCAGGATCGTGGGGGTCTCGACCTCGTCGACGACCGTCACCGGTACGGGACCGGGACCGGTGCGGATTCTGGAGGGGAGGATCTGTTCGAAGCCTTGTTCCCTGGCGACCTTTTCGATGCTCTTGAAGTACTGTGTCCACCGATTAGCACTGCTTTATTGGGTCCATTGTGCTGGGCAGAGAGAAGTCTCACCTTTACTGTCTTGACCTGCAATTCCAGGGTCGCGTCCTCATCCACAACGATCATGGGGTGAGGGTGCAGCTGCAGGCTAGAGAGCGTCCACATGTGGTTCACGCCTTGTTCGATGCACCTCTGCAGGGCGAGCGCCTTCTTGGCGCCCAAGATGATAGCGACCACCTCCCTCGCCTCGAGGACGGTCTGCACACCGACGGTCAGGGCGAGCTTGGGGACCTTGTCGACGTCGTTGTCGAAAAAGCGCGAGTTGGCGAGGATGGTGTCGTAGGCGAGGGTCTTTACGCGCGTCCGCGAGGCGAGGCTGGAGCCGGGCTCGTTGAAGGCGATGTGGCCGTCCTCGCCGATGCCCGCGAGGAAGAGGTCAATGCCGCCAACGGCCTTGATCTTGGCCTCGTAGGCGACGCACTCGGCCTCCAGGTTGGGGGCGTTGCCGTTGAGAATGTTGACGTTATTGGGGTGGATGTTCACGTGGGAGAAGAGGTGCTTCCACATGAAGGAGTGGTAGCTTTCTGGGTGGTCCCGAGGGATGCCGACGTACTCGTCCTGTTTGTTCATCGTCAGGCAAAGTCGTGGTGGGATACGATACAAGGCTGATTGGTAAGAGATTCCACATACCATGTTGAAGGTGATGACATTTTCAAAGGAGATCTGTGTACATAAGCTGTAAGTCGCAAGCCTCCAACACGTAAAGATGGCGTCCTACCTCTCCAGCCTTGTACTTCTGAACAAGAATCTTATAGACCCCGAGGGGACTGCTTCCCGTCGGCAGACCAAGCACGAACGGGTGAGCCGGGGTAGGGTTGAAGTGCTTGATCCGGTCAACGACGTAATTTGCTACGTACGCGCTGGCAGCCTCGGCGTCGTCGCGGATAATCAGCCTCATCGTGTGATATATCTACGAATGTGGACTAGTGTAGGTTGTAACGATACAAGAAGGGGTAGTCGGTGTAAGCGGCAGGCGGTGCTGATGATCTTAGGCTTTGCAGGCTTATTTTTCAACATCGAGAAGGAATAAGACACGAGGGGGGGCAAAGCTGAAGGGGCCCTGCTTATGAGGGACGACAATATTGAAGTGCGGCGGCCAGAAGGTTTTGCGGTTCCCCCCTACCCTCGAGGGGGTTCCCTTCGTCGCAGACGCCCTGACATCACAGACCTGCGGGATTCAGCCCCAAAGTCTGCTGAAGATTTCATCAACCCCCCCTTGGAGGTGGAGGGGGATGGAACGTCACTGCTGTCGCTGGTGTCTGAGGAGGGAAGAGTCCCACCACCGGGGCGAGCGTCCCACAACCGCCAGGGAGGGAACATTATCATCAACGTTGCCAGTTGCGGGTGCCGGTCGAGTCACCTGGTTCCAAGGATTGGATGGCGAGGCTCCGACTCATGTGGCCTGCGGAGTGGGCGGTTGATGATGAGGTTATCAATCCTCTGCAAATGAGAGAGTGTTGGGTAAAGAGCAGCACTTGCTCGCCCCGTTCGGTTCGATGGCCATCGTCATCCGCGATTTAGACTCGCCATGGCCCGAAGTCCCCAGGCAAGGGTCGGCATGGCTGTCCAAGGCAGTGGTGGTGTTGGAGGAGCCAGGCGGCCGGGACGATAAGCCATGCTTGCCTGCGGGGGAAGCCCTCGAGAGAAGGGGGCCGCCTAGCTACTGTACTGTGTGGGGAGGTTCTGATATCAGCAAAGTTCGCGACGCTACGCACGGGTGGCGAAGGTGATCGATTGTCGCCGATATGGGCGGCGGCGGCGGAGGCGGAGGAGGGGCCACCAAACGTCCGTGACGTGAAGCCGAGTCCCTGGTTTTGCGATCTGGCGGCTGCTTGTTACTACTGCATGAGGGGAAAGTCCTGTGCTTTGCATGCAACAGATACATAGCACATGGAGGGGCCGAAGGCGAGCGATCTAACGTAACGGGCATGGTGCCCGCTCTCGCCCGGCTGGATGGTCCGGAGGAGTACATATTGAACGGCTCGTGCTGGTAGCATGAGGACGGGTTTCTTGGCCATGTCATTCGAACGTCCACCATGATCGCAAGCTGTCGACGGGACTACCAAGAAGCATTGGATCATGTTGATGATTCGGCATTAACGGATGGGTTGGACAGGAAGCAGATTGATTAGAACCATGGTCAGACTGGCAGGCGCGACATCAGCATAACCGATGGAATCATCGAGATGGAAAGCATCTTCATTCGGGAAACCCCTGGTCCTAGCATATGTGTCGTTGCGGCGGGATGTTTCCTTCTGGCTCTCTCGAGTCTCTTAAGACTCCGCTGTTGGTTGTTGCATGTCACTTTGGCAGTGGATCTTTAACAGTTTCCACCCAGAAAGTGGGGGATCTGAACCCTTGAGTGTCGGGGTGTTCCTGCGTGGACCCGAAAGCGCCGACGTCCCGGGACTTGAGTGGTCAACTCTGCACCCAATCCGTTTTCATCTGATTTGGTCCAGGTCAGCCACCCACTCTGTGCTTTTCACAGAGCATGAGGGGGGTCTGGTCTATCAAAGGCAACGTTACAGCTGGAGGGGCGATTGCATTTCCCCATCCATCTCATCTCACCTTGGACAAGTTGAACCACAACAATCATTGCTCCATGGTGCTTGATGCCCAGAGGCCCTAGTCACGGCCAAACCCAGTGGGCAGGTTAAGCCCAGTTCCGGGTACCTTGAGACAGGAACAGTGGCTGTTTGAAGGCGTCGAGCCAACGCGTCTCGTTGTTTCGGTACACTACTCCTCTCATCTTCCGCCTCAACCTCTCCATCAGTTGGCCGTAAGTGGGTTGTCTTTGTCCAGCACTTTGCGGTGAGAAGTCTCGCCAACCCACTGTATCAGTCGATCGTTGCACGCGTTGGGTTTTCCGTCTCGTTTACTGGGGTTCGCAACTCTTCTCATTCTCGGTAACCATCTCCAGCCCGTCACCATCCTTCCTTCAACCCCCTCGTTGTGTCCATCCATGCATCAACACGAGCATTCGGCCCCCAAGTGAAGTGGGTTAGAGCATCGAGTCTGGCTGGACTGCACTAGGCCAGATGAACCTGGTAGCGGGATTACGGTGTGTCGCCCCATCGCCTGTGCGACGTTGAAGAGAGAAGCTCCTTCGGCCATTCCCGCTCTCACCTTGTCCAGCACCACATGATTTCGCCTCCAGCTGGCACTGCACCTCCTCCTCCTCATCCAAGACACAGGTGTTGCTCTGCTCGGTAACTCATTGGCCGTCGGCCGTTGTCGCCATCGACTTCTCGTCTCTTCAGGTTGTTATTCATCCTACTGCCGGCCCCGTTGGATACGACGTCCCCAGCATACTCCAACTCCGAGCAGTCGAACAACCACCCGGCAGGTTTCATTCTTGCTCCGTGCACACCAACAAGTCCCATTCACCCTTCCTCGGATTGTGCCTGTCGATCCGCTACCAGTCCGCCGTGGGGTCCCTTGTTTAAACGTTGTTTACGACATCTTTGCGACCCTCCTCTTCCTCCTCCTCCTTCTCACGCATCTCACTCATCCATTCCACCGGGCTTGTCTCTGGGTGACATGGCTCGTGCCCAGTTCCGTTTATTTACAGTTCAATATCTCATCAGCTAGATGGTCCAGCATCGTACACAGCTCACCTGTTCGACACCTTTCCTTATGCCATGCAGCAGTATTCTCCTGCCATGACCACGTTTCCGAAAGCCTTCTTGGCTGCTGTCGTAAAGCAGCTGCTCCGGGGCAAGTCTCTGATACAGGCCCTCATAGCCTTCTGGATCACCCCTCAGTCCGTTTCCGGGAAACAGACGAGGTCAACAGTCGAGTGCTCAAAGTCCGCGACAGCAGCATCGTCACGAAACGTTGAGGAGTTTCTGAAGGAGGCCGAAGACCTGCTCCTGGGCCCTCTACTCAACAATGGCCTACTCGACTTATCCAACGCCCTGAAGGCCCAGTTCAGGGACAAGCTGCAGACAAGCATGGCCTGCATGCTGCCCTCGTACAACCACCAGCTCCCCGGCGGGCACGAAGTCGGTCAGTACCTGGCGGTGGATGTTGGAGGATCGACACTGCGTATCGCATTGGTAGAATTGCGGGGCCGGGATGCCAAGGGCAGTGAGAGCGAGATCGTGCGGATGAGTTCCTTCAAGATCGACAACGATATCAGGAACCTGGAGGGCATGGCCTTCTTCGACTGGATGGCTGAGAGGATATGGGACATGGTGTCACAAGAGGGACAGGACCCTTCACGACCCATGCCCATGGCACTGGCTTGGAGCTTTCCCATCGAGTAAGTCTTGGGTGCACCACTTCCACACGCCTGATAAACTGACTTTCCCCGCAAGACAAACATCGTTAAAAGGCGGCCGTATCCATGGCATGGGAAAGGGGTTTCTCGCTGCGGAAGGTCTCATGGGGCAAGACCTCGGCGAGGTAATCGAGTCCGCCTGTTCGGCGAGGGGCATGAACGCGCAGCTGCGTGTCATCCTCAACGACGGCGGCGCCACGCTGCTCTCGCAGGCCTATATCCACCCAGCCACGCGGTTCGGCCTCATCCTCGGCACCGGCGTCAACATCGCCGCGTATCTCCCCGTGTCTCTCATCGGGAAGCCAAAGTTCGGCGATCGCCCGCAAGAGTGGTGGGACGAGGCGCGCGACGTGATCGTGAACACAGAGCTTGGCATGTTTGGGCAGGACATTCTGAACGTGACGCGCTGGGATAGGTTACTGAAGCAGGAGCATCCAAGGCCAGATTTCCAGCCTCTGGAACAGATGGTGAGCGGCTATTACCTTGGCGAGGTGGTGAGGTTTGCCTTGATCGAGGCGATCCAGACAACGGGTTTATTTGGGGGCGTTGTGCCCAAGTCGCTGGCTGAGCCGTACTCTCTTAAATCGGAAACGATATCTGCCATTGAAGGGTAATGCTCCCCCCCCGCAATCGTAGTCTGCGTGAAAATGCTAATCCTGCCACAGAGATATGTCACCGTTATTTACGTCGTCCATCGACCTCTTCGTCTCATGCCATCCTTCATCTCACACACCGACCTCATCCGACATATCAGCCCTCCGTAGCCTAGCGTCCTTTGTTTCGAGAAGGTCGGCCGCCATCATCGCCGCGTGCTTACACGCCATCTGGTCCTTGCGTCTCGAGGCGCTGAGCGAGCAGGAGTCAGAGGAAGAGTCGTCCGACAGACTAGAGCAGGAATCCGGCCTGGCGCGGACGATGGTCGCGTACAACGGCAGCGTTATCGAGTGCTATCCAGGATATCTGGCCATGTGTCAGGGGTATGTTGATGCTCTGGTCAACAGGAGAGATAGGAGCATCGACCTCGTGCCGGCGAAGGAGAGCTCATTGTTGGGGGCTGGCGTTGCACTGGCGAGGGTGTGTGATACATCTGAGTGCGGCTAATGTCACACGGAGAGGGCGTGGGAACGTAATCATTGCATAACCCGGTGAATTGGCGCGTGGTTTGCATGGCGAGGAGTAAAAGCCAAAATCACGTATATAATTACAAAGCGCAAATGTTCAGTTTCAAGATCACTGGTACGGTTAACAGCTCATACACATTGTTGACTTTGGGTATCATCACTCTCATATCCATCCCTCAAACGCCGGTTTGACCGCACAAGATTGCCCAGGCAGCATGATAATTCTCACTCGTCGTCGATCTCTTCAACCTTGCGCTTATGACTCTTGGCGCGAGCCTCACGCTTGACCTGACGGGGTTCCTCCTCGTTTTCGTCATCGGAGCTACTATCATCCGCCTCTTCCTCTTCGCGGCGACGCTGTTCTTCCAGTGCACGCTTCATCTTGCGTAGGATCACCGGATCATCGTGCAGATCGTCGAGGCCCAGCTCCTGTAGTTCTGATCAGTTGGAAAGCCCTCGGAATTGCGCAGTAAGTACGTACTGTGGAGCAGCCCGCAACGGGGCACTGCGCACGCTTCATCGGCGACCTTTGCAACATGTCGACGATCCACTGCTTCTCGTACGTGTGGCTACACAGATTGTTGCTGACCGGATTTTCGAACAGCTGCATCGACAGCGGGCACCTGTAATCCCTGACCTCGCCAGCGATAACAATATCCTCATCACTATCGTCCGCCGCTGTGGCTCCTGGTTCGCTCGTAGTGTTCCCAAGCCCGCGCCGCATGGCGGGCATAACGGGATTCCCAGCTTCGTCGAACCAGCGCTTGGCATTAGGTAGTGGCATCTCTGTGTCGCCGTGCGCGGCATCGTGCCAAAGTTTCTTGAACGCGGCGTAGTCGTTGTTCAAGGCGTAGCGCTGATACGCGGTTTGGCGCTGGTAGTCACGGGACTTATCGGCGCGGTGCTGGCGGAGAACATCGATGACGGAGTGATCCGGCGGCGGAGGCGGGTCGTCCACGATATCCCCCTCCTCGTCCGCGTGCGAGTCGTCCGCATTGGCTTCCGCGCGGGTTCGTCTCCGCTGGCGCGGCGCTTGCTCGGGGAGAGTCTGAAAGTACGACACCGTGTCCGCCAGGGCGGCCTTTTCATCGTCGAGTTCGATTTGCCTATCGATGAGATCACGGAGGGCGGCCTCGGCCTCGGCCGTGAGGCGGGGGACCTCCTCATCGAGGGTCGCGATGTGGTTCTCAATATCGAGCTCACGTTGTGACTTCTCCTGGCTGTTGAGGTCGTTAGAATCGGCGCGCTTCTCGGCGAGGCGCTGAAGGGACTCGTGGCGGGTGCGAATGCTGTCGTTGATGCCAGCAACTGAGAAGCCGAGATGTCGGATGGAGGTCTTAATGTGGTTCTGGTAACGGTGGACATCACGACTGTTCGAGAGATCCGCAATGGCGCGCTTAGCTTCCGCAGTTAGAGGGCAGGCAAGGGGTTCGTATTCGGGGAGGTCGCTTTCGGGGGCATCGTCGTCGTCGACTACTCTTCTTTCGGGGCGCCGCTGGCCTGGTCGGCGGCGTTCGAGGATGGGCATTGTGAGATGGGGGGCGTCGGGGCCAGATTTTCATGCGCTAAGTAGCAGTTTCTTCTGGTTTCACAGCGGGCGTCTATGTCGATAAGGCGGTCTGGTGTATTGAAGAGAGCTGTCTTGAAGATCCGAGATTGAAGATAGGAAATTTGGCGAAAGTGACAAAGTGGACGACGCGCTTGACGTGCCGTAACGCGTCGGTGCGGTTAAAGAGGTGGGGCGGTACGTACCGCCTGAGTCCAATGCGGGGTGGTCCTTGTAGAGTATCCTCTAGCAGAACATCGTGCATCCGTCATTACCTAGGTTCACTCAACCTGCTCGATTTACCAAAAAGTACCAGCATCCATAATGAAAAAGATGCTTCCATCACTTCCAAAGCATAAGGAAGATTGTTCATTTCGAACTTTGGTAGAGGTACAAGCCTAAACGCAACATAGTCAACGAGACAACGACTTACACCCACCTGAAGACCACTGAATCAACGGATTTCAAAAGCAGTCGCATTTGGCCATCTTCCGACGCCCATACCTCTCTTGTTGTCTATATGCGAAAGTCCAGGCTCTTAGACTCACTGAGTTAGAGGTAACCTACGCCAGCGTGGCTGAGTTCTTTCCAAGCTTTTCTCTGTCCACAGACTGGCGACCATCATTGATAATCTCTTTAAGTTGTTTTGTTTCGCTCAAGTTTTGTTGTCTTTGACTCCGTTTTTGATTCATTTCCACCAAAAAAGCTGTCCCCCTTTGATATTAGATCAATTGAAGCCAACTGGTCACCTTGGCCATTCCCGCGGGCCTCCGATCTTTCACCCCTTAACCTTGCTTGCTATGGTCTCATAAACCACTGGCCGCTTGTGATCATCCCAGAGAGCCATGTCCTCCCCAATGCGCTACCTCACAACGCGTTCTTTGACATCTCCCTATATGTGCTCTTGTACTCCATCCATTGCTGCCAAATCTTGTGGGCCTTCTCGTCCAATGGAATCTTCCAAAGAGGAAGCTCAACTGGGCCCATAGGAGCTCAACGGCAGAGATCTCCAGCATCATCTGCTTGTCTCATCTCGGCTCCAACGGCTATCATATCCAGCTAAAACTTCTCGCCCTGCTTTTTCAAGCGGGTGATGCGATTCATGACCCGCCTTCACTGGGAAAGCCATTTGTGAGCCTGCTTCCTTGCATCCGGACGGACGCCATGCCACCATTCGTCCTCGGGGCCCCCGTGGCCGACCATGAACATGGCATAGTCATAAGGTGCGATGGACCAAGTTACCCCATTCAGAGTCTCCCTGGCCTCCCTGAGGGTATTTTTCACGGCCATACGCTTACGCAGTTTCTTTCCAAGCTCTTCCAATATGTTTTGAAGAACCTTAATTTGGGAAGGAGGATGGGACAAGCGTAGAAGGTCTGCGGTTGGGGATTTGGTGTATAGGAATTCGTTCTCGCAGATCTTGTCGACAGAACCGGTTTCACTATCCTTTTGCCTTGCTTTGGGGACACAGGTTTGCAGTTTTCGTTAAGAGAGAACTTATCATCCTTGAATACCCTATGATGCACCCATTCTGGCGGAGCATCCGGCTACAGGATGGCGTCTCAGAGGGATGGCCTAGCATTGTTGAGTGCGTTTCAAACATCGGCCTTCTTTTGTTTTAGTGATATTGCTTCTCTGGATCTTCGTTGATTTGCTTTTGTGTATTGATTGCTTTGTTTCGTTGGAGAGTAACTTGGTTTCTCATATAAACAGGCTTATTAGGGGCTCTGTGGTCGTGCCTTAACCTCTAGCTCTAGGAAAACCAGTCAAAATTTGAACTATAACAGTGATTCAGCCTTCTAGACACAGCAACCATCCGCTATACTGGGTTTGAAATCCACTATCATCCATGTATATGAATAGACTATTCGAAATAATGATTCGCCTTGCTTTTCTGCGGCTACAAAGCAAAGTCGTAGCCAACATGGCGATGTGTTTTGGCCCTCTGTTCCAAACTCAAAGCCTCTTGCTTGACCGTCCGTGCCTGTCCGCATTTACGTTTACCAATTCTTCTTGATTTTATCAGTCGTTCTTGACAAAAACAGATTGTGGAAGGTCGTGATAACCTTAAAATGTATTTGGTAGCTGACAAGCAAAAAGATAAAAAAAAGTAATAAAAACACCTCGTTATAGGCACATGCGATTTGGTACTGAGCCTTGGGGGACCGCGACCCCGCACCTACTAAACTGTCCGACAGCTTGATCGGAGCATCACATAAAACTTTCACAAGTTCTTCTAGGTGAATCCCGCTGTCAATTTGACAAAGGTTCTTTGGTAACAGTAGCACAGCAGCAGACGTGCCCTCGGATCTTGGAGCAAACCAGGTGCCTCCGCCTTCTCACCAAGCGAGGCGTTCCCAAGTGACAGATCCATGTCATTCACTATGGTTGCTACTGATTCAGATGGCACGAGTTCCTATGAGACGAACAGCTCACCGCTGCCCAGCCGGTGCTTATCGTCGAAGATAACTTGCCCTGTCGCTTGTTCTACAACGCTCGCTTCGTTGCCGTCTCGAAGCATATGTTTGACACATAACCAGTCAGTTATTTGTCGATCAGTGGCATTATGGTCTTGCTTTGATCTGATCGTTTTGGAGTTCTTGTGTAGGCTAATTGGGGATGCTGTTGGTGTTTTGATACGATGGAATCCTCAGTCATCTTTGAGTTGTTCTCAACACCCATGTCATTTACTGAATCCTTGACCAATCTTTTACCTTTGTCTTCGGCCCTCCTTGATTCCGTTTCCGTCTTTAGACATTCTTCTATCACATGCTTGGGACATCAGATTTGAACAATGGCTGTGTCACCCATGCCTCCTCACTTGATGAACTCTGATGCAACGGGGTCCATGGGCAGCGTGGCTCCCTCCGTGAGATGTGAAGACGCAGCCAGACATGACATCCTGGCTAGCTCGGATTTCATTTCCTTCCAAGCTTCCAGTGATGAGCACACCTGAACCAACAGACACTCCTGTTGGTCATCTCGTTCTCATGGCCGATGATGAGGGTGTATGTGTTGTCAATGTCCAGACTTTGGGCTTTAGCTTTAGCTCAACCGGATGTTGAGAGAAGATTGAGTATGTATCAAAACATGACATGCACTTCGCAACGTATGCTAAGAGACATTGGTGGACGGAGCACAGAGGCAGGATTTTGATCATCTAGTGAGGATGCAGTAAATGAATGGCCACATAGAGCTCCGCGGAGCTGTCGTTGTTGATGCATTTGGTACTAGCGCATCAGCATTTTAGTACAGATACCCAGATCATGGAGCAAACCTTCAATATCTTGGTGCAAGCTCAAAGTTTTTCCACGCTGTTCAGTGGCATCAACAACACCATCCACCGAACAAAGAAGTAACAAACAGGAGAGTCGGTCTTCTGGAGTATATCGAGACGCCCGCAAACATCAATGAGAGTTATTTCCTGAACCGACAGTGCTTTTGCTTCCACAATATTCCGTGGTCAATAACGGCGCCAAGAGGGGCGAATACCTTTCGCAGGATGCTGAATGAATTCCAGAACGAAACATGTGGCCAAGGGACAAGAGGCTAGCCGAGTACTGGACATACCGCTTGAAACCCGATCTAAAGGAGCCAAGTGTGAGAAGGATGTCAAGTGTCATGCTTGGAGAGGTTTTCTATTTTGCTCTCGGCCTCACGGGGCTTTCGTTCAATGTACGCTGGGCCCTCCCATACCTCAACTCGTCTGTAGGTTGCGCTGAGCCATTACTCGGCCAGTCCGCCCATGTCGAATCCCAACCATTGCCTCCACTTTGTTGATATCATACACTCGTAGATATGTTCCGCGTATATCTCTCGATATCTTTTGTAAATCCAGCCAACGTATGAACTCAGAAAAAAATAAAAAATGCTGTAAAAATGCCCAAACAAATGCCGGATAAATCATGTCTCATGCCCTTTCCCAAATTCCCATTTCGCCTTCCTCATTACATCTTTCCTCGTCCCAATCCATTCTTGCTTTTCGTTCTCAATGACTTCGTAGATGGCCGCCACACTGCAAGCAACGAGGCGGCAATAGGCTGTAAGTGTAGCCAGAGCGCAACGCGCTTGGTAAGATACCGTGGTGTTTCAGTGTAAATGCGGTAGCAAGCGATTGTGGATGGCGGCGAATGGATCAATCGTCGACAATCTCGTCAGAGCTGCTACTACTCGACCCGGACGTTACGCTCATGCTCTGGCGCGCGACGTGGACTAATCTGTAGATACCGAAGGCGACGAGTGCGAGCACAACGAAGAGGACGATGACGATGATCGCAATGACGTCGTTTTGTTTGACCATGGCTGCGGTTGCGGTGCGAGGCTTCCGTCAGGGTCTGAGTCTGACGGAGGACCTGAACGGGAATGGAGGTGCGTCGGCGGTGTGGGACTGGTGTGGAGTGTCGCTGGTCCCGGTGGCTGGGGAAAATGACGGTGGGAGAGGCACGGAACTCGAGCGGAATCGCCGTGCACCGAGGAATGTTTGGGTCTCGGGAAGAGGGTTGAGATTTGGTAATAACTTGCAACGGTCCGAGATGAAGGATGGAGGGAGGTTTGTCTGCGGGATGCCCGTTAGACAAGTGCCCTCTTTCGAATTCCAATTGATTGACCGACGTGCGTAAGAGATTCCGACCAGTGACTGAGTGAGTGGCCCAGAATTCCCCGTGGTGTACAGGATCGCAAGTACCGATGTGTATGGGTCCGAGGTGGTGGAGGTCGAGTAGGTAGTAGACCCAGAAGGACAATGGAGCTGTTCACGTCTTGAGGCCCGTGAGTTGTAAAATAGGAGCAGTCTTCACGGTCTCAACATGGAATATACCAGAGAAAGAGAGAGAGCGGAAGACCAAAAGGCGAAGAATGCAGCGCGGGCAGCTTCACGTTAAAAAGAAGCGTTGCCCCGCCACCAGCTTTACGGCCCAAGTCAATAGAAATGCGAGAGGTTGGTCGCCAAAAAGACCGCGACAGCGCTACCACACCACACACGACACCCAACCGCCTGCAAAACAGGGGTCTTGAGCTGTTTTAGTGGATCCACCGGCTTTCCGACGCCCTAGCCCAACCTCGCCGACTTCCAGCTTGATTCAACCTACAGGATCTCTTCCCCTGTCGCCTCTTTCTTCCGTGTGCCTTTCCATACAGGTCTGAGTGCAAAGAGACGTTGGAGACTTGGTGGTCCCAAGGCCATCCTCCCCGGTCCGTACCTGCATCGTGCCTGAACGCAGCACACTCGACAGCACCCGCTTGGGATGGATCTCGTTCATGAATCCGTGCCAAGGCTTACGGCTGATATGGCCCACTGAGATGAATCAGTAAACACACCAAAAACCCAAGGTTTCTTGTTGGGTTGACATTCGGCCCTTGATTTGTTTACTGAATGGCTCGCAAAGGAGCTGATCTTCCTTTTGCCGCATCGATGACGGAATGGAATTAAGACGGGTGGAATGATACTAACCCGAAAACCACAGCCCATTTTCAGCAACTGAAAATCCGAATCACACACTCCGCGCGCTCCGCAACCTCAGGTGGGAGACAACCGGCCCTAACCACAAAGTCCCCAACCGAATTACTGGTAAGGTCTCGTGGACCGTCTTTCAAGGACCGCAAGACGCGCAAAGACCAAGGCGACTAAAAGCAAGGGCAATAATTCCAGAGAGCCTCCTGATGAAATCGAGTCTACCGTCGGCCCAAACGCCGTTTTCGCCCCAGAGAACCCCATGAACATCAAACTTTTGTTGCTGCTCTACACCTCGGCCTCCGGCGTGGCGTCAGGACCCGCCTTGATAATGCGGATGTGTCTTTCGTAGAATTGCAGCATCTAGTGTCCTGTAAGCATTCTCCTTGATAATAAATGGGTCTATGTACTGTGTACGTCTTACCTTCTGGGGGCATCGCTTGTATACCACCTCCTTGGAGTGCTTGGTCTTCTGGCCGTTGCGCCAGTTCAGATAGATAATTAATGAACCCGACTCCTCGTCCTCGCAGGCGTCGATGCTCTCGACCTCTTCTTCCCAGCTACCGCTAGGAAGAGTCCAGGCTTTGCTCTTGGCCTCCTTTACTGACGCAGAAGGGGTAGACTCGGCAGGGTGACCGTTGCGCTTGGATTTCTTGCTGGTTGCCGGAGGGGTAGACGAAGACCCCGAGGGACGACCGCGCTTCTTCGTCGTTTTTGCTTTGGACTTCTCCTCAAACAACGCTTCGCGCCCACCGAGCTTTCTTAGATACTCCTCCAAGATCTCGGATGCACCATCCCTGTCAATGTGTCAGTATCCGGCCCAATACCTCGGCTCCTCCCATGGATCGGACGGCGCAACTCACTTCAAGCTGTCTTCGGGCTCCCAGGTCTGATCCGCCTTCTTCTCGTAGCCCTCCCACTTGACGCGGAAGTTGACGGTGCCCTGCCAACTGCGTTTAGTTAATGAAGCACGCGAGTGTGGGCAAAAGAAGCGCATACATCTTCGGCAACCTGATGGTCGAGAATCTTCTCTACGACGTATCTGGAGCAATGTTAGTCCGATCGCACCGGCTGGGAGGTGGTCTCTCAGAACACACTCGTCGGGCTCCAGATCCTCATCCTCATCTTCTTCTTCCTCATCCTCATCATCCCTGGTGTTTGTGGTGGGTTTGGCGGGACCACCGTTCAGGTCGCCCTTGATCTCCGGGATTTCCTCCTTCTCGCTCTTAGTCTCGAGGACGTCGTCTCGGTATTCAGCCGATCGGGACTTCGCGCGCTTCTCCTTGAGGGGAATCGCGATGGCGTCGCCCACGTCGGATTGCTCGTCGTCACTAATGGCTGGAAAAATGGTCAGCTTTTTGGAGGTTCTTTGCTTGTAAGTCTTCCGGCGTGGCATTTTGGCGATTTTGGGAGGATTGGTGTAGTTATCGTGATATTGGCTGTATTGTCGCAACCCAGCGCGCTTTGATTTTGACGCGAAGGAGGGTGAAGTTGGGCAGGCGAGAAGCTTACCAGGAGGCATAGGGAAGCAACTTTCGATTCGAAAGGCGGCTGCTTGCCTGAGACTACGGTGTATGATAGTATGCGTAGATGGAAGTTGCGCAAGGCGAACAATGGCAGGAATCAGCGACGCGGTTCCAAACTAGTCAAGTGCAACTGTGGAAAGCTGCCCCAATTCAACACTGTGCCGCAGCTTGTGGCGCGTCATTAGTCACGTGACTGTGAAGCACAAGCCACTATTCCGCGCGGGAAAGGACCTGGCCGGCGTTCCTTCCGGTGCTTTATTTCAAACCCGGGAACCCCATCCACTTGAGCCCGCACTGAACTGCAAAAGAGCTGGTGTGGAGCTTCGAACCGGTGGACCAGGCTCCAAGATCCAGCCAGCGTGTACGCTGGTTTTGTCCAGGCAGTTGGCCGCATCGGGCAGCTGCAGCATACTTTTTTTTTTGGGGGGGGGGGTTTCGATTTGAAAGGAAGTTGAAGATCACAGCAGAGCAAGAAACTTCAATTTTGTTGGACTTGGATCCAGCAAAACTGAACGACAACGCAATATTTACCATTCTCAAAGGCGGTTCTCCATGTTCATTTGCGCGGGGCAGCGTCTCGACAATCCCAGCAGCCATGTCCATGCCGCAGCGATGGCCAGCGACTCGCTCCGTCACACTACACAACGCTCCCTTCTCCTCGATTGCTTTTAAGTGCGAGTCACCTCCTTATTCGGATTCAACAATGACCTCACAATGACCGTCATCCACGGAACCGAGATACGGAGCGCGTTCAGCAGCCGGCGGTGATCTTCAACAGACAGCCGCAGAACCAGACGTCTTTCAATCGCCCGATTGAACCCCTCCTCCACCTCATTACGAACAGGTTGTCAAATTCAGATGTTGCAACCCACATTGGCTCTGTTCCTTGGAAAGGCGGGTTCCTGGCACCCAGACAACTGTGCCACTTCAACCAACGGAAACACTCCTCGGTTGGCAGCGCGTCTGCATGTAACTGCAGAAGCGTAATGAGCGTCTCATCAAAACCTCTGCAGCGTAAAAGGGGCAGCGGTTTGCTGAGGTAAAGGAACAAAAATAACATCTTAACCAATACTACAACCCATCCTCGACGAGGCTTAGGCAAGGGCGCCCGCGGCATGGATCTCGATTGCATAGCTGGCGGGCAAGTGTCAGCCATGATCAGTGATCAAATACAAGGTCTTGCCTCTCCCTCACATCAACTTCAGGAACTGGCCTGAAGCCGTAGGATTTTAAGGTCGGAGGATGGGCCAGCATGCGTCTGCTGCTCTGGGTCAAGGCCAACCACGTCGTGACACTGGGAGCCAGCTTCAGCTGCCGTGGAAGAAGCGGCGGGAAATTATCGGTGTCCTGCAGGTGGCTAATGTTGGTTTGCAAACGACCTCCTTGATGGGGCCAGTACGAGACGGGCCAAGACAAGGTTAACCCAAGACGCTGCGGCTACACTAGACGGCCAGCCTCCAGGGGCCGACCAGGACTGGGGAGCACCAGCAATCCAGCAGGCGGCCAACGGCCAACGGGAAGCGCCTTAGGACCTGGACGCGAATATCTGTGCCATTGCTTCGCATCTTGCAGATGCCAACCCCATTATTCTACGCAGGAAAACGGGGTCCTATTGGCCTGAGTGTCATCCCCAGGGCAAACACGGAAAAGAGAGAGGGGAGTAACAATACGTCAGGCAAACAATCAGCAGAATGCGAGGTCGTTGACATATAGGATCCGTACGCTTCTCATCGAATCACAAGTCTTCCCCCAAGGCTATCACCGAGTGATATTTTGCGGGCGCGCAGTGTTCGTGAGACGAAACCTGTCAGGTCTATGATTCTGTTGGCAGCGCTGGCACCAGGTCCGTCACCGGCTCCCCTGGATGATCTCCCGGAACCCCCCTGAAAACTGGATCGGACACAAGCCAGTGGGGGCCCAGGAGCCTAAAGAAACGAACCGGGAATACCTACCCGCGCCCCGGTCGGTCGGCCAGTCTAGACAACGCGGTGAGTTGATAGGTGTCGTGTCTCAAGCGAGACGTTGGCCATATGTGTCAATGGGTTTGCAGCCCGTTGTGGGAACAGCTTGCATCGCCAGCCATTGGGTCATCCACAGCTACAACCGGTGACGGCTGTCACTTCAACACAGTCCTGGAGCATCTCTACGTTCCGGAAAACCCTCGGGTTGCCTCGAGTCATAGACTCTAGGCTGCCCAACGCAATTTGGGCTCAATGAGGCAGCTCGACAGGGTTGAAGAGCTGTTTGTCGGTTTTTGAAGGATCGGCACGTGTGGGTGTTCACCCAAGCATCCTGAGGGGAGAAGACGAGAGACGAAAAAAGACGGGCAAGCTTACTCGAACCAAAAGTTCCCCCGTGCACCCCCCAGGGCCCCCTGGCGGCGCTAGACCAGTAAAAGTGATGCACAGGGCGGTGCCGGGTTGTTCCTCTCCTTTCCACGGACCAGATCAGCAGCACTAGGCGGGCAACGCGACATGTGAGAGAGGCAGATATTGGGAGTTGGAATGAGGGCAACGGGGAGAAAGACCCTGAGCGGGATGGCCTGGACGTCTGAACCCAACTCGAACACATCACGTGCTTCATAGATTTGGGGGGGGTCTTGATTGGCTGTTTTGAGAGCTGTCGAGTTGAAGAATATGTGGCCACGCCTAGCCAAGGGGAGCGCGTCAATGGAGTCTTGGGAGATGGGCACTGCGCAACGGAGGAGCCGCTTGTGGTCGGAATTGAGCGGATCTTTGACCATGTAACCTCGCAAGGTGAAAGAAGGCATATGCGAGAGACTAGGAGCGAGGGTGAGGGTGTGCTGTTGGCGTACCCGAGGTGTAGGTAAGGTGTCCCTGGGCATAGTTTGGAAAATCGCCAGTGATTAAGTAGTTGAGGCAACACTTTGCAATCGCCTCCAGAAACGGGGGTAGCAAAACGCTTTTTGCGTTCGTGGGCCACTTTGATCATATGCGCTCGCCTCGATTTTCTTACGAGGTGCTGTTTGATGGCTATTTGCAGCCTGGCAGGTGCTACGCATTGCAGTGGGCAAGTAAGGTACCTTACTATAGCAGCCATCGTTATTAAAGGGCACCAACGCAGATGTGGGACCACCGAACGGCCCTGAACGGGCTTTGATCTGGGCCGTCCTTGGCTCCGTCTGTGCAGCCACTGGCCTGGCGCCAATCTGGGGAGCATGGGATGAGATGGGAAGGGAGATGGATGGTCCATGGATGAGTGGATAAGGCCTATGGGATGAAGGTGAAGGGGGGGTGGTGGGAGCTAGAGAGAGGGGTGCACACCCGACCAGAGCTCTTGCTCCTCGTCTTTTTTTTTTTTTTTTTTTTGGCTTTGGCGCGGGTCGTAGACCGCGGTGCTACCCCTGCCGTCCTGCCTTATTAAAAAAACTGCAATAATTAAATCCCGGGTGACATTTTTGCAACTTCCCCTTACTCTTCTGTACCTTACTTTACCACCGTCCTGCCCTTCTTCATCCACCCCCTCTTCGTCTCTTTTTTTTTTTTTTTTTTTGCAAGAGGTCGAGAGACTGCGAGTGTCCACGGTTGAATTGAGAGAACTGCACACCGGCTAAAGAGAGAGAGCGAGCAAAGATCGAAAACTACTTCCTTAATATCCGGGATCCAATTGTACTTCCTCCTGCTCCTGCTCCTCCTCCTCCTTCGCCAACACGCGTCGCTACCTCGCCCACTACTCGTACCGGCGACCCCCGAACTCGAAAGCCGTGAACAACGACCCATCCTTCTCTTCACATACACGCACAAGGGTTAGGCTGCGCTCTGTTCGTACGAGGGTAGCAGCTGCTTCTCGATATCTCCCACCGACCTCCTTCTCTTCGCACACTCGTTTGGCTCTTCAGCATCTAGTCCTTCTTTTCATCTTATTTCCCTCTCTTTACATCGTCTCCTTGCGTACCTACCTACCACTGTCGTTCCCAGCTCGCTTTCATTTCCTTACCGTATCCTAACCTACCCCAAAATCTGCTGGCTCCGCCATCGACCATTTTGTACCGAATCACTCTACATATGAACCTCGATTACATAGCTCCCCTGGAGCAGCTGCAAGTGTCCTTTTAGACGAAAGCCTTGTAGCCCCCGAACCGATCTCGATTTGTTCTCACCGTCATCGATATATCCTTCGAATCACTCGTTATTCCCCATCGTCCCTTTCTACACCAAGAACTCGAGCCACCATGGCAGAAACCGCGAGCAATGCCGACTCGAGCCAACAGAAACTGAGCGCCCCCAAGGATAAGAATTGTCCCTACTGTGGCCAGGCCTTCACCTCCTCCTCTCTCGGCCGACACCTCGATCTCTACATCAAGGAAAAGAACCCCAAGCCTCCAGATGGAATCCACGACGTCGACGCAATTAGGCGTCTGCGAGGAAGTATTACGCGGAGACAGCCAAGGGGATCATTGGGCACGAGGAATGCCTCGACCCCGGCCAGCACGCCGAGGCCTGCCCAGTCCAAGCGGGACGCTACGCAAGATGCTGAATCCCACAAGTCTCCGGCCCTGCCCAAGGATGGTCAATATGCTGTGGACTCGACGCTAAGCAAATACCCTTGGACTCCTTCCTGGGAGGCCACAGGTGTTATCAACAACATTCCTCCTAAAAACGGCGATGTTGCTACCTCTACCGATGGAGAGGGAAGTCAGAATGCGGGAAAGAGGCCAAGACAAGTGAGCAAACAGGTGATGCAAAAGGCACAGTTCGACGTGAAGCACAAGCTTGCCGATGCCATGGATACGGCCCGTGCGGCAGAGCTCGCATTGAGAGAGCTCTTGAGCTCTTGGAGAGCAGCCAAGTGAGTCTCCTGACATATGACTGGAGACACCTGCAGTCACTAACCCTAAGTCAGGCAACACATCGACAACAACTCTATGCCTTTTGATTTTGACCCTCTCGCCCTCGACTTCCCTGCACTGACGCTGCAATGCCTCGCCTCGCCGCCCACTCTCTTCTCTTCCACACAGCATCCCACCTCCACCTCTTGGTCCGTCCAATCACCTGGCCAAAGAGAATACGACGCGCTAAGGGCCTTCTTCCAAGAAGAATTCAGCAACTGGAAAGTCACTTGCGCTACTGCTACTACGGCGGCAATGGAGGAGCTAACGTATCCTCCCCGCGAGGGTCCGGTCCGAGACACCCGCGATGCTGTGAAGAAAGCTGAAAAGTCGGCAGAAAACCTCGAGAAGCAGGTGAACGAGCACTTGCAATCAGCCTTTGCCGTTTGGACATCGTTGCCCATTCAGCGACGAAATGAGCTGTGGCTATTGGAGATGGCAAGAAGCGTGGGCAGAAAGCAGACGGAGATCGACAAGATGAAGGACGACCAGCACAGACTGCAGCAGGAGAACACCAATTTGAAATCTCAAATTGACCAGCTGAATCGTCTGCAACAGCCACGGGAGTTCAAACTGTTCTCTCCGGCCACAGTTCCCCTAGAGCGGCAGCTCCTAACCCACGTTTTGGAAGCAGGGATCAAGGGTGGCCGTGGCGTCGGTTTGCGGTTGGAGGATCGACAATTGGATCTGAACGATATTGTTGTGAGGGCAATTGAACGGTGGAAGACGGTCATCAGCATGAACCGTGTCGCTAACAATGGCATGAATGCTCAAAGGGCCTTGGATCAAACAAATAGCAACACACCGACCCCGACTCCTCAACAACAGCAGCAACAAGAACAGAATCAACAGCAGCAGCAGCAGCAACAACAACAACAACAGGCGCAGTCGTCGCAACAACAGCAGCAACAGCAGCAGCAACAGCTTCAACAGCTTCAACAGCAAGTGCAGCAGTTCCCGAGCCCCGATCAGCGGCAATCAACGACGAGTACCACTGGCCATAGTGACCCAGGCGCGTCGACGAGCGGTCCACCCTCAATCGACGATGCTAGCGACCAGGATGCCGATGGGGATGCTGATGGAGACGCCGACGCCGATGCTGAGATGGAGGATGATGATAGTTTTGCCGTAATGAACACGCCCACCGCAAAACCCCTGCCGCAGCAGCCGATCCAACGACAAGCCACCCTCGAGGTACCTCGGACGAGGCAGGTGCAGCAGAGGGGTGCGAGTGATGCGCGGTTCATGATGCAGAACGGTAATCCGAACGCGAATCGGGGCGGAATCAACATGAGCCGATCAATGCCGAACATGCAGGCGACTATGCAGGGCATGCATGGTGGCGACATGGGAATGGCCATGTCCCAGGTGAGAGGCGATCCCATGTATATGGATTGAAGGGATCCGTCAATACGGGTGTGATGTGGGATAAAATTCTGGACCGGAGGGCAAAAAACGAAAAAAGAGCTGCGGCATTTTCCGTAGCTCGTTTTCAGGGCGATTGCCATTGTATAACCTTACTTTACACGGTTGCATCTCTGAGGCATATAATACGCATGCAAAGCGTCGTCGCCCAGAATTGGGTTTCTGGTTGGTTTTTTTTATGGTGTTCTAGTACAAATTCACCTGTTGGATGAAACAGGGACCCTCCTATCACCACTCTCGACCTCCTCTGCAGCATGTGAATTGCTGAACTTGTGCTGTCCCCTTCGCGATACTGCTATTGATGACTCAATTCACCAACCAGCCAACTTGGGCCCAGCTGGGTCGGGGGCTATACCCGACTTATCCACAACTTTAGATTACAGGTTGACATCCGGATTTTGATTCGGATATGGATATATCTCCCAGGATTCGACTCCCTTTTGGACCCAGGCTGTCAAAATTACTTAGTGTTACCATTCCGCCGGTGACGCTACGGTGAAAAGGTGGGGGTTATTGACCTTGCTCTCCACCTTGTGAGATGGATTGCTTGCTTGGCTTCCATCCGCCGGAGGTTAATGTTCCATGTTGAGGTAGCCGCTTGGGAACGAAAGTATAAAGTAACTTCGTTTAGCTAGTAGACCACGAGCGAGGTGGGCATTGCGCGAGGCAGCGACTAAGCGTACCACTGCCGCTGTCACGGACCCGGGATTTCGGAGGTTGGGACGGGTACGCAAACCGGGTCTCTGGTTGCGAAGCCTCGGGGTCCAGGTTTGAATGGAATGAAGCTCCAGGTTGACGATGTGGGGCGGGAGTTGACGAGCCAGTCTTTCCCCCCTCATTGAGATCTCGACTACGCGAGCCTCTGCAGATTCCTGGGAACGAGAGGGGCAAAGTCCGAGTTATGCAGAGTTGATATGTCTATGCTCAGGTTGTGATGGCCAATAGTTGGCTTTTTCGATGCTACCACGGGCCGGGTTCCCGCCAGAACTACCGGGTTTCGGAAGGGGTGGGTGGGGTTGGTTCGGAGATGGTGTGACTTCGTTTAACACTGCGAGCGCAATCTACCAGGACCACGGGAGACTCGCACTCTATTGCTGAATTCTAACGGGACGAGAATAGAAAACTGACGGGCTTTCATCTCCCAGGGCGGGCCTCATTTATCAGGTCGATCCCTTTGGAGAGGGGACGGTTTGTCATCGGTCGTCATCGGGAGGCCCCATCTTGGACGGTGCCTCGCGTGCGCTTTTTGACTTTTGTAATATTGTCTTCCTTGAGACGATCTTGGGGTCCAAGGACGGACGCGATGGAGTTGGCATGAATGGGTCTCTCTGTAAAGGGGTACCGGGTCCTGTTCAGCGGTGCTTTCGTGGACCGGGACTTCGCTGCTGAGGGGTCGCGTATTTTCGAGACGGAGACGAATAGGTCGTTCACGAAGCTATTTCTGGCTGACAGGCCGGGTGTGCGCGGAGCACAAGGGCTGGGTGGCGAGAGACGGGTGTTCGTGACTGGCGCCGTGGATGGATTTGGCTCCAGGGGGGAGAGGGGTTCATCGATAGGGGGGCTGAGTTACGAGTGATGAGGTCTCAGGGGCTGGAGATGAGAAGAAGGGTGTTTGCAAAGTTGAGGTGGGTTGATCTCCGTTGCCACGGGCGATCGTCTTAGGGTTGGTGTGCATCCAGACAGGTGGGCATCGTTTCCGAGGATCGAGGTGAAAGGGGTTCGATTGTGATGGAAGGGTGGCTAAGGAGTCGATCTCGGACATGGGCTTCGCGGCCGGCTAGGGAGAATACGACAGCGTTGGAAATGATGGTCCGATGTCAGTGGACTTTGCCAGCGCTGCTGGAATATCCTCATTCCCAGTTCGAGACGGGTCCAATCGTCCTGAGCTGGTTGGGGAAGTCAAGATGTTCGTCCGTGAGAAGGGCCGCTCCTTTGAAGCTTACCCGGGGTCTGCTCAGGGGCTCCCAAGAGCGGTTCTGTACCTTAAGTCGACAGAGTGTTTTCTCACAGGCTGTCGGCGCTCAACAGATTGGAATCCTCTTCGAAATTATCTTCGGGAAATGCCTTAAAGCGTTATCGTGTGGTAGTTTGCTCGAAGAACCGTGGAATTTGAGCCTGGAGCCCGATTGACAGCCGCCTACGGCCAAAGTAAGCTGCTTATACAAGGTTATATCGAACAGACCCTTCAGTGTTGTGGGCAAAGCTGTTGATTAAGTTGTTGAGGTCGTACGCGTCTAAGCGCTTCTCCGTCTGTTGGCATGATGATGACGGCATATGACTGGCCAGGTATCGAATGGCCAGCGTGAAGCACTTCAACTTGACCTAACATGCCTCTTTTCATCCATCATCTTCGGCGTCTTGCTGCAGCCGAACAGTTGTGTATACACGAGGATGCAGACTATGGACCGACGCGGATAACAAGCGACCGGTCTTCACATTGGAGGGCATTGAAACCTCGAGATGCCAAACAAAGCAAAAACATCGGGGGTTTCTTTGCAGCATACCCATTTCGGTATTTCTCGTTCGCTTCTGATGTACCTAACGTCCTTCTGTGCATTTGAGATGGATTTCTCGTACAAGTCATGGCTAGCTGAGTAGGCTTGTCACGCTGGTATCACATGGTGTTGGCATAGTAAATTCAGTTGCCTCCTTCTGAGGGGCGCGAGCTTTACTAAATGGTCGTTATGTCAAATCTTCAAATTCACCTTTTTGGGAAATACTTCCTAACCTTTTAGCAGCCATCCAACCAGTCGTCTACTCTGCAGGAGGCCTCGATACGCTGGACAAACCACTTGTATACTCCTGGACTAAACGCAAATATATCTGTCGTCTCGCGTCTTGCGATGTTGTTCTCCGAGCACTCTCTTTTTTAAACCATTAGACATACATTGAGAGATAACGGGCAATGCGGACCATGTCTAATGCAGTAAAGTTCCTACGAGAGAGACTGCAATGCCCAACTAGAATAAGGTAGAACCTTTCGGAGCTTTGCTACACCACTGAAGCCCTGGCCCCCTTATCTTGAATAATAGTAGCAGCTTGAGGTTCGCACTGTTCCCTCAACATTTTGCATCAGCAAAGGGAGGGTTAGTGTTAGTTGTGATGCTGTTCGGCGAGGAGGCAAGATGAAGAAGCAGAATCACTCATGGGTGCATGTAATTGCTTTATTTGCCATCTTACCAAGAGGCCAAGTCTATTTTCCCAGACATGACAACGCAGTGGCATTCCATAACCTCCATGAAATCGCACCTCACTCCGTAGAACAGCATTTTCGCTGCCATTTGGTCTGATATGAATATGAATCTTGGGAACTGGGCGGTCGCATTGGCTCAGTCAACCCAATTCCCTCCAAGATAAACGCTGATGTGTGACGAATTGTCTGCTGTTGTGAACTCTTGACGGAAAAATGGCTAATATGCCTTGCCTAGTTACTGGGACGAAGATTGTGACTGCTGGGTATCAAGTAGGAAGTGGCATGGCATGCTGGTGGTTCTTCGCTACAACGTAGATTTGACCGTCGGGTATGACGGCATACAAAGGGACACGTAGGTAAAGTACACTTCAAATGACAATTTTACTTGTCATAAATGAAGAAATGACGCAAATAAGCGATTCAGCTTCGATTTGTCAATGGCCTCCCTTGGGTATTTGTACTTGACATTGCTCGTGAGTTGGCTGCCTCATCCCATTTACGTGTCTAAGGCACAGGGTTCTGTTGGAACCTTTGATGTGCAAACAAGACAATGGACTGTTTGTCCACACATCCCTTGCTTAAAACAAACTTACACCGGCAACCTCGAAACACTGGTTGACGATAGCAGTTTTCGGGTCACTGGAGGAGGCCCACGAGAACCCCGCGAGAGGTCCGGGTGATGTCTGTCCGTCGGCGAGATCACGGCCCGAAAACCAATTGAACTTGGATCACATATCCCGGAGCTTCGGCAGAAGGAGAGACGCAAAAACAGCCTCGGAACCCCGGATGTTGCAGTGACGGGCGTGTCGAGGGGGTTTCCCATCCGTGACCAGGGCAGCTTGAAACAAGGACGAGTGAGAGGCATGACGACAAGCGCCCGAGCTCTCTGACGGCAACCCTGCCAGCTGATGCGTCTGATATCGGTTTAAGCACATCGATAGTGGGAAATAGCATGAAGAAAAGTCGAGTTTGTCTCCGGCGCGGCTCTGGTTTTGTTCACATGAGGTCGAATCACCGTTGGAAGCAATTTTCATGACGGCAACTTTCGTCTGGAAAAAGATGCTGAAAAGGGGATAACCTGCAAGTGAACGAGCCAGGCGATTGCGAGACAGCAGAAGTCAATTGGTGGCGGCGGTCCATTCCGCGGTGACTTCGTGTTGTGGCATTTTGGACCAAGGAGCCATCCTCCGTGCCTCTCCAAATATTCTCAGCGCCCAATTGGGTGGCCCAAGGGAACAAGACGCCGCTGCAAGTTCCCGTCAGGTAGCAGATAGACAGGCATTTGGGGAGGTACCGTCCATGTACCGTGGAGTTGACGCGGGACCCAGCTGATTAGAGGCACTTGGTTTGGATGGCCTTGAAGACGGATTTTGTCAACCTGTAGCCTCTCAAGAAATCCAGGAAAATTCGGCAGTCTTTTCAAGATGGCTGAAAAGATAATTGTGGCAGTCAGAGACATGTTGGCAGGCCACAGATGATGCGGTGGCGGGCACTATTCGAGTCGCTGGCTAGACGCGCACTAACAGATGCCCCAGAATGAAGGGACGGGATACCTCCACCTCCAAGCACCAGGCGGGACTAAAGGCTGGCAGCAAGCTACCCCCAAGGCCAGACACCTGCACACGTCGCTCCCCTTCTGGCTTGCATCACGACACGGCCTCGAAATCCCACCACAACCTAATCGAATCCCCTCCGGAGCGCCTGCCGCCATCGCTCCGTCACCCCTCATCGACCGATCGGTTTGCCGTGATAGTCATGCAAGCGATTTCTCCCGTTGCATTGCGAACCCCCTCATGATTGCTCCGTTCCACTGCGACGGGACCGCCCAACCGAGCAGCCATGGACAGCAGGGCCCAGCGATTTGAGGATGAGAAGCGGCGCATCATCGAGAGTTGCTTCAACAAGAAGGATGTGGACGGATCGCGTGCGTTAAATGCCGTCTACTCCTTTCCCTCGCGATGATCATCCCTACGGTTGCTCACATTACTAACCCTTGCTTCATGGTGACAGTGCTCGAGACATACATCACCCACATCCGAATCACCGAGTACTCCTCCCATCCGACCTCTCCTCCGCCGCCTCAAGCACGAACTCCCGAATCCCAGAAACCCCGTGTCATTGTCGTTGCTGTAAGAAAAAGTGGTCGAGTGCGTATGCACAAGACCAAAGAGAATGCGAACGGATCCTTCTCAATTGGAAAGACATGGAACCTCGACGACCTCTCTGCCATCGAGTCCTTCACAGGGCCGACGGTTAACCCGACCTTCCGCGAATGGGCTGGAGATACCGGTTTCCTAGTTACCATCGGCAAGCCCTACTTCTGGAACGCGCAGTCGGACAAGGAAAAGAAGTTCTTCATTGCCAGCTTGGTCAAGATCTATGGCAAATACACGGGAGGCAAGACCCCCGAGCTGTCGGGCTTTGACCAGTCCGAAATGGCCCAGATCCTGAGGAACGAACGACGACCGCCGCCGCCGCCTGGCCAGCTCCCCTTCAGACCGTCCCCCGCTATGCTAGACGCTGCTTCTGGTCAACCAAGCCTGACCGTGAACACACCCTCCAACTATGGTGGTACTCCCTCTCCAGGCCCGCCTGGCCCACGCCGGCCGCCGCCTCTCAATGGAATGGCTTCCAACTCGCCCGTCGGGAGCATGACCTCATCATTCTCGCAAGATGCCCCTACGCTGAGGCGCTACGGAAACAAGAGCCAGGAATCATTTGCCCCATCCCTGGGAGCCAGGAGTGACGATGCGGGCAGCCTGCCGCCCCGTTCCAGAAACGGTATGCCTGGGCCAGGGGCGTTGGGCAGGTTTGCCGAGCCGCCGCCTGAGCCTGTCCCGGGACCGCCGCCACCAATCTCGGAAGAAGGAGGCCGACCGCCAGAAAGAAAGAGACCGCCGATGGACCCCGCACGACCGCAGGGCTTCGCCGACAGAGACTTGGTTCCCGCGCCTTTAATTAGCCCAGGGATGCGACGAGATCAAGTGGCCCCTCCGCCGAGAAGCACGGCTAGGAAGAACTCAATATCACAGCGGTCAGACGCTGGTTCTTACAGAGACAACAGGCCTGTCACCCCCCTCACTCCTGTCGACCCGGGAACAGCAGATGCCCCCCCCGCGCTCAGAACGCCTACGCGAAATGGGGCTACACCTACGAGGCCAACTCCTGCAATCGTCTCGCCGCCACCCGAGATCCCGGTGCCCCCTGCGCCTGTTTCCCCCATAGCCCCAAGCCCACCTCCAACCTCCTCCCCGGCGCCTGTGCCTGTGGCCGAAGAGCCAATTCCCGAGGAGCCTGGAGCTCCCGAGTTCCCATCCGTGCCTGAACTGCCAGCTGAGCCAGATGAAGAGAGTCGGCCAGGTCTCGGCCCGATGATCAAGTCCAAGAAATCCAAGGGAGACCTCGCTGGAGTGCTCTGGAAGGCTGCATCTGCTGCCTCGGCCTTCAAGCCCCGACCTGGTGGTGCTGGCGAAAGACTACGACAGCTTGCCACAAAGAGCACTGAGCCAGCCGAAGGAATCACAACTGTGTTTCAACCACCACCCAGACCAATCTCTTCTGACGGACCCAAGGTAGCATCTCCAGAGGCAGCTGCCGAGAAAGCTATCGCACCCACAGCACCCGCAACCCCTGTAGAACCTGCCAAGCGTACATCTGGTGTGCCTGAAGTAAAGGTCACCGTTCCTAACTCTAGCCGCCCAACGAGCTTGCAACCTTCAATCAAAGAAATTAAGAAGCCCGAGGAGCCAGCGGTCAAAGAAGAAAACCGCAAGTCGATCGTTGTCGGCAACGACGCCAAATATCTTGCATCTCTAGGCGTTGATCCCACTGTTTTGGACAACAAGAGCGGAGAATTCACAAAGTGGCTAGATTACTTCGGCTGGGTACCTGGCGAGCAGATGAGATCTCGCAACGTCGATGATTTGAGAACAGACCTTGAGAGAGAGCTCAACAAGGCTCAAGCTGGGGGCTGGCTGGCCCGATTTCAAGAAGAAGATGACCGAGTTGAAGCCATCAAGCGTGGCATCGACCTGGCAGTCGCTGAGTGTGAAGAGATGGAGAACCTGTTGACGCTTTACAGTGTCGAACTCTCGGTAGGTTGGCTGAATGCCTGATGAAGAACTAGACTAACGTGAAACAGACGCTTTCTGATGATATCGCCTACATTGAAGCTCAAGGCCAAGGTCTCCAGGTTCAGACTGCCAACCAGAAACTCCTCAAAAAGGAGCTGGAGTCTCTCTTGGAGACGACAACCATCACCACGGCTGATCTCAACGCTTTGAGAGTCGCGCCGCTTGAGGACCCTGCAGGCCTCGAAGATATCGAGGTGTCCCTAGTCACCCTGTATAAGGCCATGATCAAGATCGACCCGTCACTGCTAGGAGGCGAGCCAAGGAAGAGCGAAGATCTCGTCGGAGAGGTCGACCAAGCTGTTGGACTTGAGAACACCGACTATGGCAAGATGAGAATCGTCCAAGAAAAGAAAGAGATGTATCGTCAAGAAAGCGCCGTTTTCTCACGACGGTTGGTCGGATACATGGCACAGCAGTTCGACGTAGCCTACAACGAGGTTAATCGAGCGCTTCGTGAGGCTCTGTCGAGAAAGGTCGACTCTCGCCACCACGATGTCGGTCGAGACATGCTTTGGAAGTACAGTCCTTTGATCAAGTACGCCAAGGATGTTGATCCCGCCAACTGGGATCGCATGATTCAGGTATACCAAGACAAGAGCCATCCTGTGTACAAGAACGAGTTCCGGCAGGTCTTGGAAGCGTGGAAGCGCAACGCGCGCAAGATGACAGCTGATGAGACATCAGAGCTCCTGTTTACGTTTGAAGTTGAAAAGCAACAGGAAGGCAAAGCGACTACTGTCAGGAAGCTCACCGTCAAGCGAAGCCAAACGCTGGCCAAAAGTCTGCGTTCACCTATCGACACTGGCAGCAGAACGAATCTCAAAGAGTCAGGGACCGAGAATCGTAGCCTCCCGTACGAGGTATTTGGTCATGTATTGGATGACCTTTTGCCATTGGTCGAGATGGAACAAAACTTCATTGTCGACTTCTTCCATGCCACGACGATGGAGCAGTCAGACTTCCCTGATTTGGTCGCAGCGAGCAGACCGAAAGACAGAAGAGGCGGTGACCTGCGTCGCCATCGTTTAATGGAGCCAGATCGCGATCTCGCTCGGAGAGTCACCAAAGCAATGGAAGTGATATTTATCTTTCTCGAGACGGAAATAGCAAAGCTCATCGAATGGGTCATCCAGGCCGATCCCTTGTAAGTCTATAGAGACCCAATTCTAATGATGAGATGCTAACTATTCGAATCAGGCAAGGGGCAGGTGTCTTGGCTGTTCTCGAGCGGAACCTTGTGGACATACAACAATCCAACCAAGAATTCCTCAACGCCCTGCTCCAAAAGCTCCACGGTGTTCTGGAGTCCCGCTTTAAGAAATTCGTTGACGAGCAAATCCGCGCCATCGAGGAGACTAAGGTCAAGATCAACAAGCGCAAGGGCGTTATTTCGTTCATTCGTGTCTTCCCACAGTTTTCCAATGCGGTAGAAAACATTCTTACGGGCATCGACCCGAACCTGGCTGTTCGTAAGACAGTCGATCGCGAATATGACCGCATACTCAAGTCCATGTTCGACTCACTCAAGATCATCGCCCGCGAGAACCCGGCTGTCAGCGTCGGTGCGGCAGGTGCGGATCCCGAAGATAAGGAGGCGCTCAACTTCCATATCCTCCTCATCGAGAACATGAACCATTTCTTGGAGGAGGTCAACACGCATAGCCTTGATGTCCTCGAAGACTGGCGCGAGGCCGCATCCAATGAACTGAACGAGCACATGGGCCTGTACCTCAACGCGGTTATGCGCCGTCCTCTCGGCAAGCTCCTCGAATACATTGAGAACATCGAGGGCCAGCTTCAGTCGGGCAAGCCCGGCTCGAGCATCGCGGCGCAGCCGTCCAACTCCAAGTCGACGTTCCACAAGGTGCTGGCGACGTACGACTCGCGCGAGGTTCGTAAGGGCATCGAGACGCTGCGGAAGCGCGTGGAGAAGCACTTTGGCGATGCGGACGACCTTGCTCTCAGCCAGAAGCTAGTGATCAAGGTGCTCCGCGAGTGCGAGCGCTTCTACGGCGAGGTGGAGCTGCGCATCAGCCGCATCACGGCGGACGTCTATGGCGGAGACGTCCTTTTCGAGTGGCCGCGTGCAGAGGTCAAGGCCGGTTTCCGCTAGAGACAGTTGCTGAAGCCGCACCTGCTGAGCCCTGGAGCCACATTTTAAATGTACGAGGGGGGGTTGCCGCAGTACTTAAAGCAGCCGCCCCTTCAGAGATGTTTCGAGTTGTTTTCTCACTCGCCGATTACCCTTGTAGATTCTGCTCATCAGGATTTGGGCGAGGGCAGCATGACAGGGCGGACGAACGGGATGGTGTAGGTGTTCTACCTGCCCTTGCCGCCCTTTTGTCACTGCGTCTTCTTCCCCAACCGCTTGCTAGAGGAAACAGAGCATGGAGAAGAGAGCCTCGGAAAGGAGAAGAGGTTTTTTGTGGTTGATTTTTCCTGTTGTGTAATTGTTTCTATGGGCGGGCATGGGAGATTTGTAGGCGGGACTGGATCGAAGGTTTTTCGGTACCTTAGGTAAGCCTTTGATTGCGCAAATAGGGGACACTAGATCCTGTGATGAAATGAGAGACTTTTTTATGCATGCATGCTAGATCATGATGACGACGTGCCGTGTGAGCAATTGACGAATGCGGTTGCTTTTGGCGAGAAACAAGATGGACAGACGGTGGACCATGGGCAGTATCACCCAAACCTGGATCACCATGGTACTTATCTTAAAGGCTTGGTACCAATCATGGTTCACGTCAGTCATGTCGCAGACCTTATGTTACGGTCGCCTCAGCAAATACACGAAAGATGGATTCTCACAAATCAATTTGACCGGTCTATCAACTTGAAACCTCCATGGCACGTCACATCAAAGCAGGCTTCAAATGGGCCTGGTCATGAACCCGAAAGACAGTGCCGAAACCACCAAGAACTGCCTCAAGGCCAGAGCAGGGAGGCAAACTGAAAATAAGCTCTTACGCCTGAACAACCCTGCCATGCAAAGCTGGGGTTGGGGGTACTTCCTTATCGCCCCTTCGCCCTTCAATCCACCTCACCCAAAACTGGTGAATCTCCGTCCCAGGCCGTTACCATCCATAAAATCTTCGTTGAGTGAATACTATCGTCAGATGCAGAAGGGATGCATCGGGTCCTTCTGTTCCAGAGAAGTGCAATGCTCGTTGATGCTTGTTCCATTCCATTTTCATGCAGACGTGACGTCGTCCGCTGCGATGGCCACTTTGACCATCGATACCGCCGCTTTCTTTCTTCATGGGCTGGTTTTTCCCCCCCTTTTTTCTGGGGTGTTTTGTGGTAATGGGAACGCCACCTAAGACAGATGGAACGCTCCCTGACCTTCTTTGATTGCAGTCGAGAGTTGTTTCCGCATAACTCCGATGCTGGTGTAATCGGGTAGTTTGAGGTAGTTCACGCAAGTCATGACGCTGGGGAGATAGTCGTCAGACGTGTATGGATGCTCGCTCGGCTTGCAGACGACGGTGAACATGGGGGTCAAGCTCTTGAAACCTATTCTTGATGTAAGTATGTATGTCTTGGAAGAGACAAGCAGAGGTAAACGCACCTCCAATCGGGAGCTTAGGGCTTCCCGTGGTGAACTGTAGGAAGTCACGACGTTCAGATGGAGACAGCTCGCTCATGGTCTGGAGCAGGTTCTTGACGCTCTTGCTATCCATGTTGTAGCCATGGTCTGCCTTGATCGAGTCCATAAGTGCTGTCGAGCAGGTCAGTAAACAGTTCAAAGAACGTAAGGGCGGAAGGATAGGCTTACTCTCAAGTGACCAATCCTCTTCAACTCTGCCGAACAATGTGACGAGTTCATCGGGAGTGAAAGCGCTCAGGGCTGAGTACGGGAAGACCTGGGAAAATCCAGTTCGGAATGCATCAACCTGGCGGCGAACGCCGGTGCCCAGAGTCATGTCAACGACTCGCTCCAGGTACGAATCCACGTTGTCAATGGTGACCCGGATCTGACCGCCATTAGGTATAAGCTCGATCTCGGGATAACCGGGCAGGGTGAAGTCGAGGCAAAGGTCATCTAGCTTCACTCCATCGATGGCAATGTCCTCGGTGTCAGCCACCTTTTGCGCAGGAGTGCGTGAAGGATCCTCGTCAATTTCCTTCTTGGCCACGGCGAACTTCTTGATGGTCTTTAAAGACCGAGCCAGGCCAGGGTCAACAACTTTGACTGCGCCAAGGGATGGCTTCACGCCAGGTGCCGATGAACCATCTCCAATGCGGAAGAAAGTAGGGTTGAAGTTCAAGTCAATGATGCGAGAGTCGATCATTGACCGAGCAACAAACTTTCCGAGAGTCTTGAAAAGTTGGAGAATGCGTTCGCCGTTGGGAGCACCGGCTTCGTCGTCGCTGAGTGGCCGAGGGAATAGGCCACTCGCACCAGAGATATACTCTTCAGAGTCGTTCGAGTCCATCTCTCTCCACAACTTGAGTTTCTTCTTGGAGAACTCCTTCGACACCGTCGAGTAAAACTCAAGGGTAGGGCCCAAGCCTGTTCCTACCTCCTCAAAGTATTCAACCTCAAGAATGCTTTGAGAAGCACCATAGAGCTCCATGACCTTCAACGCAGACTCCAAGATCTTGGACCTCGAGATGCGTACCTTCTGGCGCTGCAGTCGTCCGAGGAAGGGTCTGTCGTCACGACGGTCACGGCGAGAGTCGTCCGCAGAATGTGCATTCTGCCAACGAGTCATAGAACGGGCATAGCCGAACGAGGTCGACTGCAGGAACAAGTGCCTCGTCTCGAAGGGGAAGAGAAAAGGGTACAGTCTTGCGAGATCCTCTACCCAGCTTGGCAAACAGTTGCTCGCCACTATAAGCGGTTCCTCCAGCTGTCTGTTCAGCTTGGCAGTGAGCTTGGTGTTGACAAACTGTGACAAGGGCTCCACGTTGAGTCGGACGGCGTCCTTCTCGCTGTTCTCAACCATAACATCCTCGATATTGGCGTTTAATTCATGAAGAATATTGAGTAGACGGAGAATCGAGGCGGTAGAGGGATGCTTCGCCAGAGACGCTGGCACACTTCCGTCTCCATCTTCCGTACTGAGCTCGGCGTTGGAACCGAAGGACAAAGTTTCGGCAGGCGGCGGACCAGGAGCACGCCGAAACTTGATTGGGTGGACCGCTGACCAGACACTCCTGCTGAAATGCTCATCGGAGTTGGCGGCTGAGGTATGAACTGCACGGTAGATTGTAGTCTCACTGGGGATGACCTTGCCATCAAGAGTGAACTCGATATGCCAGTCTTGAGGGACGGCTTGAATGGCTGCAGCGTAAGACATTGGTCGCGACGATGAAGTCGAGGGCGTAGGCGTGCCCTGTGCCGGTGGGGGAGGGACAGCACTAGACCGGGTAGGCAAGGCACTCTGCGATGGCGTGGGGACCCTGGTCCCATCGTCCTTCCGTGCGGTAACCCTGCCACCAGCTGCAATTTCCATGTTGACGGCACCAGGCTCGGGGCCAGGGGACTCGCTCATGTCTTCATCCAGGTCACCCACAATAGCATCGAGGGCGCTGCTGCCGCCAATCTCTTCGTCGTCGGAGAGGTGCTTCTCATCTGCGCATTCAAGCGCGTTCTCCAGGTTGTCCTCTTCCGGAGGCGGTCGCGAGGGCGCAGGGCTTTCCGCAGCGGACGCCGCGCTACGGCGGGTGGACCTTCTCAGAACACCCTTATCTCTCGTAGTGGAAGAGGTGTCGGGGCTTGCTGCATTTTCGGACTGCGGTGTTGATTTGGATTTCGTCTTGCGAAGGGAACGCGAGCCGCTGGGTGTGGCCGCACTGGGCGGGGGCGGGATGGGGCTTGACGCAGAGGCAGCTGAAGCGCGTTCTGCAAGTCTAGCAGCAGCGTGGCTTAAGGGCAAGCCAGCAGAGCCTGCAAGTGAAGCGAGAGCTCTGGACAAATTGTCAGCTCGCCGAGAGCCGCGTGGCCGTTCTGAAAGGCTAATCCGAGGACGTAAGTAATCATCCAAAGACTTGAATGTGGCGATAGCGTGAATCGAGACCATAATGTTCCGATAAGACCGCGGGATGTCGGAGTCGTCATCGGCGACGAGTCTCAGCCGAATTTGTTTCGCAAGCATGGACGCTGCACTACTGCGGTTGCCGTCGAAGGTGTTCTGGTGAACTGTAATAACCTCGAAATGCTCGGATCTACTGAGAAGGTCTTGGAGTTTATGAACCATAACACTGAAAGGGGTTGCGGGAGAATCGGCAGTTGCGGTCTTGGGCTTGGACTTGACAGTGTAACCCATAAACACCTGCAGGAAAGCCGACTGTGCAGTTCGGGCTAACTCCTCATCTGGGTTGCTGAAGACCTCCAAAAGAACTCTGACGAGTCCAGAAGCTAGAAGCTCTGCACTCGTAACGCTTTCAAGAACATCTGCGTCGAACGATGAGGCTAGCCTCTTGAAGAGCTCTACACCGTTTTCGGGTGCAAGATTGGTCGCCGTTCTGTGCAGGTAGAAGGCCTCAATCTCTCCGGCGAGATCCGAGAGGTTGGACAAAATCTTAGTCGCCTTCTTCTTCATGGTCTTACCATGTTTTTCGGTCTCATGGCTTTCCAAGAATTTCTTGGCCACCTCGCGGATTCTGCTCCTCATTGAAGGAACGTCAGACAGGAAGTGCTGAGGCGGTCCATCCAGCGACATGGTTGAGCCGCGTGAGCTAACCGGTGAGCCCGAGATATCGTCTGGATGAGGCTCGTTCTCGTTCTCGTTCTCCTCTTCGTTCTCCTCGTCCTCCGATTCCTCGTGATCCTCATCATCTTCCGACTCCTCGTTGTCCGATGAATGATCTCCAGAGTCTACAGACGCCTGTGGATCAGTGTTGCTGGTCTCCTGCGACCCGGTCGGCTCTAGCGCCGGTGGAGGAGTCTGCTCCTCTGCGGCAAGTTTCGTGATCTCCGAGATGACACCCTCACGGTACAGCTGGTACCGGTAAACATCCTCCAGGCGACTGAGGAGAAGTTCCGTGGCCTGAAGTGCGAGCATGACGAGCGAAGGGTGGTCCTGCTGGGACAGAATTGAGGCCAGAAAAGAGGCGTACGAAACCGTCTTCAATGCTTCTCCAAGAATCTCTTCATTGAGGTTCGAAAGCATCTTCAGTTGCGCAGTGAGGACCTTTTGCCGAACATTAAGGTTGACTGTACTCGAAAAAGCATCGGTCAAGGTTGGGAAGAGAATGAGAGCAAAGCGGCGGACCTCGGCTTTGCAACCATCAAGAAGCTCGATTCTCTTATCGTTGGGTGACTTGCGTGCCTTTCCAGGTGCAGTTGATGACGGAGTAACGGGTTCTGTTGAGTTCATCTCGACGAAGTCGCCGTATGATGGGTCGGCGTTGCGGGGCAAGCTGGGAAGCAGCTCGCAAATGACGTTCAGCGTCTCGATGATCTGCTCTTTGGGTCGGTGAATCAACGCTTGCATGATAACAACGCTGTCAAGCTTGGAGGCGACATCTTCCGTTCCGCTTGGTGGAGACACACCGGTCAATATCTGGTAGAGGGTCTCCACAACATTGAGCTTGAACAGTTCTGCTGACAATTGAGGACTGGCACGAGCAGTGAAGGCCAAGACTCGCAGGAACTGGGTGTGGATATCCGACCTAATGAGGTTGGTGGTGCCGGGTACAAGCAGTCTCAAAACTGCCTTGAGTAAGTCGACACTGACAAGCTCCTCCAGCTTTGCAGACTGATATTTGAAGCTCTCGACAATCCCAGAGACACAGATCGAAGCTTGTTCCACAACTCGCTGATCGCTACTGCCCAATACATTGAGCAGGGTTGGCATGACGTCTCGAATGACTGGGAAAGAATCCTCGGGGATGTTCCGGCAGCAGTTGGCAGCAGTGGTTACAGCCGTTCTCTGTGTGCTTGTTGCGAAGAAATCCAGGTAGGACAGGCAAGCAGTGAGGCCGCCCTCTCGAACAATGCTGGAAGGGTACTCGGCAGAGATCTTTTCGAGGGTGCTTAGGGCTTGCTCAGCGAGGTCGATGAACGAGATCTCCAGAAGCTTTTGACACAAGACCGGAACAGCGCCTCCGTATACCACGTTGGCCACGCTTGCGGGCAGCGCCTCCATCAAGTTTGCCAGGCAACGGCAGGCGAGAAGCATGATTTCCGGGTTCTCCTCTCCCGTGATTTCGTTTGGCTGCATCAGAATTACCAACTCCTTGACGAAGGAATCGGGCGAAAAGTGGCCCGAGAGATTGTCCTCGTTTGACACCAAGAGTATCTCGGACAGCTCCTGCAGAGCAATCAACTGAATCGAAGGGTCGTCTTTCTGACGCAGGTTGTTGAGAAGCTCTCGCAAGCGTGACGAAATGCCCGACATCATGCCTGTAAGCGCTCGCAAAGTGCTCGACAGGCCTCCAGGGCCGCCAGGACCGCCAAAACCTCCGAATGGATCATCGTCCTCGTCATCATATCTTCGGCCTTCCTCATCGTCGTCATCATTCTCGTCACTATCATCATCGTCGTCATGGTGGTCAGGCGGAGGGGGTGGGGGTGGGGAAGGAATGGATTCTTTCTCTGCATCGTCTGTACCCGTCATCGCGGTATCTTGATCGGCATTGTTCGCAGCATTTCGTTTCGTCCGACGAGAAGAACTGGATGTGTTGGCAGAAGGATCTGTGTAAGCAGTATCAGTGTCATGATCCTCAAGTATAGCCTTATTGGGAGCAGCCTCGGATTTACCTGAAGCGCTCGGAGCTGTCCTTTTGCTTCTGCTCGATTTCCGGCTCGAAGAAGCCGACGGAGCAGTGTTCTCAGATGCATTCGCCAGATCGGCGGGATTGCTGAAGAACACAGTCAGCCAAAGATGCATTCAGGATCAGAGCGGGTTTCTTACTCTGGGCTCGACATGGTAGCAGTAGAATTTCCCTTCCTCTTTGGACGAGACGGGGCGGGTGTCTGTGTAGGAGGAGGCTGAGGAGGCGGAACAGCGTCGGCTACTTTCTGACGCTTGGATCTTCTAGTCGAGGCGCTCGTTGGCGGTTGTGTTCCTGGAGCAGGGCTGGCTGCTTGAGCTGGAGCTTTTCGCTTCCGCGAGGCAGTCGGCGGAGGGTTTGGAGAACTGGATGTCGCCGATGCAGGGGCGGTCGCGGCAAGATCGGCGCCGGCAGTGGACTGGGCGGATGAAGCTGCGAGACTCGCTGCTTGCCGAGCAGAAGATCTAGTAATTCTAGGAGACATGAGTGACTGGTTTTTGCGAGGCATGCCGACCGAACCAATAAAACAGAAAACGAAAGGTGACAATCAAAACAAAGCAGCCGAATCGAGGGTGCGGGCAGCCATCTGTGTCCCAACCCAGGTCAAATATGTGGGTGTAGTGGATGTGGGTGTACAGTGTAGGTTGAGGTAAGGTATGGGTGGTATGTAATGGATTGATGGACTGGAAGAGGGGAGGGGCGTTTGTTGGATGGCACTGGCCCGTAGCTGACCAAGCGACGAACCGAACAAGTGAAGGAGTAAAAAGAGGAGTCGAGGCGAAGAGGAAAAAAGAAGCGTCGAGGAAGAGAGGATTAAACGTCGGTGGTGTGGGTGAAGGAGCGGTGCGATGCAGAGGCAGCCGTGTTTCAATGGTGGGAAAGAAGGCGTTTCTCTTTTTTTTTTTTCTTAGAGGTAAGGTGCCGGTGCCTGACAGATGGACGGCACGGTATGGGAGGTAGTGACCCGCTTAAGTTCGATCCAACCGGTCGGGTACCTAGCTCCTGGTAGAGAGGGAAGGGGGGTAGGCACGACGGATCCTGAGGCAGAGATGCCTCTTTTTCCGAGCTTGGTTCTGAGGATCAAGTGAGGCAGATGGGAAGGTGAAGTCGAACGGGCTTGGTGAACGCAAGAAGGCAGGCAAGCAGGGACGGGTTTGGCTGTGTGACTGGTGGCTGCCCCACGGCACCTGGACGCTGAGCTGCCTTCTCCTAGTTCTGCTCCTGCTCCAACTGAGGGTGTTTCTTGCTCGCCTGATGGATGGATGCCTCTTGTTCCTCGCTTCTCTTTTTTCTTTCTTTCTTTCTTCTTCTTCTTCTTCTTCTTCTTCTTCTTCTTCTTCTTCTTCTTCTCTCTCAGGTCTCCTTTCTCCTCTCTCTGTCTCTCGCAATATGCAAAAACAGTGTAGGGAGCTCGAAAAGCAACGCGGCAAGTACGGGGGAAAGTGTGGCTACCTACCGATGGGAGGGCGAAGTCGAAGCAAAGGCGGGCGAGCCCGACCCTGAGGACGATGTCGTCGGCGTGGACGGGAGGCGCGCGGAGGGATCGTGGTCGACTACCGATCTGGAGCGCGGGTTTGCAGAGGCGATTCGTTCTGCCATGGATTACGCCATGAGGCAGGACAGCTCGAGCGGTGCTGACGATTGGGCAGGGCGGTATTTCGATGTTATCAGTTCGGTCGGAATGGCCACCGGACGCGATGCAGGGGCGGTGGGATGGTATAGAGGGCTCGAGCGAAATCAACGGATCAAACAGAACGTCTTCGATTTGTTGACAGTCATCGACGGGAGCAAGCGGGGTTTCTGCGAGACGAGTGTTGTCGTTATCGTCGTCGTCGGGAGTAAGATAAAAGAGTATGTCGGTGGGCGAGTACGGGGAATGGCTACGGGTTTTGGTTCGGTTGAAGTTACGCAGCGACAGAGCAGCATGGAGGGAAGAGATGTCGGTCGGGTCTGGTTTGACTGATGGGCCGTGGCCGGCGGACGGGGACACGCGCACCACCGTTGCTGCTAACAAGGCATACAAGCACCCAAGGCCAGGCCACACTCCCGCCCGCTCATACATGCAACACGCACCAAGCGGCTCTGATATCGCTGGCCCAGTCCACTTTTTCTTCTCCAGAACAGCCACTGGGCAGCGGGACACCCACTCAACACTCAAAGGGGGATCCCTGCGTCCACCGCCCAAGGTGCGTCTTGGCTCGCGGCCACACGCAAGGCGCCCTTATGTCATGGAACGGTCCTCCTCCTGTCACACCTACCGTTTGGCTCCGTCCCAACCTCCAACTGTCGCCCGCACCCAATCATGGGCGTGCTGTCGTCCTTCACCCCGTTAGTGGGCCGTCACAAGCCTCTGCTGCTAGCTGTCTACCAAACGCAGCGTCTTTGGCAGCGCCTGACCGTGCAGTTGTTGCAGTGCGCTGCAGCAGCCTTTGGCAGGCGCGGGCATGCCATGGCAGGCTTAGCCCAACCCCGCCCTGCCACCGAATGTTGGATGTTCTGCGCTCCGGCCCACGGGCAGCATCACAAAGTCACTCGTCATTACGGAACCACGGCTCCGTTTACGCCTCCACGTTTCGCTTGCGAGCCCCAGATTCTGACGGAGTTGATTCAAGCGCAGTAGAGAGGCGGAATTTGTTGCTCGTGTTGCGCCATCAGGGTCTAGCAACGGGTGCAATATCCGGACCAATGCTCCATTGCTAAGCAGATGGAGCCAGAGCGGAAACACCTCACACGACGTTTGGTCAGTATGGAGACTCAGCAATAATGTCTGGCCGATTTCGTTACGTTTGACTCTATCGCCGAAGCTGCCGTCTTCTTTTGTTTTCTACGCAGGTATCGTGCATCATCGCTGGTCTACGCCTTCAAGCTGTCCTTGCCGCCCTCGAATTCACTAACCTCGTATTCCTCCGGATATTTATCCAAATGCTCACGCAGCTGCGCCATCTGCTGCTTCAGATCTGGCGTCAGCTCCTCGTAAACATCCTCAAACATGCCCCGAATAGGTGGCTTCTTCTCCATCTCGGCCTCCTTGAACGCCTTGAGCACCTCCCGCCTCGTCGACTCTCGGCATTCCTTCTCTTTGCTCTCGTCCCACATGCCCTTGGCCTCCATGTACTTGCGCAGCCGCGTAATGGGGTTATCCCTCCTCTTCCAGTCCTCGACCTCGACCCTCGCGCGGTACGCAAACGAGTCGTCCGACGTGCTGTGGTGGCTCACCCGGTAGGTCATGGCCTCAATCAAGACCGGCCTGCCCCCGTTCTCCAACGCCATCTCGCGCGCCCTCTTGGTTGCCTCCCGAACGGCCCAGATGTCGTTGCCGTCCACTCTGATGGTGTCGATGCCGTATCCGAGACCCCGGCTAGCGATTCCGTCGCCCCGGTATTGCTCCAGCGTTGGCGTTGAGATGGCGTAGCCGTTGTTTCTGCAGATGAAGATGACAGGGCACGACCTCGTGGCCGCGATGTTCAGCGCCGCGTGGAAGTCGCCCTCGCTGGCTGCACCCTCGCCAAAGTAGGCCGCTACCACTCGCGGGGGTATGGACTGGTCCTGCATCCGCTGCATCTTCAGAGCATAGGCCGCTCCAGAAGCTTGCGGCAGCTGCGTTGCCAGGGGTGATGAGATGGTGTGCTAGATACCGCCGTTAGCAAAACTCTTCTTTTATAGAGGTGTAAGCGAGTGTTACATACGATATTCAACTCCTTGCTGCCGTAGTGCACCGGCATATTTCTGCCCCTGCCCGGGTCCTTGGAATTGGCAAATAGTTGGTTCAAAAAGTCCGCCGTCGTGAACCCGCGCTGCTTGAACACGCCCTGCTCGCGGTACTGGCAGAAAATCACGTCCTCGGGGGTCAGCACGCTCGCTGAACCGACGCTCAATGCCTCCTCGCCCGCCGAGACCATGTAGAAGCTCAACCGGCCTTGGCGCTGGGCGTCAAACATGATGAGGTCCATGACCGAGATGAACACCATGTCTTTGTAGAGCTTGATGATCCCGTCCTCGCCCAGGTCCGGCACAAATGCATCGTCAACGATGGCGCCGTTCTGGTCAACAACGCGGTAGGTCGGAACAGCGGGGTAGTCGCCGGGGGTCTCGAACTTGAGGGTGCTCGTGAAGGCGCTCTTCACCGCGCCCGGAAAGGAGACATGATTCGCGTTGGGGCGCTGGGAGAGGCTGCTCGCCGATCGGCGGGATTGGGTTCGGGAGGCCATCGTTGTCGATGATGCCGCGAAGGGAGCTGCCGTGGTTCCGCCGGTTCGGGGGACGGCCCCGCGCAGGGGTGCGCGGCGAAGGATCCTCGAAGGCTTCATTCTCTGTTACTCAAAGTAATTGACTTGCAACCTCGACGTTTACACCGGGTGTTCGATTCGAACAATTCACAGAAATTCGAGGGGATAGTCGGCGGGTTAGAGGAAAGCCGAGACAGCTATCCCGAGGGACGGCCGTCTATCGTCGGCCGACGCTCGACGTCATGGCTGAGCCGACGGAAAGCGAGGCGCTTCAGGGTGAGATAACCGCAGATAACCCTTCCCCCCAGAAATCCGTGTGTGGCCCGTCACGTAGAGCAGAGCTTCCCCCGCGCTGGCGCCCCGCGTGGGACCCCAATCGATGGACGACGATGAACCGAAACTTGGACAGGGGGGCGGACGGCGTCTGAACTTCTTGGGCGCCTCACAAGGTTATGGTTTGCTCCGTGCCGGACGAGGAGTAAAAAAATAAAAATAAAAATAAAAAAAGAGGTTGGATTGTTTTGCTCCTCTCTGTTTGAGATTGGTAGACTTTTCAACTGTCTGCATAATTCTTGGAGCGTGATCCATTTTCCTTTGGATAGCGTCCTTTTAAAAACTGTTACTGTGTTATCTTACTGGACTGTTCATTGGGAGAGTTAGTTGCCAGTGCTTGCCGAGACACTTGGTACGCATTGAAAAAAACTTATTCGGTTTATTGTTTCTTGGACTTGTCTTTTGCCCAGGTATGCCACCTGCTATCGTATATTGTACGGCGTCTATAACTACTCATGTTTTCAGTACTTTTCCTCGGAGTGATGGTCGAGCTATAGAACTAGATCGGTTGAGTTAGCAATGATCGGTTTAACAATGACGTTGCGCCAACTGACTTGTCGATGGATCTCTAAGCCGACTGTAACCCCAACAACCTAACCTCAAGAACCAACTTCAGAGCTCCGCCCAAGTTCTTTCCAAGCTGTAAAACAAGGGATTGTTACTTGCTATGCAGACAGGCTCAAATTCAGCCCCCTTCCTGGAAAGGTCGCCTGTCTCTGTGACAATCATAACACGGGATTTCACTGACTCCAACAGGGACACGATTTGATCAATACTGGGGGATTGAACATGAAATATATATTCATCACGCGAACGCAGTCATCCGTGGACTGATGCATTTAGTAGGTATAGCGGAAGGCCTTATTCTCCCAGTCCGTCTTGTCCTCCTTCTCCTGCTCAAGGCCAGCCTGGAGCATGTCTTCAGGAACTCCATACTTGGAGTTGCGGCGCTTGTTCTCGGCCACACACAACAAGTAGTACACCAACCCAGATGCAGCCATGAGGGCGAACGCGAACATCATAGCACCAATCCCTAGAGGGTATCTTGGTGCTTGGCTAGACAGAAAGAGTTGCGGACCAATGATGTTTCCAATTGCTGCAAGTCGGTCAGTCAGTATCAACTGTAACCCCCTTGACATTGAGTAGAGGGGGGCAACATACCATAACACACAGCAACGGTGACACCCATGAAACTCTTTTTCGTCGCCCCGGCCGTGTTAGACGAGTTCAGACTCAACATAAACACCCACGGCACGTTATAGAAACCCATAATGTACACGCCGGCTAGCGACGCGTCCCGCTGCAGGCTCACGTCGAGTGTGTGCACCATCACCGCGCCCGCGAGCCCGATCAGCGCCGAGACGATCCAGAACACACACCGCAAGTTCTGAACGAACAGGGAAATCGTCGTCAGCACCGCGCCAGCGACCATGGCGACCGCCGCCTGCGGCGTGGCCATGAGCACCGTCTTTGTCTGGCTAAAGCCGTACCCAGCAATGATGAGCGGGTTGAAGTTGGTGATGCCTGCGTTGGCGATGGCGTAGCCGATGCCGCACGCCCACACGCACCAGCATTTGGGGTCCTTCAGGGCCTCGATGATTTGTCGGGAGTCGAACTTCTTTTTCGTGTCGACGCCCGTCTGGTTCTCGGCCAGCCGGACGATGACGCGCCTCTTCTCCTCCTCGCTAAAGAACCACGCCGTCTGTGGGGAGTCCGGTAGGGCGAAGAGCACGACAAACCCAGTCAGGATCGTGACGGCGCCGTAGATGATGAAGATGTACTTCCACGTCGACAGCGAGCCCTTGATGTTTCCGATGGCGTACGAGAGGATCCCACCAAAGACGCCTGCGAAGGTGTTGTGCCACAGCGCGGTGCGGAGGGGCTGCTCTTCGCGGCGGTACCAGGTCGAGTTGAGGACCAGCATGCACGGCAGCAGGGCGGCTTCGAAGATGCCCAGGAGCACGCGGATCGTCGCGAGGCCGGCGAAGTTGTGGCACGCCGACATGAGGCAGATGGCGGCGCCCCAGAGGACGAGGCAGGTGCCGATGAACTTGCCGATGGGCACCTTTGTGATGAGCCAGAGTGAGGGGAGCTCCATGGCCAGGTAACCGAAGTAGAAGATGCTACCTAGCCAGGAGTACTCCTGGCCCTTGAGGTTGGCGTCCTGTCTCAGGCCGAAGATCGCGGCGAAGCCTAAGGCGTTCTTTACGACGGTGCATGGTTAGTTGGAAAGCCGACAGTGCAGGAGACTGTTAACTTGCCTTGTCGAGGAATGCCAGCGTCATGCTGATCACGGCGCATGGCAGGACCACAAGGTCTGTCTTCATAAGCAGACGCCGGTTCTGGGCGGGCGTCGATGCGAGAGTCTCGTCGTACTGCGTGACTCCATCTTGTGCGTCTTTGACTTCTGCCTGGTCGGTTGAATTGTTGTCAACCGTAACTGGTTTGGGGTCCATCTCGAAGACGGTCGAACTGCAACACGCAGAGGTGTTGTGTAAGTCGGGGCCGTGTAAGTCCCAGGCTGGTCGAGAAATGAAACAGCCCAACTCGTTAATGGAACCAACAATTTTATCAAAGCCAAGTCGAAGCCAAGATGTAAGTGCGATTGGCACTCTTGTAAGTCGCGGCGGACCGCGGATATTTCAATGCCACTCCACATGATCTCTTAACGTTGATTTCAAGCGCTCATCACGTCGTTGTCGATATGGAGATGATGGTAATAACTTCGATTGACGAAATCGTCTTGGGGTATCACGCAATGACAAAGTGGGTCTTTCTCGGTCTCCACCGAGATGATTGAGGTGAAGATATCGGTCCAGTCCGAGCTATTGCCCTGAGTTGTGCTCCACAAGCCTACACTGTGATTGAGGAAGTCATCATGGATTGGCGGTTCGTTAGCTAATAGAGTGGTATATCGCTCAAGCTATGACATTTGGAAATGGTTGCCGGCTAGCTCATAGGTCTGTTAACATGTGGTTGGGTCCTTGTTGATGGATGCGGCGTTGGCAGGGACAAGTTGACCCAGGCCGTCCGTGTCAATCCAACAATTAATTCTATCCCACTTTCCGATTAACATATTGAAACAAGCGAGGCAACTTCTAAGAAAACAGAAGCTAACCGTCATTCCTTGAATTTGATTATTGGACAAAACAGTTCAACGCCTGGTCATAGTGTACGGATCTGGACCAAGAGTTGACAACTTGGGTAGAGTCTAGGAATTAAAGTTTAGACTTCACGCTTTCCAAGACACTCAAATCTCGAGTTTGCTCAAGATCCGCCAAAATCTGTTGTCTTGTCCTCGACACATCTCGTTCAACCTCAGCCGCGTACAACTTTTGAATTGCCTCCGTAAGAGGCCCTCTCTTCCCATCACCAATCTTGCGTCCGTCAACCTCAGTGACATGGATCTGAGACGGGAATGTGCCGGTGCAGAAAGCCTCGTCCGCCCCGTACACCTCAGTAAGGGCAAAGTCGAGCTCTCGGACCTTGATATCGTGAGAGCGGCAGACATCGATGGTCTTCTGGCGCGTGATGCCCTGCATTTGATTGTCCTTCGTCGGCGCCCATACCTCGTCGCCGCGGACGATAAAGAAATTGACAGAGTTGCACGTCTTCACAAACCCCCTCAGGTCCAACATCAGCGCCTCATCGACGCCCATAACGTTGGCGCTCACGCAAGCCTGAACGTCTGTGGCTTTGGAAATGTGGTTCCATTGCTCGTCTTTGACGTCTGGCGGGCCTCGGCGAACCCAGGTCGTGCCTAGACGCAGACCGCGAGACTTTGCTGTTGGATCGACCGCCTTGATTTCGGGAATGATGACTATGAGCGGCAGGCCGATGTTGACGTGTGGGTTCTGGTACGGCGTCGACTTCAGCCCTCTGCTTACTACCAAGCGAATGTGAACATGAGGCTCGTTGCCCATGTCGTTGGCGTCTAATGTTTGATGAAGCAGTGACAGAAGATCCCCTTTAGTCAGGCCCAAGTCCATGTACATGGCCTTCGCGGACTGGAACAGCCGGTTGATGTGTTCCTTGGCGAATTGAATGCGGCCCCTAACGGCACGGATGCCTTCCTGTACATTGTAACCCGGCGTTTAGCTGTTGAACCCCTGAAGGCCAATGAGAGAGATAGAATCGGACTTACCCAGATTCCATCACCAATTAGGAAGTTTGAATCAAAGACCGATACCACTGCCTGGTTTCTAGGGACTAGTCGGAAGTCTCGTGTCACGCCATCGCGGATACCAACCTTTCAAGGTGTTAGCTCCATCATGAACTACCCCAAATCCATATCCAATGAGTCTCACCAAAATGGAAGCGTTCTTGGCATTGAGAACAGAAGTATGGCTTGTGGCCGGTTGACTCTTTGGTAGAGGATGAGACATGGTTAATTATGAGATCTGGCAGATGATGTTCCGTGTAAGTTGGCGAAAGCTCTGCTGGGCAGCCAAGACCTGATCTTTGTAAGAAACCCTAGATCTAAGGTGTCCTGAGATTTATCGTGCTGTAATGGCTTGGACAGTGGCCCGGACGCCCCAATATCGCTCCCCATGAAATTATTTGGATGGGCACTGAGCTCGGTGAGGCCCGAAAGTTTAACTATGTCATGCGAGATCGTCTCCACTTCAACTCGGCCCAGTCCGATGACCCTTTCTTCCTGAGGTAACAGCGGCCAATCCTAGAATAGCGTGATATCGACTCGGCGATAGCGGTTAAACGTCCGAGTTACCGGATCCTGACGTTACCATGTCGGATTGGTATCCCGAGGCTATGCTAACTGTCGGTTTCAATAAGCGGGCTGTGGCTTTGCCAGTGGCGGGAACTTTGATCTGCTAACTGGATTTGATGGTATGCATTGAAAGCATAGCTGAACAACACCGCTTGTAGGACTTTTGCAACCGAAAGGCCTCTGGACTGTCACAGAAAGAGTCTCATCCCATCTCCCTGTTTTGACCAGGCTGAAGTTCGTCCATAAATGTATCGAACCAGGCAGTCAAACCTTCATCCAAGCCAAGCTGGGTGTTGTCGAAATATCCCGTTACTTGGTTCATATAGGTTTCTAGCCCTTCGCCCTGGAAGGATATGGGATACTGCAGGTTACCTGAAGCGAACATGCCGAGCGTGTCAGAAGAGTCGACAGGTGGCGCGGATGAGGTATCTGTCAGGTGAGTCTGTACGCTTGGTGGCTCCCACGTTGGTGGCCCGTACACTTTTATTCGCGCTGCTTGAAGAAGGTCGCGGTACTTCAGTAACCCTTCTTCCTTCATACGCGATGTACCGCGCTCGATGAGGTCGATGCATGCGGCTACATCGTTCCCATGAGAGTGAAGGAGAGGGGAGTCAGGATTGCGAGTCATCGCTCTGATATGCCTGGTTTCACTCCATCAGCCTCTGTGTCATGAGATGAGGATAGAAATACTTCTTCAAAAGAGATTGACGTAAATATTAGACTAGAAAAATTACTTACCAATCGCAATACAAGCCTGCCAGTGCTACCATCAGAATCGAATGTACATGGCGGAAGCATTGACAGACGGCCGTGATGCCGTACTGCAACTCCAACTTCAGCCATTGACGTACTGTGCCGGATACAGCCCGAGAGCATGTTCCAACCATCTCGCTGGAGGGAATCATGAAAGTGGGAGATGGCCGGTACATGAGAAGCAGGAGAAGGCCATATTCAACTTTTATCTCAGAATATTCTCGAGTGCCCTTGATGTCAAGGAGTGTCATCTCTCGCTTCCACCCTTCCAACTCTTTCTGAACATCTTCAATTTCGCTGCATATTTGCTGGAATGTGGTTCTGGACGCTCGCCCGTCGGGCGCCCTGGCGATGTAGACGGATTCGAGAACACGGCCGCCTATTTGGCGTAGCCTTACCAGATGGCTGAAAAGTTTGACATTGAGTCGATTGAACACGGGCGCTGCCTGTACTTCAGCGGTTGTAAGGTCGTCCATGCTGCTAAGGGACGGTTTGGGTGCATCTATCGCGTGATCTCGAACCGACAATACTCGACCGGTGATTACTGCCACCTGCCTTTCCAGACAGTATATGCACCACCAAGTGCGATTACGGATCTCACGATCTTCGGCGCTAAAGGCTCCCACAGCGACGGAACGACGATGAAGACCCATTTCTATAGCTGTTGACATCGCGTAGCGGCTCAGTTGCCAAAGGTCGTCACCATGGCTTCTGACATTCGATCCCAGCATCCATAAGCTCAACAAGAGTACAGAGTGGAGGCCCTGAAGGTCTCTCGAGTGGTCGTGAAAGTTGAGAAAGAAGCTCAGTCCTGTCTGAAAGTAGTCGGTTGGGCTGTTCAAATCCATCATTCTCCGATATTCTTGGCTCTCGTGGCAAGTGGCAGAAGCCAAACCCAGGATTAAGAGAACCAAGAATCTCTGGTACACAGTACATCGTGTTGGATCCTCATATATGCGTGCGAGGCTACTCCTCAGGAAGGGAAGAGAGATGAATGGCCACCAAACGTGAATGCGGCGGATATACGTTTGTAGGAGGAAAAGTGCAACTGGCTGTGGCGGGAGTGCTGCATTTCTTCGGAGAAGCTCTTGGTCTAGACTAGAGGAATCTCCAAGGGTTGCGCGTGACGTTGAAGAGGGCGACCCCAAGTTGATCTGCTTGAAGAAAATCCGGGCAAAGGTTGAGCCAGTGGCACTTCCCACTACAAGACGCAACATTGATCAACATCAAGTATTCACAGATACAGTCCGGCACAGGAGATCCGGACTGGGGAAAACTCACTGTATATCCTCTCAGAGTAGCTGTTAGGCCTTCCAATAGCCAGAACACCAATTTCTTCGGCTTCTTTACGGACATCGTCAAAGTGGCCAGGCTCGGATACTTTGGCAGGTTGATCAGATGAGTTTTGAGAAAGACTATCAAGCCTGCCTTGAAGCTCGATGATCCGGTCTTGCAGGCTCTTCACAGCAGTATAAGAGTATGTCACGCGATCCGTAATGTTACATTGCTCATTCTGTCGATGACATGTTGAGCATCGAGGAACCTTAAGGTCACACTTCGGCCGCGTCAATTGGTCATTCTTGGAGCATTCTGCGGATGTTGATTCACCTTGACTTTTCGTGCATGACAGCGACTGCAAGCCTTTGACACTGTCGGTGGGAAACGCGCCTCCCAGCTCGGATCCATCAACTGGTGATACTGGGATAGACCGATTTGGTGCGGGTTCGGTAAAAGAGAACGTGGATGACCATAGCTCGGATGTGTCCGAGTCTTGATGTTGCCTGACAGTGCACACACAATCTTGACGACTGTGTATGTGGCTTCGGTGGGGGCCAGAATCCTTATCATGGTCCCCACTTGCCGATATCAGCAGGTTGGCCGGCTCCGGGTGGGTGGTTCGGTGAGTTGTGTGTCTCGGTGAAGCACGCCACTGGCACATTATGGTGTAAGTGAAGTGGTTTTTGGGTGCCTGACCCCACGATGCAGGACTTAGCTAGAATTTAAGGGGCGCAGAATTGAAGTGAATTGCATTTCGTAGCAGGTACCAAGTTTGCACAGCACCTAATTCATAACATCTGCAGAGGAAGCAACTCACCTGCCATCAACCATCAAACACAGCAACCACTCACCCATTCCGTCCCGTCAACCCGACGACTCTGTACTTCACCAGCTTTCGGCAGAACCTTTCATTCGTCTGTAATATCAATATTACCAGAGACTCAACGATTGAGCTCTGGAATCAATCACCGAAATATGAGTCCCGCTGCCAAAATCGCCGTTCTGGTCCTTATGCTCACCCTGCTTATCTGCGTTATCGCCTACTTCGCCCGCAACCAAATTCACACCTTCGCCAAGGCCCTCGCCCACCACCGAGCAGCGCGGAAGGAAGAGACAACCACCAACGCTTCTAACGAGACCACTGTCTAAGATATGATCTCAATCAGTTTTTTGAAGACGTCTTCTCCATTCACTACTCACACGTCTCAGTGTGGTCGCCCGGTACCCCAATCGTCTTCGAGGTGTGGCTTGACCCCGATGTCACTGAAATAGCGTGCACTAGCCACACCTGATCTTCCGTCTCCACCAAAAATTCCATCTCGGAAGCTCTCCCAAGCATCGATCGAGTGACTTCATTGCGCCCCAGGAACTCCCTTCCACTACCCTAAGTCATTCTCCAGCAATGGCGTCCCGACGCGCCCTCCGCTCCCCTTGGAGCGTGCGATCCCTCTCGAACCAGCTTAGCACATCACCCTCTCCTGTGTCTCGTCCCTTCGCAATCGCCTCGCGGTCTATCAACACATCCGACTCGTCCGCTGACAGCAAGACAACACACTTTGGCTTCAAGACTGTCCCCGAATCCGAGAAGGCCGATCGCGTTGCTGGCGTCTTCCACAGTGTCGCCGACTCATATGACCGCATGAACGATCTCATGTCTTTCGGCTGGCACAGAGTATGGAAGTACGTCTCCCTCCTGACCCGGTGCATCTCACATCACCACTAACACCTGATCTTAGGGACCACTTCGTCTCTGGCCTCCAGCCAGGCCTGTCAGCCTCCAACCCCCCGACTCCTCAACATATCCTCGATATTGCCGGTGGCACTGGCGACATCGCCTTCCGTATGCTTCACACGGCGCATAACCTCAATCACAACCCCGATGTGCGCGTCACCATCTCCGACATCAACCCCTCCATGTTGGCTGTCGGCCGCGATCGCTCAAAGGCCCTGCCCGCCTCCCAGCAGGCCGCAATGTCTTGGCTCGAGGCCAACGCCGAAAAGCTCCCCGAGGGCGCCGTCAAGGACAATTCGATCGACCTGTACACTGTCGCCTTCGGCATCCGCAACTTTACAAACATCCCCGCCGCCCTGCGCGAGGCCTACCGCGTGCTCAAGCCCGGCGGTGTCTTTGCCTGTCTCGAGTTCAGCAAGGCGGATGACTACCCGCTCTTCAACGCAGTTTATAAGCGCTGGTCCTTCAGCGCCATTCCCCTGATTGGTCAGCTTGTCGCCGGTGACAGGGACAGCTACCAGTACCTCGTCGAGAGTATCGAGCGCTTCCCTAGCCAAGAGGAGTTTAGGGATATGATCAAGGACGCCGGTTTTGTAGTTTCTGGCGATGGCTACGAGAACCTCACGGGTGGCGTTGCGGCCATCCACAAGGGTATGAAGCCTGTCGCATAAGCGATTCAGGGGTAGAGGAGGCATGGTGTGAAGAGGGCCTCATTAAGAGGCAAGCCGAGCTGGCAAAGCTCATGTACAATGTTTGTATCTGTAACAATACGGAAAGAAAGGTAAATCAACGGCATGGCTACATAGACGGCGGGCAACCAGATAGACTCTACACAAAAATGTATATCAAGACGGCCGTCGGCGCTGTACAACAGCCACTTTCGTCCAGAGTCTCGATGGTATATGGCTCGTTTTTCTCAGACGCCCAAAGATTTCGTAAGCCTATGGAATGGGCGTATACCGACAGTGATACGAAAGCCCTAATGGCAATATACAAACATTCGTTATATGGACAACAGCCCCTATTATCTTGCTTCGTAGGTTGGTGCATGCAGGTTTCCTGCCACAAGATGCGCTGCAACTTCAACATATTCAAGGACGCAACGATTGGCTCTCTACACAAGCATTTAGCTGACTTGCGCTCCACTGCAACATCGGCCTTCCTGAAGCCAGCAAAGGATGACGCCCGTTGAAGCCAGACGCCTTACATCGCAGTGACATGGGGGTTGAACGGCAACATGTGGTCTGCTCGATTTACTGCATGTTTAATAGCCCGGAGGGATTAGAGTGGCCAGGCCGGGTGCTAGCAATCGTGCATCTCGATGCAAATCGAACTGAATCGGCTCTCTCGTGGTATGAGCACGCACGGGTAGAGCACCCGTTCACGAGACTATCACTTATCTCATGCAAGCTGTATTTGATTTATTGGCCTGTTTTCGTCCCACTTGTCTTAGGTCGAGGCCATGCCAAACTAAACTGGCGTGGGGACGTGTCGACATCCCTACAATGCATTTTTAACTCACCCAAAGGCCTTGACGGATGGGCGCTATTTCATCCCTCCTGAACACCATCATGCTGACCTAGAGTACACAAGTCGAAGTCAAACCATGTACCCAAAGACAAGCAGAAGCTACAAGGACCTGTGTCCTATACTCTCGTTATTTGGATAACCAGATTTGTTGCTCGAGCCGAATAATCTATCATGCCAAGAGCTCGACCAGTAACAAGGCTCCAAACCATCACCAGCTTAGCAAGGGGGAGGAGAACAAAGTTACGGGGATATCGGATGTGTGGACTTTGATATGAGAAATAACAAGGATTCTCGATAAATATAATTATTTACGGTATCCATGAGCTCTCTCGCCTTACACAGCAGTCTTAACAGCCCTGCTCTAAGAGGGATCGGAGTGGTGATGGCTTCATACCAGCGACCATGCACCTCACCGCAGTATTGCACAGTTGGCACTCTCTCTTCTCGGGTCTCGTACCCTAAAAGAGAAAGTGCCCTTTCACAGCGATTCAAAGCCCACATAAGGTCCTGAAGAGACTATGTCACCCAGTCTTAAGAACAGGCAAGTTGAACCAGGCGAGAGGCAATCTCGCGAGCTCTGGCCGCTGGAGCAAGCCCAGCGTATAAACCCGGATACAAAATAGAAACATGTTTCCTGCACGTTGAGACGTATCGTTGGGAGAGCAGACCATCTCAAGGCGTCAAACAGAGTTCCATGATGCCGAGTAACCCTCGAGATTTTGGTGACTGGTAACTACGCTATTATGTTCACTCTTCAAGGGCTAAACGGAGAACAACAGCGTTGCCAAGAGGTCAGGCATTGAGGCTAGAAGATACTTGTATCTAAAGTTGCATGCTTGAGGCCTCGCTAGAATATAGAGAAACAAGTACCGCACCTGTCTTCACTGCGGGTTATTATTATACTTATCCCACCAGAGGAGCTGATAGTATGGAAGGCATCCCAAGCTCGAGTAGAGCCAATTCCGAGTGTAGTCGTCATCAAACACACTACGATAAGACTTCGATACGTCAAGTTCCTAGCAATCTTAGTAGATTGCAACGGCAGTTCTTTGTAACAACTTACAAAAAAAAAGGGTTCAAGACTCGCGAGTACGAAGTAGAAGATCGTTATTTAACTACTTTTAAAAATACGCCTCTGTTGTTGTCGTCGGTTGTAAGTTCATGAACTACTTAACTTCCGATAAGACTTTAACACCCCCGAGACATCGCTCGAGCCCTGGTGCTCCTGACGACCTCTCTTCAGTCGCCGGGTAAGTGTGACGAGAGGACCAACCCGGCTCACGATTGCTATCCAGCTAGCCACAGCACCTCCCTTTTGGTTTCGGCCCCCTTCCCCCCCCCCCCCCCCCCCCCCCGACTGGCCGAGAACACCTCGAGTGTTCCCGCAGTCGTGCAACTTCTCCGACCCGCCTTGAACCGGCGACGCCGTTTCGTGTGTGAGGTGTGGTTTACATTTAATTAGCTTCGGACGCTGCACATTAAACTCGCCAAAGAGGACCAAACGGCTGGCAGCAACCTCATTACTAAACTTTCAGCCTCCGATGTCCCTGATCGGGACTGTTCAGTGTCCTTTCAAGTCGCTTCAAGGCGGTGAAGCCAACACGTCAACTTAGCAACCAACAACCCTCCTAGATAAGTCAAAACGTTCTTTCACTGCGACCATAGTCTCTTCCGGAAGAACAATTCGTAAACTTTTAACCTTGTTCTATAGAGCGATGTTGTAAGTATCTCCTGCTTGTCGTTGACCCATAAACACTTTAGTGGAGTGTAATGTACGGACCATCATGTATAAGGAAAACTCCCATCCCCCAGATGAATAGGATTGTGATAGTTCTAGGTCGCCCACATCTATACATCACTCTAGTCTTCGGGCTCCATCCCATGAATGCATACAGGAACTCGTGTTTGGTTGACATTGAATTGGAATCTATCCCTCCGTCACCACCAACCGTCATGTTCTGCCTCCCAAGAGAGGCGAACCAAATAGGATAAAATATCATCCCTCGAGTCCGCCTGCCCTCCTTCTCTCTCAACTCCCCACCGAAGCCGCAAATGCCCCCTTTTTTTTTGTCTCTTATCGATCAAAGAACTCCCAACATGGATAAACAGGGGAAACTGAGAAAAAAGGTTTCTTTTAGAAAAAGATTCCCGGATAGACTGCCGTCCAACTCGAGAAAAATACCTCCATCTCGCACTCAAGCTGTCTCATTAAGGTACGCGTACAAGAATTGGTAGCACTTGTTTTTTTTCCTTTGGCCTCTCCCCTTTCTCCTTTCATAACTGGCAAAAATTGTTTGTTTTTTTGTCCTTCATTCCCCTTCGTTCGAGGGGCCAAACTTGGCCATTATGGCTCCAAAGACTTCATTCGATGGTCGACGTCGCTTCGATCCCGAAGCCAGCGCCATCTTCCATAGTTCATCAAAGGGTTCGAGCGAAGAGTCCTACTCCGCCGGAGTGGCAGGGCCAGGAGCGGGCGAGGCACCACCTTCGCCCTTGAGTCCGCCTCGGCCACGGCCACGTCCCCGCTCACCTCCGCGACCGCCTCGACCACCACCGCGGCCACCGCGGCGGGTGCTCTCAGAGTCACTGGCGCCGCCTGCGCTACGGTAGCCACTGCCAGTGTTCGCCGAGTTGCCACCACCTCTGCTGCTTCCCCAGTTGCCAGCACCGCCGCGAGGCTGGAACTTGCTCTCGCGATGCTGGAAGACCTTCACCAGGGGACGAGACCGGTCCTCTTGAGCACGGGTCTTGAGGTCCTCAGGCAAGCTGTTGAGGGCGGCATCACGATCCTCGACGGTCTTGAACTGGACAACCTTGTTCGAGTTGCCCCACTTCTCGACCTTCAGGATGTTGTCTCTGTGCTCGCCGTCAAAGAGCTCGCGCGTCTGCTCCTCGGAACTGACATTCATAATGAACAAACCGATGATGTCTTGAGCAGGCGTCTTGGGCGCAGGCGACGAGACGGGGTCAGGGCCATTGGCCGATCCGTTAGCGGCCGCGGGCACAGAACGCTCATCCTTAGGAGGTACGGCGGGCGGCGCAGAAGTGGCAGCAGGCTGAGGGGTTGCAGGTTTGGCAGGCGGCAGAGGTGTTGCAACAGCAGGCTTAGGGGGTGCTTGGGATGAAGGCTGTCTGCTGGTGGGTGGGGGAGCCGTGGTCTGCGTCGAGGGAGGCGCCGGGGCAGGGAGGTTACCGGCGCCAGCCGGTCCGGAGGGAACAGGCGCAGCCGCCTTGGCACCTCTGTGTGAGAAGTTGAAGCCCTGGGCGCGCATCTCGGTTCCGATACGTCCGTCCTGAATCTCGAGCACCAACCAGCCAAATGCGGCATCTGCCAAGTTGAAGTTCCACATGTTCTTGAAGGCACTCTCATCGACCTGACCGAGCTGAGCCTGGCCGGCGACAGGGCCGCCGAAGGGGTTACCACCGGCGGCAGTGGTGGGCATCTTCTCGACGATCTGGAGGGCGTTCTTGAGAAGGTTCTGTTGCGCCTCGTTCTGAGAGATGGCCGGCTCAACCTCGTTCTTGACAGTCTCCCAAACGTCGTTGAAGGACGCCTTGGAGGCAGCGAGCTTGCCGCGGTAGTGGTCGAGGGTAGGGTTTACGCTGAACTCATTGTAGGAGCTGCCATAGCGGAAGTGAAGTCCAGCAGAGATGGAGAAATCGGCCTTGAGGGTGACGGAGAGCTGGTTCAGGATACCCTCGCGAGCCGGAGAGGCGTGGGTGACGAAGACACGAGTTTCGGTGGGGTCGTAGACGCGGTGGGCGGTGTCGACGAGCTCGCCCATCTGAAGGAGGGTAGTCCACATAGTTCCCTGGCCTCCAGCAATCGTGGTTCTACCCTCACCATTGTCGAAAAGCTTGTGCATGACAACAGCACCGCCAAGACCCAGGAGGCGCAGCTTCACCCCACCAAGTTCGAGGAGCATCGAACGGGCCTCATCGATTATGTGCAGATTCTGTACCTTGTACTCTCCGGATCGGAACTTCTCAAGAACGCGGACATCTTCGCAGGCACCCCAGACAGTGTATACTGGAACATCAAGCTTAATCTCGCCGCTTAGGAGGAGCGGAAGTTCGGAAAGGGGGAGCTCGTTTGCGGGGAATCGGCTCTTGACGGGTCCAGGGCCGCCCTGCTGAATCGCCTTCTTGACGGGCTCCGAGATCAGAGGAGAATACTGAGCAACATGCTTAAGGGTCCTTGACACCGATATCAGAATGACAGCGGTCGTATATAGAATCGTGGAGGGTTCCTTACTTTTCTGCGATTCGCTCCAGGGAGGTGTCGTCGTAGAAGCCAAAGTCGCCAGTATGGATGATATGATCGGCTCGTGCTTGTCTCGCCAGGTCGTTCAAAGATGTGAGGTTTCCTATCACAAGCAAGTCAGATTGGAGCTCCACGGCTGGCCATCGGACGGGATTTGATGGAATAGTGACGCACCTCGAACATCAGCTATGCACAGAACTCGGATGGGGCCAGTCTGGATAACACGACCCTGGTTGGGGAGGAGCGGCGCAGCTCCGGGAGGGATCGAAGAAGCTCCGTTAGGCATGTAGCCCGGGTTGTTGTTGTATGGACGCGGCTATCAACATCGATGACATGTTAGTACTGGGGCCTGAAAGCGGGACAGGTAGGAGCTGTCAAGATCCGGCCGGGGGTCGACGAAGAAGCATCGCGGCAACGAAGACAGATGTGAGAAAAGGGGGGAGCGCAACAACAGGCGAATCGCCGGGCAAGAGGTTCCATTGCCAGCTGAAGCTCGACGTGACGAGAAAAAGGAGGCACTCACGGCAGCCATGCTAGGTTGTTGTCGGGGTAATCGCGAGATGTCTATTGGGCGATAGAGGTCACAGGGGACGATCGGGCTCGGTGTTGTCGTCGGGTGGTTAACCGGTCGCTCGGTTCGGGAGGTCGAAGAGGGGGAGATTTGGGTATCAACGGAGATGGAAAAGAGGTTGGAAGAAGCAGCCAGTGATGTTTGCGACGAGACAAGGAATAAGCTCCCCTTACAAGGCTGGTGATATTTTTCTGGAGGTTAAGGAAAAGTGCAAGGTGTAGGTGGAAGCAACGAACGGACGAATTGGCGCACTGCCAGAAGAGGCTGCTGCTGCCTCAAACGGTTTAGCGCCAATTCTTACAGCTGGCAGGGGCCAACGTGCTCTTTCCCCAAGAGCACCTTGTCTGGCGTAGTGAGCATAACACTCAGTATCCTGGGGGCCGGCAAGCAAGACATGGCGGGAAGCTCGCTGGGTGAAAGCCCGCTGGGCACCTCCAGGCACCGCAGCGGGGCTTGGGCAGCTGCCTTGCGCCAAATTAACACAGCTCCCTACTTCCGCATCCACCTCCCGCCATCCATAGGCTGTGTTCCAATGCTCAGTTGGGCGCCCCAAGTTGGACCTGTCAGGGATAAACACGACACCCATTCAACCTACACAAACAGAGGCGACCAGCAACTCAGCTCACTTTCATGGACAACAACCAAGGCTTTCGGGGGGCTCCATCATCTGCAAGTCTTGTGGCAATCTCATTGCAGAATGTCTTGCTGTCTCGTCTTACATACGCACGCACACACACAGTACTTTTATTGCTGGTCTACGGAGAGTCTAGACAACCTGGGCACGTGAGGTCCAATAGGTATGAGGCGGGCCACACCGATACCAAACCAACGACATCCCAACGGCAATTGATGACCGAGATCCATGGATCCACCGCCATACGTTGTGTTAACTTGTGCTTGTGATTTACTTTGTTCTTCTTCCCCACGCGTCGCCGTCGAACCTAAGTAGCCTTCAGATCATCCCGGTCGCTATGCTGTCTGTTTACATGTGCCTTGCCAAAATACCTCCGTAGCCCACAATACAAACGGATAGAATAGTAACTATGATGTGATCAAAGATGTCGGAGAAGAAGAAGAAAAATAGGGCTGCCCAAGGCTCCGCCAAGCCATCGGCAAAAGCCCATTCTGAATAGATGTCGAACTCGCATTCCCTGAACTCCGTTTTATGCACATGCGTTTGAATGATTATACAGCGCCTTCCAACGGGTTCACTCTGCGGTCCGGACCAAACTGGGGACCTATCTGCTCGCTAGTGTACCCCCCAGCATGCCGCTGCCGGCGTCTTCACTTCTCACCCATGCACCGAGAATCACCACATATCCTCTCGGTCATCTCTACGCCTCGCATCGTCGCCGCCATCACGTCCGTACTGGTCATGATAATACTGCTTGCCAGGCTGAGCATCGTAGCTGTCAGGGCCATTGTAGCCATTGCTGCGCCCATTGTCAATGTCGCCGCCGTGGTCGTACTCGTAGATCTGAGCGTCGTCCACGTAGTCCACCTCGTCATGAGGATGGTCTCCGTACTGGTTTTCACCCTATAAACTGAGTCAGCTTCAAAGTCCGATACGTGTAACTGTGATTCAACATACCCGATGGTACTCAAAGTTGTACTGGCCCGTAGTGTCCTGGTCTGCCGCATCTTGCTGCTGCTGTTGCTGTGCGAGGTACTGTTCTTCCTGCTCCTTGCGGCGGCGCTCCTCCTCCAAGCGTCGTTGTTGCGGCGACTGCGGAACCTGCATCTGAGGATGCATGGCTTGAACGATAGCTAGGTAGTTGTACATGAAGTTACTGAGCAGCACCTGGCTCAGTAGCGACCGACGCGGATTTGCGAGCTTGATATGAGCCATCCGATAAATCGCTCGTTCCTCGAGGAGCGGGAATCTGGTCCAATGGTAGTCGACATCAGGCTTGAGAGGTCGATACGGCACGTCTTCCGACACGCGCAGGTGTTGGTTTTTCTTGCTGCTGCTCTCCTTCTCGCTCTTCTTCTTACCGCCACCGAAGAGGCCTGAGAAGAGACCGCCCTCCTTCTCCTTCTTGGATTCCGTCTTCTTACTCTCCTTCTTCCGCTCCTCTGCAAGCTTGTTATCAACGTTGTCGCGATCCACAATGATACTCTCTCTACCCTTGGAAGGGGCCCCCTCGATCGAGTTCTGCAAAACGTCCAATCGGGCATTGTCTTGTGCCTTTTCTGCGCCGTGCTTCTTCTTTTTCTCTTCTTCCTTTTTCTTCTTGTCCTTGTCGTCACTACCGCCCTTAAGCCACTTGGACCACCCTCCGGAAGACTTCGTCGAGGAGACGCTGGACGCGTCGTCGTCTCTTTCCTTCCTGAGCTTGCCCCCTGCCCTCTTCTCCTCGGGCTTCTTTTCTTCTGCCGGCAAAGTGGGAATGAAAGTCAGGGTGTCTGTTCGAGAAGCGCCACTGCCGGGCAAGGTAGATGGCTGGGAAGCCATATCGTTCAGCGTGTGGTTGGGAGCGGGGGTCGGCTGCTTGGTAAGCTGCACCTGTGGTTGCTGAGGTGCAGCAGGAGTCGTCGGGCTTTGTACAGAGTTGCTCGACCCAGGCCGCTTGCTCGAACGAGCAGGAGGCTCCTCCACTGGCGACTGTGCGGGAGCTTGCTGGCTTGCATTTTGCGAAGATGATCGTTGGGGAAACTGCTGCCTTTGTCCATTGTCCTCAGTTGTCGGCGACTCAACAATGGACGGAACAGCTTGTTTCGCGTCGGCAGAAACCGAAGATGTCCTCGCGGGATGCTGCTGTTCGGGGCGAGAGCTGAGAGGAGAGACAGGCTCTTCGACCTCTGACGATGCACCGTCGGATGATGTGCCCATGTCCTGAGAGAACTTGTGCTGCCGGCGTACTGATCGGTTGGGGCGTGAGAAATTCTCCGCTACCGGCTCTGACTGAACTCGTTGGTGGCTAGGCAAGGGGGGCACTTCGGGCACGTCAGACGGCAGAGGGGGCACCGTATCAGCCGAGTCGGACGAATCTGTGTGAGCGTGTCGATTCGCGACTCGTTTCGAGAAGGGTAAACGGTCTCCTGAGCGTACACTGCCGTTCTTCCGGTACGTTGTCCGGGTCGACCGACGAAGTCCCATGCCGGGGGCAACGGGCAGAATAGGCATGTCTTCAACAGCACCCTCGGCTTGACTCTCCTGGGAAAGTTCTCGCACTACTTTGGTAGGATCCTTGACCAACTCATTCAGGTTGAGCTCCGGTGTCGAATAGTCTCTTAGGGAGCTCTTCCGTCCGAGCCTCTCGGCACCGTCCACGTAGCCGACAGCCCCTCTTCCTCCAGAATTATCGATCTGCCGTGAGAGCATGCTCTTCTTCCGTCTCAGGCCACCGCCGGAGTCGCTCCGATCCATACCGCTGTCGTTTGAATCGCCTGATCGTCGTCTGATAGTTTTGACTCGGTCTTCCAGGAAGTTTTTGAATTCTGTTGGCGCAAGCTCCGGATGAACAGCTGCAGGCACCCAAAGCAGTCTCGAGGGGTCGTTTTCGTCGTCATCTCCGGTGGGCGCGATTGGAGGCATCGCCACGAGGGAAAGACCGGAAAAGGGGAGCATATCGGGGTCAGCATTATTTCCAACATCCATAGACATGCGTCTCAGAGCCTGCAAGTTGCTGAGTTCCTGCGCAATGTCGTTCGGGTTCTCGATGCTACCCAGGGGAAACTGAGAGGACTCATTTTTGACATCGCGCAGGGACATAGGCGGCGACTTGGGTCCGCTTTCGTATGAATTGCTTCGCTGACTAGGCGAGCGCGTCGGCAGTGTCTGGGACTTTTTGAGCGCGGGGGTCCCGTTCTGTACCGCTCCTAAGCCCGTCTTCTCCGTGGCCGAACGTATCATTTGCCTACGGGGGTCTTCGGCAGAGGGGTCGGCTTCGCCCTGCTTGTTGGGTTGGTCGGAGTAGGACGGTCCAAGAAAACTCAAAGGCCGTTGGTCATTTGAGTAGTCCTCCTCGTCTCCGTATAGGGTCCCAATGGTCTCAGTCACATGGTGGCTGGGATCTGAGATTGACAGCTGGCTCGCATGACCGCGTCGACTCGCAAAGCTGCCGCCAACATCGGCGCGGGGTCTAGATGAGGTCTGTGGATAGCACGGATAGTCAGCAACAGAGGCGGTCTATGGGAGGAGACTCAAGTGCAGTAGTTGGTGACCGAGACCCCGAATTCGAGGGGAGGGGCTAAGGGCCGGTCCAACAAGTCGGGGCAAGGCATTTGGGAGCGCGAATGGCTGAGGGTTTGGCCGACGTGGCAGGTTGTGGACGAGGGTACGCACCATCATCTAGGAAAATGAAGGACCCTCAGGGAGGCCGAAAAGCCAACGTTTCCCTTTGATGCACCACTTGTCTGCCAAGTATCTCGTTCGGAAAGAGTGCGTCGTTGAGGTCTCATCTGTTGAGGGTAAGGGGCAGCATAGGCGCGGCGAGGAAACGAAGGGGGTCTTGATAGAGCGAGCGTTGAACGAATCGGTTCGGGATACGGATACAGATATCGATTCTCGAGGTCGTCGCGGTGTTTAGTATCGCATGCGAGGACGGGTTGGAGCGGTACCCGGGATGTATTGCGATAAGAGTTGGAAAAAGACTGGAGGTCGACCGTTGCGAAAAAGAGAAGGGGGGGAAAAATCAAGCGGCGAAAAGTGCTGTTGAGAGCACAAAGCAGACGAGGATGGGGCAGAACTAGGCACGTCAAAGGCGGGCAGCTGGTTGGCGGTTTTTCTGCAATGTTGTGTTGTGTCGTAGTGTTTAGGCAGGTAGAGAGAATTGGTGGTGGAAGTCGTTGGTAGATGTACCGCTCGGTAAGGCCAATGGTGTCAATGGCTCACCGTCCAGTCTTGTCTTGGGAACCGAACTTTGGAGAATGGAGTTGGGATTTCCGCCCGGGCAGTGCGCTGGTGCAGGTGTCGGTGCAGGTGCGGCAGGTGTAGACAGACGTAGCCCAGTCAAGACAACTACCCCCTACTGCAGGTCGGAGAGCGGGCAGAAGACTGAGCACGAGCAGCAGCAACAGCAGCACGCACAGAAAGAGTGTGAGCGAGCGGGTGAGTGAACGAGCAAATAAGTGGAAGAAAGCGATAGACAGGCGCTACCAGGTTGAGGTCACGTCGCGGAGATCAGATACTTGGGGGACGAAGTAGATGGGTACATGTCTATTTGCAGAGGCGACCCCATAACAGCATCTCCTCTCGGCCATCGGAAGTGAGCGGTCTGCTGGGACCAACCAAGTGGAGGCGCAAGAGGGGGAAGTACCGGATACTCCCCAATCGGCGGATGGCATTCGTACCGTGGAGAGGAGGGCGCCACTCAGACTGCATTAGCGCCAATTAAACCGGGTTCCTCAAGGCTCAAGCGGCCAGTCAAAGTGGTCTGGCACGAATGGCCGCCATCCCGTCACGTGCCTTGTCTGCAAGCCAGTTGCCAGTGCTAATGGAATGGGCCGCCGGTGCACGTTGGGCGAGAGAATGACTAGCAAAGTACTTTCTATGAAGGCCCAGCATCCTCCGCGATGGGAAAGGGGGAGAGAGAAGCTGATAGAAATGATAGAATAGTTCGTTTGGATTTCAATGTGTTCCTTTCCCTTTCTTTTCCCTTGACTTTCTTTTAATTTTTTCTCGCGAATAGTTTAGACCGGGGGCGGACGGAGACAGGAGGGAACCGATGTCAAGCAGGCACGTTAAAGATTACCTAATGCGCCAACCAGCTTCCCCTTACCTCATAGCACAGTAGTCCATCATCTGTTCGGCTGGATTAAAGTGTCTTGTCGAGTCGTGCAGGTGTGTCGGTAGTACCATGCTTGCGTGCCTGAGCTTAGACACACACGTATCGTCCGTTCCTCCTTCGTCCTTTGTGCATCGAGGGGAGAGAGCCCCTGGTTCATGTACTGCCGACTGGCTGACTGGCTGCCGTTTTGGTATCGAGGCGTTGCCGACGGATTCTTGCGCGAACGGGGGCGAAAGAGAGGAGGGGGAAAAAAGGGCTTGCCCATCCTTCGGCCTTCACCTCATCTCAATGACAGGAGAGTGGTCAACCACTCGATCCGACCGACCAGCACCCAACCACACCCACACTGTTAGCGACTCGCTCGCAAGCAACCTCGCTCTCTCCTTGCACCTGGGGCTACATTACAGATCCAAGCCAAGGACCTCTACACTGACGTTGGATGACGAGCCGAACCAAGTTGTCACCTGGCTCCGGCCGATTTTTCCCAAAGAGCACATGCTAACCACGAGTTCCGGATATTGGATGCGGATGGGGCATGGATGAGCCATGGCCGCACAATCAGTACATCACATCGCTGACCAAAGTCGCCAAAAGGACCGTGAAACAAGGAAAAACCACAATACGGGTTCGGGGCTCTCTCGCTTCTCATCTCTAACCCGAGCTGAATCCGGCACTCTCGAAGCGTGTGTCTTATGGCCCCTCAGTGCCCTCACTGCCTCAACAACATCCGAACAATGCAGGGACTGCCCGCCCAAGAAAGAAGCTCCGTGATGTGCAGTTAGAACCAACGTTGCCCTCTATTTGTGGACGCTTCAGGGGGGTTGCTCTTTTCTGTGCCGTACTATGGAACACATATTATGTTGTTGACCAGCTGTTCCAGGCGACAACTGGCTTCACTCTGCCTTGTTTGCTGCCTCGACGCCCATCGAGCTGACGTCGAACCAGGATCGGTCTTCGCTGATGGCTGCTACCGAGAATCGACACTAACACAGCTCATATGCCCAAACATACAGGGCGATCCCAGTGCCCCAACCTAGCTGACTTCAACGTCCCCAGAATAGCTCACCACTTTATGCCAGGGAACATCGGATTTCTCGACAAGGTTCGGTTCTCCTCATCCTGCTTTTGCCCGACATGCGATTTGCCTTCTCTACGGCCGCCGAAACAAAAGCCATCCGAATCGAAGGGTGCCCTGAGTATGAGGAATGCAACCCACAGCCGTGGACCACGAAGTTCTAGTGGCCCCCATTGTTCCATGTCCTTCTCGAAGAAATGGGCACTGGAGAAGCAGAGACTGGAGACTGGACTCTTGGAGGCTGGTCAGATTCTTGGCCAGTGGACCGGCGACCATCGTCACCACCTTGGGCCCCTATTCACCACCGGCGCTGCCGGCCGTCGCCGCCGTACCGTTGGGGTCATCTCCCACTCTCGCCCCTTGAGCCCCTTTGCGCCTAGGGATTTTTGATTTCAAGGCCCAACCGCCCTCACGGCTCCACTGCGTCAGAGCGACCTGAATCGGCAATCTCATTTCAACGCCCGATGTCTTCACCCTTTCTCTCACACACTCTCTCCCTTATCTTCCAGATGTCAAGACGCTCGCCCCTGTCCGCCATTACGACCAAGGCGAAGCGCCCTAGCCAGCTCTTAAAATCATTCCCCAGGGACAGCCAACCAGAGGCCGCCCAACTGCGATCGTAACGCCGCATGTCATCCCATCTGCCGCTTCCTAGTAAGGGTGTTCGCCATCCGCTATGATACAGACCGGGCAGCCGGTTACGGGCGGGTGGCTGCTGGCAGCTGGGCTCTTCCCATGGTACCGAAAGATGTCACTCACTGATGAGGTGCACAACCCTCCATGCAAAGCGCTATGTAGGGTGATTTTCTATTATCTTTGTTTGTTGCTAAGATGGCAGCATGTGTCTGGTCTTTCTCTCCTCAGTCACACGCCGTGCGTTTCTTTATGATTCTATCAGAAGCTGTATGACCCACGGTGGTACAGTCTGTCCCTTGTTCGATGCATCTCCGACCACGAGTGCCAGCGATCAAGCGATCACCACCGAGGCATGGAAGTTGGCAGCTGAACCAACTCCTCCAGGGCCCAGATCCATGCGCGCGCAGGCTGGGCTGTAGCGATTGGCATCGGTCGCTATCTGTCAGAGGACTTCTGGACTCCCAAGGTAACACCACCACGAGTCCCCCCTCCCAAAAGGCCAAAATGGTGGTGTGGCTTGATGTCCAAACTCCCAACCTTACAGCTGCAACAGCTGGGGTGTCTGCGTTGTCTGCGTTCTTCCTTGCATACCGCTCGGCGAACAAAGCTTACAGTAGCTACCGCCTGTGGCGGCCATGAGTTGAGTTGGAGCAAGGCGTGTGGATTGGAGCTTTGTCTCACATTGGTCATCCAGTGAGATCGACACATTCTTGTTCCCCGCGCCGCCACACCAACACACCATCTCCAACGCACGGGAGACCTTGGTGTGTGCAAGGCCAGGCTGACATCCAAACTGCTGCATGATGTGTGTGTGCTAGCCTCTTGCTTGCCAGTCAACCAGTCTTCGTCATCGCATCACACCTCTCAAACCGCTGCAGCATAACTGCATGGACGTCGCACGCACTGAAGATAATGCCATGACTACGGATCCCAGTCAAATGGCTTTCCGAGCCGTAACGCACTGGCTCCAGAGCCAGACTCTGCCGGTATTCTACTGCACTACACCGGCATTTCGGTCGAGGATGCCATCAGACATCGACGCTGACAGTGTACCTTTATCACAGTCTCATCTGAGCAACGCGCTGAGCCAGCAACAACAGCATCAGCAAAGCCAATCACCCCAGATTAGCGAGGGAGAGAACAGCGAAAGCGTCGCGAGGCGCGCATCATCTGCTTTGTGGACCAAACCGCTACCGCAGCTCCCTCCGCCCAATATGTCCTTGTCAGGCAAGGTCGCCATCGTCACCGGCGGCGCGCGAGGCATCGGCGCCGCGATCGCATTGAAGCTCGCACGAGAAGGGGCCAGGGTGCGTCTACCGATCTCAGCTCTCCCGTCTTTTTCAATACAAGGAAAGGAACCACGGCTAAAGTTAGATTCCTATGATTCGCGTGACTAAAGGTCGCCTTCACTTTTGTAAACACATCGTCAATAGCAAAGGCCCACGAGGTCATATCCGAGATCGAGGCCTGTGGGTCCTCAGCGACGGCCATCCAGGCCGACGTCTCGAAGCACCAGAAAAAGGTTATCGAGCGGACGATGATGGCATTCGGCGTCACCAAGATCGACATACTCGTCAATAACGCCGCGGCAACGCTCAGCGCGACGCTCGACGATACGACGACCGAGGACTACGACCGCATCTTTGACACCAACACGCGCGCCGTCTTCTTCATGATGCAGGCCGTCAAGCCGCACATTGCTCCTGGCGGGCGCATCATCAACATCTCTTCCGTTGCGGCGCGCGCCGACAGCCCCGGCAGCATGGCGTACGCGGGCAGCAAGGCAGCCGTCGAGGCTTTTACGCGCGTTGCGGCGCGGGAGATGGGGCAAGCGCATGGCGTCACAGTGAACTGCATCAGCCCGGGCACGGTCAAAACGGAGATGTTCGACTCGTTGCCAGATGACCAGCGGAGTGCCGACTTGGAGAGGGCGACGCTAACGCCTGCAGAGGCGAGGCTAGGCGCCGTTGAGGACATCGCCGACGTCGTTGCGTTCGTGGCGAGCGACGAGTCGAGGTGGATTACAGGGACGGTTATACCGGTCAATGGCGGCCGGCTGATGAACTGAGAATCGGTGGAACTGATGTCTGACGTCTGACGCGTGGTGGTGGCGGTGTTGTGTGTGGCGTGCGAAACGAAACGAACAAAAAAGGATGATGTGTATACGGCGGCTTGGGCGAAGGATTTTGACGAGGCTGTATAATGAGTCGAAAAGTGTACGATCCGACTTTGAGACACCGGGGCTTTTCTGTATTCTTGGCTACCTGTTTGTATCTTGGGTAACGAAACGGGTTCGGGTTCGGGTTCAGGCTTTGGGTAACGGACGGGTATGGGCCGGGATTGCTCATGTTGTGCTACACGAGGCTTTCTGGGGTTCCTCTCAGCTGCGAGATTTACGAAACCACGAAGTTGCAAACTTGTTTTTTATTATTTTTTTTACTTCATGTATGGCAACGACTTTGGTTCTTCAGTATACGGCCGGAAAGTTTGGAATACCACTTATGATATTGGTTATTGTCTTCTACCGGACGCTCAAATGTGGTTCGTGTGCGTTGTCGTGTTGATATGGCTCCTTTGATAAGGGAGCTGAACGGGCTATCAGCTTTGCTGACCTTTAGAAGCATCCAGGTAATGAAACATGAATACTCTCAGATGACAATGATGGACGATGGGACGATGGGATGACTGGGGGGTTGACCGCAAGGATGGAATGACTCTTATACACCTCACAACTTGGTCCCATTATACTGATGAACTGTTGCGATACGCTCACCAGGAGTCTTGCTTGGCGCAAATACCTAGGGGAGAGATACTTATCACTAGTAGGTAGGCTCTATTCCACATCCTGTTGCGGCTCTCATATATGGATTACATGTATCTCTCGAATGGGAGCTACTGTGCCATTCCGGGGCGTGGTCACAAATAGTTGTCCCCGTATGCTTTGAGGTGTGATGAAGGACCGCCGCAAGGGAAATGTTTCGATTATACGTGTTTGATCTAGTCCGGCTTCTCAAGTTTCTTGGGCCTAGGCTGGAGTCTTGGCTGGGGTTCACCAAGTTCCTCTGCTGCACGCTTCCGTCGTCATTTGTGACTTTGATGTATCACACCCCTGAGGTCTCGCAACGGGCAAGGGGGCACCACTCACTAAACCTTACCCGAACATATCGAGGCGCCAGAGGTTTCTACAGAAGCCTGGTTTCGAGCTGGACTTTGAATCGCACGGACTCGTGTACTAGTCATGAACCACAGGGAGCTCCGGTAGGTGAGCATCGTCGGCATCAAACCATCATGGCGAAGACTAAGAAGCTGTATATCAAACTCTTCATGTCCTGGATGAGATGTGCTGTTCAATGCTTGGCTTTGAAACATGTGAAAGACATTGGCTACCTGGCCTTGTTCTGTTCTTAACCCAAAGTCTTCACATGTTTTGAATGGTGAGCAAGTATGTAAGACTGCAAATGCAAGGATAACCTGGAAATGTTTAGCAATAGTGAATTGCACACGTGTTGATGGCTAGGCGATGGCATTGTATCAGAGAATGTTTACCAGGGTACGAAGACATACAAATGGGTATAGGTGATTGCTCGACGACAACAATAGACGACCACGCACGTAAGAAGACATCCGTGGTGTACTGTAGCTCTCTGCTATGCGAGCACTTGTCATTTGTTGACAGCAGCTCATTCTGCACCCTTCGTTTTGCGACAGGGCTTAAGCGTATGTCTCCGTCTGAGCATTCTAGGGGCAATCCTCCTAAGTTCGTCTATAATGTTTCTCTAAGAGCAGTTTGATACCCTGATCCTCCTATCTTCATCTTGCCTCACCTTCTACAGCACCGTATGCTAGATCACAATCTATTCGGAGAGCCGTCTGTTCCCAGCAAAGCCCCGGCATAGTCACAGCCTTAGCTGAAGAGACTCCGCCGGTATGGCGATGCTGCCGGAGAGCTCGAAAAAAGCAGCCCATCTACTATGTCATGCCTTTTTTATTTTTATTTTTAAACAATGCTTGAGATAACTTCGACATCCAAACGAAGACAAGCTAAGTAACCAACACAAGGAAAACGTTTATATTACTTTGATTAGAGACTAAGGTTCCTAGTATATGTGTAGGGCGGAGTTGGGTATCATATTTGTGTTTGAACGAGTGGATGACAAGAGTGCGAAATCGCGCCAACTCCGAGCAGATGCAAGTGGAAAAGAACGCGCCCGAAACCTGGATCCCCCCTTCTAAACAGACGTCGTTGACCGCCGCCAGATCATGAACGCCGCAACTCCAGCGCAAGCCGTGGCACCCAGGGCGAGATACAGACTAGTCCTGTCCGGCGGCGGTTCCTCGCTACGTGGGAAGGCTGTGCTAGGGTTCGTCGCCGCGTCTGCCAGCGCGATGAACAGCTCGCTGATGCTGGACCATTTGACAGTGACATGCAGGGGTGTGCTCATCATCAGGCTCGAGGTATATGTGTCCGGCTGCATCTCGCTGCGCTGCGTCGTTTTGTCCTTATCCGCCTTCAAGGCCGTGTAAATGTTGGGAAGGTCGTCCAGTTGCGGGTAGCGCTTGCGCAGCTCGACAATGTGAGAGAAGGAGTCGGGATCCGAAGAGTCGTACGTGTAGCAGATGAGATCACAGGCGTCCAGCTTGGCCTGGTTTTCCAGAATGGCGGGCTCGAGTTCGCCCAACTCTTCAAGGATCAGGTAGCATTGCTTGCCACCTGGGAGCTCCACACTGTTGACAGCCCGTCGCGGTTTGATCGTTGGCCGATACAGGTTGTCAAAGGGACGGTTCAAGAAGGCGTCCAACAGCGACGACTTGCCAGCTCCCGAGGCCCCCAGCACGTAACACAGCACGACGTTACGTTCCACCTTGCCTGGGCGCCTTCTCCGCTTCCGCGATTTGGTGACCTTGAGAGCCGCTGTCGTGGTTTCACGAGCCGTTGCGGGTTCAAATCCCAGGTAGGCCAAATACTCAAGTGTCGTCTTCGGCTCCATAAACGTAGTCATGCTCCATTGGGCCAGCCACCCTTGTAAAGTGACGTGCCCAGCTTCGTTACGCACAGTCGAAGACGGGAATGAGGTCTCGATCCAGGACGCGGGGAGCCCAGGTGTCGGCGCGAAAAGAGCCTCCAGTTCCTTGTCGTTTAGACCGCCATCGTTGTCCTTATCAAACAGCAAGAACAGGTCGACAAAGAAGCGGTAGCCTGCAGGGCTCAGCTCCGCCGAAGAGTACTCTGGCACATCAAATTTGGGGTGCAGGAAGCTATCCTCCAAGCTCAAGCTGTCCGTGTAGCGGAACTTGCGCAGTATTATCCAAATCGTCTCGTGTCGGCCCTTCTCCGCATAAATCTTGTTCAGCTGCAAGAACCCTCGCTGGTCAATGCCCTTCTCAGTCGATAGGTTCGGCACTGTTTTGCTGATCGAGAGCTTGATGTTTTCCAGGTCTTCGGCGGTAAGTGGTTTGTCGAAGCACTTGGACTGGAAATTGTGCATTTCCTGGTCATTGAGGTATCCGTCCTGGTCCTTGTCGCACAGATAGAATATCCGCTTCAACGCGTCGACACAGGCCGGTTTCAAATTCCCCTCCTTGTAGTCGAACAGCGGGGCGATGGGGTGTGTGACAGCCTTTTGGCAGAGGAAGAAAACTTCGTTGACGTTTCGGTGCTCCCTCGCGCTCGAGCGAATGCACGAGTCGATCTCGCGGAACTCGGACATGACGGGCAGCATCTCGCCCTCGACAACCTGGGGTGTGTTCCCCTCGCCCGTCAAGTCGGACTTGTTCGCGCACAGGACGACGGGGACATTGACGCCGAGGGAGCGAAAGTACGGCATCCAGAAGAGGGCGACGCGCTCATAGCTGTAGTGATCCGAGTAGACAAGAAGGATGACATTGCATTTTCGTATCTCTTTCCGCAAGGTGGTGCGGTCCTGAGGCCGGGCGGAGGTGTCGACGATGGTGGTCGTGACATTCTCGGGCGTGCCGAGCTGGGGGGGGATCGTGATGGAGGGGAGGACGGATTGGATTTTGTTGGAGATGAATACATCCTTGACTAGCGAAGCAATGAGGCTGGACTTGCCAGTGCCCTCGTCACCACAGACGCAGATGCGTACTAGAACAGGGCGCGAGTGGTCAGCTTGAAGCTCAGGAGCAGCAGTATCGGGACAGAGCATAGCTGCTCATCAGGCCACCTACCAGAAGCCATGGTCAATAGTGTTGTAGCTCAGAGAAGCGGCTCTATTGCGATGCCATGACAGGTCTGTTGCCGACTGGTTGCAAGAGGATCGGCTCGATGAAGCAAAGCAAAGCAAAGCAAAGCTTTGAGATCGGAGCTGGTCGTTGAGGCTGTTTCGCTGGGTCCGAGTGCAGTTGTGGTCGAACTGGCCCGACGGGCTTAGAGAAGCTTTGAAGCGGGTAGTACAGGAATCTGCAGGTCAACGGGGGTAGAGTTCGAATGACGACCTAACTTGCAAGGATGACTCCGGTGGGGGACTATTGGGAGGCACTGATGGCTCGGCGGCACCAGCGCGTCGGCGATACAAGACCCGCTGAGACGAGAAGCCGATTAGCGGATCAGCGCTGAGCAACTCGAGCATGATAAGCGAGCGAGAGAGCAATGTGCGGATTACATAAGACCGTAATGAACGGACGAGGTGAGATATGTGCCGCCTCATTCGCTCTTGGGCAACAGGTAGCAAAAAAAAAAGGTGAGACATCTGGGACTTGAATATATTTCCGACTTCCGAATCTGAGCCGAACCCAAAGGATGCTACAACCTGACCTTTATGCCAGTCTATTGGTTAGGTCCGAAGAGTATCCTCGGAGAGGTTATTGTTGAACTTCAAGGCATCGTTGGCAAACACACACTTCCTCATCAGGGTTCCAGGCTGATTGACGAACGGCGGATCCACGTCGTCGCTTCGACTTGCAGCCGTTGTTCTCCCTCCAGCTTCTGCATTATATTAAACATCGAATGCCTTTAATCTCTTTAGTTGTCAGGTCCCCTGTCATCTGTCTTTCAAGGCTGTCTCCTCCCCAGTGTCAACTTCTCCCGGTGTATTTCTTAGTCCTTTGACATCTATCAAGCAACCAGCCATTGTCCCGCGTCGTTGCTGAGGAGAAAAGGCCTCGTTCATTGGGTTCCTGTTTATCAAAACTACGTGGACATGGAGTAAGAGGTTGAGAACATGGGAAGGAGCACAAGTAACTCATATTAATCAGAGCAACGCAGTGAAATCGTCTTCAAGTGTCCAGTTCCTTGGATTAGTCATTATCACGGCGTATCCCATTAGCCACCTCGAGTGTCCTGGCATCACGGCTGGCTGTCCTACCCGATACTGTCTCTTCGGGCAAGCAATCCGAGAGAAGGACTTGGAACTCCCTTCTCCATCTTTTACCCCACACTTCCGAGGAGGGACCAGTCTGACCAAATTAAACCCGGGCGTCAGGGACGACTCGCCTGGAATCTGCTGCAGCGTGCTGATGTGACCATACCGCGCCCTCTCCCCACAGTTGACTGTTAGATCCTCCGGTGGCCGCCCCCTCCTGTTCCCCTTCCCACCACTCACATCACAGCAATCCTTCTCCAGACCCCAGGCTGACCTGCCTCCTCCCATGCCTTCATGGGCGAGCACTGCATTGTTGGATGGCTCATCCCAGGGGATGGACATGGCCCCGGGGCAATGGGAAGGGCGGGGACCGAACCGGAACCAGAACCACACCGAGACGCAGCCTTGAGTGTGCGAGGGGAGGTGTGCTTTCTGAGTTGGGGTTGGCGCACCTTGGCCACGAACCAACCTACCTTGCCTTGTTTGCCAACCTCTCTACCTTCTACCTCACCTCTCTATTAATACTCGTGACACGCCTCACATCCTCTTGCGCCGACCACGACGACCGCCCTTGAGTTCACCTGGTCGTTGGCGCCCACCACTCACCCACTCTCCCGCCCGACCTCTTTGCCGTCCGATCCTCGAGTCCCAGAAAGCCATCGATACTACTCAGGTCGTGCGACCTTCCCAAAACGTCGATTGTCGCTATCGGCCTCGCCTTCAGACCTCTCTCCACCGCCCCGGCGGTTGCCAGAGGCCCAGAGCCCCCACCGCGGCCGCCAGTGACGTGAGGCGGAGCCGACAACGAACGCCCATCCCGAACGTCCGACGATAGTCACCCCAAGATTCTGTCGGCGTTGCGGCCTTTCTCTTTGCGCTGTCGCCCATCAGAACCGTAGCCCGTAATCAATCTCCGTCAGCGCAATTGAACCACTCGTAGACTGGAACGCGCATTATAAATAGCCCAGCATGTTGTGAGTACCTAGAGAAACCTTGCCTGCGGTTGGCTTGTCCGCCAGCCTTCCACCTGTGCGACGCTCAGAGCACGCAGCAAAAACCGCTCCTCGGGCGTACAGTCAAGCCTTTCACGATGTTTTCAATGGGCAAATAAGAATCGCGGCTGACATTGGCACCTCGTGCGACATTCCCAGTGTTCTTCCGCCTCCCCCGCGATACCCTTCGCACTCGGGCGCTTATGGAGCCATCGGCGCCGGCATCGCTCCCATGATCGAGACGAACAACATCCTCTCCAATCCCGAGGGTCCAGAGTACCAGTTCCTGGTCGGCGAGGGCACCTACGTGCTGAAAGAAGACCTCCACCTCGCGACGCCGCCGCCGCACCCGTCCGAGGCCCCTGTCGTAAACCCGAATCCGCTTGCGACAAACCCGCAGCCCGCGACCGCGGGAACCAAGCTCTCCCTAATAAGCCTCGATATGCGCGCCGCGCCGCCCTTCTTCTACAAGGGGTCCTCCGCTACGACGTTGTCATTGGGGGGTGATATCCAAGAACACCCCAACGAGGGCCGATACTCGACCGAAGCTGGGCTCAGCAGTGATGGAGGCGGCGGGTCTCTTAGCGATGCGCCCCCGACATCGTTGACCATGGCCTCTGCTCCTGCCTTCGGCGATGGCAACACAGCGTTGGCGCCAGCCAATACCAAGGATGCGGCCAAGAAGAAGGTGGCTAAGCCGAAGAACAACATGACCAAGAGCAACTCGTCGTTCATATCTAGAGTGATTGTCAACGAGAGCTTGGCCAAGAAGCTGCAGGAACGGCCAACGGACGGTGTGTTTGCTTTTGCCAACATCAACCGAGCGTTTCAGTGGTTGGACCTGTCGTCACCAACAAAGGTTGGAAGCTCGACATATAGACTGATACGTGCGTCGTACTGACATATTCTAGGCCGACTACCTAACCAAAATCCTCTTCACCAAGGCTCACTGCCTCTGTCACGATGTCAACCCAATCACCAAGAACATTGCGCACATTGATGTTATCATGGGCTTTTCTACTGGTGAAATCATCTGGTGGGAGCCAGTTTCGCAACGATACACTCGTTTGAACAAGAACGTAGGTTGAAGAATTTAACAAGCTCGTATAACAGGCTGACATTACTAGGGCATCATCAACGGTACGCCTGTCTCCGAGATTAGGTGGATTCCTGGCTCCGAATCTCTCTTCTTGGCAGCGCACATGGACGGTTCGCTGGTGGTGTATGACAAGGATAAGGAGGACGCGCAATTCTCGCCGGAGGACGAGTTGCCAACAAACGGCTCGACGAATGGGGAGAGCGAAACGACAAACGGCGTCAACCACAACCTCAAGATTCAGATCAACAAGTCGGTTCACTCCAAGAACCAGAAGACCAACCCGGTGGCATCATGGAAGCTGTCGAACCAGCGGATTAATGCATTTGCATTTAGTCCGGACAATCGACATCTGGCAGTGGTCTCGGAAGACGGCTCGCTTCGTATCATTGACTACTTGAAAGAAGAGTGCGTTCGCTGTCCGAGGCTGAAGTGATTTTCACTAACAAATCACAGGCTGCTTGACCTCTACCATTCATACTATGGCGGCTTCATCTGCGTTACGTGGTCCCCGGATGGCAAGTACGTGCTGACGGGAGGTCAAGATGACTTGATCTCTATCTGGTCCGTCGTGGACTCGGCCATTGTAGCGCGCTGCCAAGGTCACCAGTCCTGGGTAACATCGGTAGCGTTCGACCCGTGGCGCTGCGATGACAGAAACTACCGATTCGGAAGTGTTGGCGAGGATTGCAGGTTATGCCTGTGGGATTTCAACGTCGGCATGCTGCATCGTCCCAAGGCGGTACGTTATCGGCGCGAGTCAGGCGTCGGAGAGCGTATGCGCACAGGAAACGCTAACTGTCGAGATAGGCTTCCGTCCACCATCGAGGCTCCGTGTCATCACGGTTCGCCAACCCCCTACAAAGACAAGAAACAGCGAATACTTTGGCGAGCCGGATCCGATCCAACTCTACACTCTCTGGAGGCGCCGTAGACGAAGAAGGCAGCATCGTCCATCCAGTCGAGCCTCGCGCGAGAATCGCCATGCTACCCCCTGTTTCCGTAGGCCGCGCCTCTCATTCCCCATCGACAGAGATTAGAAAGTTTGGTTGCTGACGTTGCCGCTGTAGTCTAAAGCAGTCGACACCCACCCATTATGCTGGCTTGAATTCACAGAGGAGGCCATCATCACGAGCTGCAAGAACGGTAAGTTGACCTTGTGCCGACAGGAAAGTGTCACCGTGCTAACATGCACTGCCAAAAGGTCATATCCGGACGTGGAATAGGCCGACTGACGCCCCGGTGCCGACGGAGGGTGCATCTCAACCATCCTAACAGTCCGGGGGAGTTTCGTTTCGCTGCAGAGATTGGAACCTGGGTGTAGAACTAGCCAACCAAGCGGCATTGCACTGCGCCTTGATCTCCTTGAAAACGTAGAAATGGCATTTCTGCTCCATTCTAGTTCCATCTGGCGTCATGCAATCCTTGAATGTACTGTACAGAAACGCTTTTCGCCGCAGTAAACCCTTCATGTGCGCTTCTCTCACGAGGAACAAGATGATCATGACGTGCGATCGGCATGTGATTTGAGGATCAAGATGTCAGAGCTTCCCACCCTCGAGGGCCTTTTTATTGGAGACGTGCATCCGCATTGGCTGGCAGAAAGTCAAGATGCGGCTCCGTGGTGGGCTCTGAAGCCTGCAACTGAGCTGCAGTGCCTCTGACCTTTCCATGTGGTTCGGTGTTCCATTGGGGGCCATGCCATTTACAGTTGTGACCTGCGTCGAACGTCGTCGTTTGCTTGGTGGTTGTGCTTATTGACGTGGGCGTGGGCGTGCACGGTGCGTGGGGGTTCCACCAGGCGGCTCGCCGTTTCGTTGCCTGCTCTGCCTGCCAGCCAGCTCATGCCAACGGGAACGGACCGGGTGTGTGGCCGTTTGTGGTGGTGGTGCTGGTGGTGGGCTGGCAGGGGCAGCAGGATGGAATGGATGGAAACCCGGCCGATGAGCTTCCCGATCCACGTCGACGAAAAGAAGCCGGGATGGACAGTTGAACGATTACAGCTGCGCTGGCCGAGGAGATATATACCACATGCTTCTGGAACGCGATCCATAACTCAAAGGTGCGAATCGAACGGTCTCTTTCAAAAGGGCCCATGGATCATTGACTTTTTCTTGTCCCCTGCCGAAAAAGCAGGGAAACCAAATTCCCGATGTACCCACCTTTGATTTGATATGCGACAGGTTTGCTGGGAAGCTTAGGAAAGGGTGTCGCAGTCATGGAAAACACCTCGTTGCTGTCGTTGTCGCCAATGAGCGGAGCCCTTTCACATGTTGATAGCGGCGCACCGTGATATGAAAACTGGTGGAGGAGGCTCTGAGTCGTTGGATGATGCTTTCTGAGGCTTTTTAATCGGTGCAGCCGCAAAGGGTGGTGCATCATGCAGTGGTACCGCCGCAGCGTGTGCTCAAGTGTTAATCTAGTGTCTGAGGTGCATGCAGGCGTATCGGGAGATCCACGTGTATGGATGCAGAGCCCATTTTGAATTTTTCTCTCGACGCGTTCGATGCACCTTGTGAAGCCCCTCTCGGTAGCGAGGTGTTGGCGTATCCTTCGTCTGTAGATAACGAGTAGATGGTCCACTTTGAGCGGTTTGTGTGCGTGTATGTGCTCGCCAGGGAGCTTTAAGAGGTCGGGAGCCAGGAGGCAAGGCTGAGAAGGGGCTCCACAACCGTGGTCCAAAGCAAGCTTCCTAGAGGTTAGAAATGGTCCAAAGCATAGGGGTGGTATCAAGGTTCGCATCCAGGGCGCTTGAAATATGTGAGACGTGCGGCGCGGCCCCTTCTTTTTCACCGCTGCAAAGGGCCGAAGGTGAGAGATTTCGACGCGAGTGGAGATGGGTAAGCGGTAGTTGGCGAGATTTCGAGATGGGGCCAAGCTTCGTGACTCAACCTAGCTTGGTGCCCGAGATGGACCATTGAGGTTCAATATTGTTGAAACCATGGATCTGTTTGGGTATTCGGACCATTGCCAGCGAGCCTTTCGTACAACATGCTTGAAGGACGGTACTAGCCACGCTACGGAAACGCTGCGGCTCAACATGTTCAGGCGACCCGCTCGGTTCCGACGGCCCTCAGTCGATTCCCGCTGCTGGCAGGTATGAGCAGTGAACGATGCTCAGGCCATGATCTGCACTGGGACGAGACAGACCAGCTCAGGCGAGACGGTCGAGTAGGGACCAAAGACATGCACACACACACAAAAGACAAAAAAAAGGGAGATGTCATGTTGATATCAGTGGGTCTTTTGGGTGATCTGACATCAGGTTCACGAACAGGCATGATGCTATCTTTTGCACACGCCCAGGGTCGACTGGGTGGGGGCCCGTGGCTGCGGATGCCATCTGCGGCAGTCGGCGAGTTGGGCCGTTAGGACGCCAACTCTGCGCTCACAGCGAACTTGATCTTTGTAGCCTTGGGAAATCTTGGGATCTTGCACTCTGGTCCCTTGCAAGTTGCGGCCCTTCTGTACATAGTGTAGCGCCATCTTAGCCCGGACGGGACAACCGCCCTCTGCAGGCGGAGTCATGGTGGGTAATGGGTTGAGCTCGCTTCTGCTAGTTATCCGCCCTCATTGCAGATTGTGCGGGCTGTTCGACTGGGATGCTTGAATATCAAGATATTGTGTAAAGCAACTATTCAAACTTTCCGGAGCCGCAAAGGAGACGGCAGAAGGGGGGCAAGCTGTGCGTAAGTGGCCAGCTTGGGACGACCCGACATTCCGTGACTGCAATGGTGACAATGGCCAGGGGTCAAGAGAGCTTGACTGTGGCGGCGGGTGACTGCAGTTCATTGACTCAAAAAGGCGCCGTTCGAGTCCGAGGTTGAGGTTTCCTGATGATACAATCCCGACTTGACTCTCAGCAGGCGTAACCAAGGAAATCTAACCAAGACCACTTAGATCGCAGGGACTTGCCGGGCGCTGAGCGATTACGAGATGGCTGCTTCTGGCAAAGACCGAAATTCGCGTCCGTATCTTGGAGAATTCTAGTCGGCGTAGGTCCGGGCTCGGTGCGGCTTCGGACCGCCGCTGCACGGTGGTTTTTGGAGGTTTAGTGCAATTTTCGTTATCTCGGAGTCATTCTTCCTAACACGGCCGCTTATTGGCTGCCAGCCACCTGAATGAGGAGAAAAGTTGCAATCGGAGTGAAAAGCAGGGTTGAAGGCGCCATCGCCAAAATTTCAGCGAAGAACCCACATGGTTTAGTCGGTGAGAGGACTACTGTTCCCTGCCTCTTGTTGGTTCTTGATGGAGGGGTTCAAAGCCCTCGAAAATGGAGAAGAGTTGCAGTATGGACGGTGTTAGCCACCGAATCGTATGGTCATGGATTGATTCCTGGCTCAGGTTCATATGTTTTCTCATGCAGGATCAAGTATGGGCGGAAGCGCTGTAACCGCGGCATCGCGAGTTGATAGGCCGGCAGTCCAGAAGCAGGACGCTCGGTGCTGGGATTCAGAAATCTCAGGAGTCGTCACTCTTCGCTTCGAGCTGGAACGAGAAACGGAGGAATACTGGTCACAAACCAACAAAGACTTAATGCTTATCGGTGGAAATGTTACCGAACCCTCAGGAGTCGAGAAGGATGCCCCCATGGCAGGGCTCGGTCCAGGGCCGGGCCCAGCTGCCAGAGTGTTTCCGTCTCTCTCCTGGCGACGATCTCACTGGATCCCGGTCAGGGGGCGAAGAGCACCGTCGGCCCAGTGGATTTCAATGGATGCTGGATCCGTAAAATGCGATGCCTAGACCAGCAGGCCAGCCGGGCGTACGGTCTGGAAGGTCTGGAAGGCCTTTGTCTGCTGAGAATGCTGCATGCGGCAGACCAACCCGTGGAAAGGGGCCTGCCAGAGAGAAGCTGGATAAATTGACTTGCATCGGGCTCCCGCCGACCTGCAGATGCCAATACGGAGGGGTCACGCCCCCTTCCCAACCAAGACGGTCACTCATTCACCAGGAAGCGAGACCTCCAAGCCTGTCATGAGGCGCAGGATCGGAGAGGAGCGAGATATGCGGTGATGAGCTGCCGGATTGCCTGTGTGACGCTGGGCGTGGGATGCTGCAAGCATCGCTGTTCTCTTTTCGACAACATCGTGAGATTCTGGTCATCAGGTGCACCTGGGGTTGTGGGGACGCCATGGCCATTGCATCCAGGCCATCTTACACATCTGCAGGTCTCGATGTCGCACATGCTGCTCGAAACAAGCAATGGCGGACCATGAACCAAGCTGCTGCCGCTCAGGTGCGGGCAGCATCTACCCCGCGAAGGTCTTCTTATGAGTCTCATGATCAATGAAGCTCATGACTGCCGGCTGCATCTGGGAGACGATCATGTCTGGGGGCGCCAGCGTCGGGCAACATGGCTTCGCCATGTCTATCGTCGATAGCGGCTGTGGGGGTTTGTTCATCTTGTCCGTTCAAGGCGAGGAGAGGCGTGGCGTGTTGGAGACGACAGGCGATGGCTTTGGACGAGACTGGCAGCAGAACAATGGTGACCCCCGTGTCGCAACAGGATAGTTCAGCGCGCGAATCTTGGCCTTCTGCGACGCGTATAGCTTCGTGAGCTGGATGCCAAAGCCACATTTGGTGACGATGGCGTTTTCGAGGCGGTCTGCTGGCGCATTGTTGCTAGGCTAGGCTGCGTCTTAGCTGCATTGGCCGTAGACGGTCGTCGAGGTGAGAAAATGGGCGCGGACCAACGAGGGGACAAGTACTGGGCAGCAAACTGTAAGGCGTGTTCTGGTAACGAGACGGCCAGGGAGACAACTACCACGCAGTGTTCCGTGGTCCGTAATGGACGGAAGGAAGACCGCTTCAATCGCACCGAATCATTGATTCCAGGGCAGGAGCAGTGGGAAATCACGCTCATCCCACGCGAGGACCCACCGGGCCGGTCTTGCCTGCGATTTTCCAAGAACGGGCGTAGCACGTAGCACTGCCAGGTCGATGGTGCTCATTCCCAGATTCGCACCGGGCATCGTCACCCTTGCAGGGCAGAATTGGAAGGAAAGGGAAAAGATGGTGTGGCGTGGCGGGCAGTGACAGCGACTTGGAAGGGCAGGCACACACACACACAACCACAAGGCGACGGCAGGGAAGAGGTAAGGACCCACAGCTTCCATTGGGCTTCCATCCCATCGCACGACTCATGCAGGGGCCAATCAGTGGCGTCGGGTGGCCTTCGGTCTTCCGTTGCCTTATCCGTCAAGAGCGAACGGCGGGCGGCGGTAACACCGTCTCTCTCTCTCTCTCTCTGTGTGTGTGTGATGCTTTTCTCATTTAGAATTTTTTTGCCATTTCTCCCGCTGCTGAATCTCGAGTCTTCTGCTTGGCATTACTGACTCCGGTAATCTGCGGTGACGAGTGTAAATCGACTCGCAGCTTCCCAGCCCTACGCGGCCATGAGTCGCCTTGCAAATACATCATCATGGCGGTCGTCCGCGGAATCGTTGCAACGAAGCGTAATGCATCGGAGATTTTTGCTTTCCTTTGGCACTTACGACGACGGTCTGAAGAATGGGCAGATATTCTTGTGTCTGTAAGGGATCGCAAACACCTTAATTACCACGTACCGCATGTACCAACTTTGCGCGCGAATAAGGTGCATGCGGAGCGTATCGCAGGCAGCCTCTCTCGTCTCTTTTGGGTAACTGGATGTAGTAGTCTGAGCAACAATGTGCAACTGCAGGCGCTCGAACCATGCGTTTCGATTCCAGTTGCTTTTCTACCCCCCTTGGTCGCTTGTTGCCATCGTAGCATTGCTTTCCCTATCATCGATCCGGGTCGCTACCACATCGCACGACGTATTGTAGGTGGTTTCCCTGTTTTTTTCCCTTCTTTCTCTCTTCGAGTACACATGCGTCGGATGACTACCCGCGCAGCCCAGAGACAACTCCAGCCGTGCTCCCGAAAAGGCAGAAAAAGGCAGTCTGACGATGGTCCGTTGACACGACAATTACAAGATAAATGGCTAGTCTTACGAAAGCAGGTGTTCTGCATTACGGTCTGCATCGCCCAAGGAAGCTGCCAAGCCGGCCAGACAATCCATCACACCAAGTCGGCGGGAGCAAGGCGTTTTCTTTAGCCGATCCAAGACCCAAGCAACCAGTCTCGCCAGAGAAGAGCGAGAGAGAGAGCGAATAGGTGGTGTCGGTGGTGCTGAAAGAAGCAGAGTGTCAGACAGTAAGCTCTGGCTTCGATTCAGACTCAGCATCAGCATCAGCTAGCCGCAACGCCCAAGTCATGTGAAAATGCGCTATCAGTTCAGAATCGCTGAAGATACACAATGAGTTTTAGCTTGGCAGGGGTCACGCCAACTCGAAGTACGGAAACATTGCGAACACATTGATGTCGCGTACCCTCGTCATGACTTTGTCCAGATGTTTGGTTTGACCGAGAGACTGACCATGATTCACCCACCCCCCTCCTGCGTGTAGAGCCTACTATGTAAGTGGTGTGCGGGTACGCGCGAGGTATCGGCCTGGAGGCGAAAGGAGAGAGAGTGAGGAATTCATCCCACTTTCCATCCACCAGCGCCAGGACCGAACCCATGTCTTGGTTCCCGCCTACACCACGCACAGCGGACACACAAATCAGTCTTTAAGTACAGGGCGTAAGCCAGATGCACACCCGCCCTCCTCGTACAGACCCAAGCCTCCTTCGCTGTTGATTCTATGTTTGCTGAGTGTGTGCGTGGTCTCCTTCTGACTTTCATCTGACTGACAGTCACAGGCCGTCAGTCAAACCGCCGGTCGGTGTAGAGTCGGGATTCTTTTCCCGTACCTTTCCTCTCTATTCCAGGGGTTAGGTACAAGGTCTGGCGCACGTACCACCCGTACCTTACCTCATTCTCGCCTTGCATCTGGCGCATCGACCCAGCCCTGCACCTCCCCGGCTCCGTTTTGGGCCGTCTTTCCTTGCCAACCGTGCCAAATGGCCCGGTGGCTGCCGCTCGCTCGCTCGCTGACCCTCATCATCCCAAACCAAAATCTACAACGACGGGTCCAGTACGTACCCGTCCTGGACTGCGCCTGGGCTCCCCTTTCCTCTCCTCTGATCCCATTCCATCCTTATCCTTTCTCCGTTCAAGGTTCAAGGGGACCCTGAACAAGGAACCTCTTCACACACCTCGCCCAGTCTTTTCTCTCGGGCCATGGATGCCCCACCAATCCCACCAGGAGCGAGCCCGCCGAGGGGCGTGGGCTTCGTGGTGGTGGGCGAGGGCGTGGGCTTCCACTCCCACGCTTTGGACTTTCGGACGAGGGTGGGCTGCCCGTTTGTGAGGGTGAGTGCGCGAGCTTTTTGCTTGCGCTTGCTTGATTGCCCACCTTTGATCTGATCGATGTACTTCGTACCCAGGAAGGCCTCTCCGTCGATAAATACAAGACCGTCTCCAGACCTCCCTTTCCTGTATGTTTAGGCTGTTTCTCTCTGACCAGGCATACCGCTTGGTTCATGTCATCTCCAATCTCTGAAGATGCCGTCATTCAACCCATTCTCGACTGTCACGGGCAAGCATGCCGCTTCGCTCTTTGAAATCAGGTATGCGCCCTTGCCCCACGTCTCCGAATTCAATCTTTTCCCTCATTTCTTTTGACTCTTCTGTCTCACTTGGTGTCGCTGTCTCTCTTCTTTATGCGCCGTTCGCTGACGTTGGACATTCCCACAGATTAGACAATGACTTTATTGTCTTCCGCGGAGGAGAGGACGAGTCTGCCGGCCAGGTTCTCAAGGGCGTCGTGGTGCTGTGTCTACCCACGCCGCTGAAGATCGAAGACGTCCATCTCCGATTGACCGGCACCCACCGATTATCGTACGAGCCCCTGCTTATTCCCGGTTCACTCTGTACACCAGCCAGCTGACTTGCGTCGTTAATAGGTGGGATTACCACAAAACCGCCGCGTCGGGCGTCTCCAGCCAAAAAGTCGACAAGACCACCACCCTGCTCCAACATCGCTGGGCTCCGTTCGTCGGCGGCACTGGTGGCAAGAACACCGTCTTGCCGGCCGGCAACTATGAGTGGCCTTTCGAGTACACTCTGCCGGGCAACACCCCCGAGAGTGTTGAAGGCATTCCCGAAGCGAGCATCACCTACAAGCTCAAGGCTACTGTGGCCCGCGGCAAGCTCGCCTACGATCTGCACGCCTACAAGGCGCTGCGTATTATCCGCACCCTCGAACCCGCCGCGCTCGAATTCCTGCACGCCATGAGCGTCGAGAACATCTGGCCGAATAAGGTTGACTACTCCATCATCATCCCGCAAAAGGCCGTCGTCTTCGGAGCCACCGTTCCCCTCCAAATGCGATTTACACCCCTCTTGAAGGGCCTCGAAATGGGAGAGATCTCTGTCAAGATGTTGGAAATCCGCGAATGCACATTACAGGGCCCCACGGGCAACATTTTCAAGGAACATAGGACCGAAAGAGAAGTCTCCAACTGGAAGTTCGACGTCGATCGAGATGAGCATTGGCACGACACAATCGAAGATACTGGACAGGAAGGATGGATGGTGGAGAAGAAGCTGAACCTGCCCAAGAGACTGCGACAATGTGTTCAGGACCTGAACCACAACGGTATCAAGGTCCGCCACAAACTCAAGCTCGTTGTTGCCCTGAAAAACCCCGACGGTCACATTTCAGAGGTAAGTACTTGGATGCTGCTTTTCATGACTGTTAATCAATCTAACGACATATAGCTGCGCGCTACTCTACCCGTCTCCATCTTCATTTCTCCTAACATGCCCCTCGATGAGCATGGAGTCCTCGTTGACCAGGCCCCCGGTGCGCCGGCCCAGGCCGAGGTTACTAGAATTGCGCCGCCGGGGTACGGCGAGCACGTTCTCGACCAGCTCTACGAAGACGTCGACATGAGCGGTTTCCAGACTCCGGGTGTGCAGTCTGGTTTCAGCAGTCCCTTCTACGCCCAGTCCCGCGCTGGCTCGTCAGAAAACCTTGCTTCTCTGGCCATGATGAACGGCCATGGTGTCGCCCCTGCCGCTCTCTCCTCGCGTCTGCAAAACGTCTCCCTAGACCCAACACATCGCAACACTTCTTTTAACTCGTTGAACGCTATTACGGAGGACGTGGCGGCTCCGACATCCATGCCTACGGGGGCAAGTTCGCAGTCGCATTCGGCTGCACTGACACGCCAGAACAGCGCTGAAGACCATCCCAATTCGCACTCGTCGGGCCGCGTTTCGCCGGAACACCTCGACTTCCCTGACATGGCTACATTGAGCAAGGTGCCCAGTTACACGACGGCTGTCAAGACGCCTCTCCGACGAGGTGCCGGCAGTAGTGACGCGCTCCCGGATTACTTCTCTGCGATGAGCGCTCCAAACACACCACCTGCGACCGAGGTTCCCATTGCGGATCCACTTAGCATGATTCCCGAGTCTCACGAGGGCGCGGGCAGCGAGCCCACCACACCAGGCGGCTCCCACCGCTCATGGCATCGCCCCGCCAGCATGAGCAACTTGCTCCAGGCAGTACAAGGCAACGATGACCGTCGACTCCATCTCATCCAAGGACGGGAGAGAGTGTATTGAGTGCCACTGGCACGATACAATTTTTACCCTACTCATTTGATCACATTACGACTATAGAGGGCGGCAAGCACTACTTCAAGCATGGCATCGGCGTTGAAAGGTTGGAAAGGGAAACTGACGTGGGCGGGGCTTTTTGAGATTTCACAGGTTTATAGATCTACGCCCTGGAGGCACCAGGACTCAGTGGGCTGCTCGGACACAAGTATACGGACTGGTTAATACTTGAAGGGATTTACTACTGGGGCGATATTTAGGAAAGCATTCATAGTTATACGATATACCCGCCGCTTAGAGCGCGGCATGTCGAATGCGAGTTACCAAGATGACGAAAGAACAGTCTCAACACTCGATTTTACACCATTCCTTTGCCTGCCTAGTCTTTGTGAGCGTTACCAGTCTGTTTTGATTATCGTCGCAGTGGCCAGTCCTTACCTCCCGCAGGATTCCTTGAAGAGTTGCGCATCATTGATTGTTCATGGCTCGTTCTTCCTCCGACAGCTCGGCACAAAAAATTCTGACATGAAGTTCCCGCTCGCAATGCCGAGGAGGTGGCGGCGTATCACGGGTTAATGGTACCCACTCCACCGGTACGGCGTTGAGATGGTTGTCACCGGCCGATGTCGGAAGTCCCGATAGAAACTGCGTTAGAGACGGTCTAGTCCAAGCCGCAGGATCACGAGCTCGTTTGCAGGATGCCTTATGGCGTTCGGATTTTGGAGTTGTGCAGAAGAGGCAGGTCGGTATGGCCGAGGAAGGGCTTTGTCGCCAATATGTCATTGCGTCGAGTCGGACCTGGTCAATACTGTGATGGATTCGCCCGCCGCGACGCCCATATCCCAACCTAGCTTCGGACTCTTCCGTATCATCTCCTGATACTTTAATTCATTGACACGGTGCCTCTTTGTCTTGTGAGCAGGCGGCAAAACAGCCCGTGAATGAGGACGTAAAGTTTGTATTTGAGCCGATTCGAAGTTCCTTCCAAGCCTTTCGCTGCCTTTAGGTCGTTCGTGGTTTACTTACGTCAAGGATCACGGAAGAAGGGTGGGGGGCTGGTGAGGGAAGACAGGACATTGTAATGGTTCCAAGGCTCATGCGTTCTAGAGTCACGTTGCGCCTAGGCACTTAGGCGATTATAGAAGACAACGCAAAGCAAAGCGTGCCACGTCGGAAACTAGGACTGTCTGCAGCAGTGCGTTATGTGATGGCAGTGGCATACAGCGTCAAACACTCTCATTCTCGTCAACGGCCATATCGATCGTTGACCAGTCTCGAACCCGCTGCTGTCATCACTTGTAATCTCCAAGTGTCGGGTTTGGAACGCCTTGAACGCAAGACCAATCGGTACGGATGTCCGATGTTGGCAATCACACAATCCCAATCTGTCAAAGTCCAGGCCGTAACCCTGTTTTGCTGTCATTGCAGCCGTCACCTTCGGCAGCAACGTCGCTTGTAGGCAGAAAGCTTATTTGCTCTAGGAAGGATATCCCTGTGAATGTGTGGCATCGGAACGTTCACGATTAACAACCGTGTTAGCCAACCCGTGTCCGCTGTTGTACATTTACTAACAACGCTGATGGTAAGACAGATGGCGGATCGTCTCATCTCCCCTAGCGCCATCGTGCGTTGGAAGACGAAGGGACCGTTCGCTTTGGTCTTGACGTCATATTCTCCAAAATGCTCGCTGGCCCTCCCTTTTAGCGCAGTTTTGCGCAACCGACCGATGATGCCACAGGTAGGAAACAGTGGTGAAGGCCCTGCCCAGCTGAGAGGATTTCAGCCAAGTAGGGTCGAGAGTCGATGAATGCATGTCTCAGTACAGAGCGGTGCCAAAAAAGCTCGGATGCGTCTCCCCTCCTGTGCCTCTTGTCCCTTGAACAGTCGAGATCGTCACAGGGGGTTTCCAAGCTGGGCCCCACCTTTGGGGGTCGCGCAAGCCAAATCTCTGTGCAGGAGCCAGACGCTAGTGCCGCAATTTGGCTGCTGGCGCTGGTGGAGAACGTCATTCGTCTCTCTTTTGGCGCAGAAGCTTGGGCAGGTGTTGAAATTACCAGTTGTCACTGGCGGGGGGGTGCGTGGGTTGGGACGGGACACATCCTATGTCCGCTTGTTGGGCCAGCGATATAACCTCTTACCCTTTCGCGTCGCATTCTCCCATCTTCCAACCGAACCAACAGCTGACGGCAATTTGGACGAACGTCCCAATCACCCACTACGACACCATACTGTTCGTCTCGCGACTCGAATACGTAAAACTCAAAAACTACCCATTCTCCAAAGTTGACCTTGCACATCACGACCATGGCCGACACTAAGACCCTGCCCCAACGGTCGGGAACCATCATGACCAACTCGTCCGTCCTCAGCGATGATGCCGTCCCCGAAGTTGACCCTACCAGCGTGAGTATCATTGTCCTGCATTTACGAACCAGAGAAGATCCAGACTTGTCTGGGTTGATCTCTCGGGTTCCGTCACAATACCCCTCAACTCCCTTGCGAGCACCGTTTCCGGACTTTGGCTAATAGAACCCGCGCAGACCGCCGGACTCCTCGCAGAGCGCCTTCAAGCCTGGAAACATGCCGTCGGATACTTGGAAGATTACATGGAGGTCGTCGAGAAGATTCACAGGGCCCAGTCCAAGGAGTACGAGAAGGCCCTCAAGGTCATCTCTCACCCCTTGAAGGAAGGCCACCATTTCGATCAGAGCCTCGGCGGCATTGCGGGCTACTTTGAGAACATGCGCTCCAACACTCAGGCGATTATTAATACCAATCTCGAGACGGAAAAGAGCATCAAGGGGTCCGTTCTCCCCGTCCTCGAACGCCTTCACAAGGAGATCAAGCACAAGGGCAAGGAGCTAGCACATGGCGCCCAGAAGGGCGCCAAGGAGGTCGAGAAGGCCCGCAACACCACCCAGAAGCACATTGAGCTCCTCGGCCAACAAACCGCGGCCTTCGAGTCGGCCGGCGGCAAGATGCACGGATCCGACGACCCTTACGTCGTCCACCGAGGTGTCTTGCACAGACTGCACAAGCAGGTCCTGGAGGAGAACAATAACCGGAACGATCTGATTGCTGTTCAGAACAACTTCGAGGCCTTTGAGGCTCATGTTATCGAGGTTGTCCAGCAAGCAATGGAGGCATTCATCCAGTTGACTGGCGGTCAGGCTGAGAAGACTCGCGCCCTCTACTCGGACATGCTGGGTGCGATCCAAAGAGTCCCGGCCGACCTTGAGTGGAAGGGTTTCGTCTCCCGCAGTGGCGACCGTTTGGTCAACCCCAACGACCCCCCGCGCTCAGTCGAGTCCGTCAGCTTCCCTAACATGGACCATTCTGCCGTCAAGCCTCTCATCGAGGGTTCTTTGGAACGCAAGTCGCGTAACAAGCTCTCCTGGGGCTACTCTACCGGCTACTATGTTGTCACTCCTGCCAAGTTCTTGCACGAGTTCAAGGACTCTGACAACGCCCGTGTTGACCCTAAGCCAGAGCTTTCTATTTATCTGCCCGAGGCCGTGATTGGGGCACCCAACGGAAACAAGTTTAACGTCAAGGGCAAGGACAAGAGCAAGTCGATTAGCTCCAAGCTCACCGGATCCTCGGAATTGGCTTTCCAGGCGCACACCCCTGCCGACGCACAGAAGTGGTTTGAGATTATCAAGAACGTCGCGGGAGCGACTGGACCTGCGGAGCCCACTTCGGCGCCCACTTCGGCGCCCACTTCGCCTGTTGTTGGATCCGACGAGAAAATGCCTGCGATTGCGCCTGCCGCAACCACCCAGTCTGGCCACTCAGTACAAGAGGCTGGCGTCACTGGCGCTGACCCTACCGCGAGCCCGGAGTTGATGAGCCCGGTTGATGGCCCATCTTCCAGCGCAGCGGCTGCTCCCGTGGCTGCGCCTGCTACGACGGTGCCGGTTGACGAGAAGAAGGTCTAAAGATTCGCACGGCACCCTCAACTCCCGAGACCCCTACACTTGCAGGTTTAGCTTAGCACCACTTCAAGAGCCCGGTCAACCGCCCTGCTTTTTATCAAAGTGAGGCGAATGTCAGGGCGACGACACGAGTTGCATATCTCTTTGGTTGCCTTATTGTCTAGCCTGCGAGGCGGACAAGCGCAGATGAGTTCGACGACACGACACCACTATTCCTGATTGGCTACGTCACTTTTCGGCAACACCCAAAGCCTTGCGTCCATTTGCTTTCCTACGGCCTCTTTTGGCACACGCGTTTGGAGGATACCATTCTGATTTTATGGTTATGATATATAGGCGTCCTAATCAATCACCATTCTTGTTTATTTGCCTTTTGTGGAAATGATCATTACCAAGCCATAGTCGCCCCGTGGGTGACAGTTGACCAGTATGACAGCAACTCGCCGCTTACGAAGGAGCTGGCAGCCAAAACAGCTGCCTCGGCAAGGGCTGTGCCTCTCCACACTCATCCCTTTCGAGACAAGGCGCTGAGACTCGCATATAGTACGCGTAGGTGCCCGCGGCCTGGCGAGAAGCCTTATTTAAATAAGTGCAGAACGTCGCCACGTTCTTGTGTACTCCCGCGAGGCATTTGAATCGGGATACGCCTCAAGCCACTTTGACATGGTTTTCCGCGCAGCCTGGGCGACATGATGAGTCAAGGGCAGATCCAGTTCGGTGTTCAACGTGGCCCAGCCAGATGGACAGCTATCGAGTCGTCGGTGTCGATTGTCTTGCACTTCCGGACAAGGAAGCAGTCTGTGGAGAATAGTGGTGGTTGCACACCTCGCTGAAGTTCGGTGAAGGACTGGCTGCGGGGTGGTGTGCTACACAAGGCACCCCCTACAGATGCCTCTAGCCTCCTGTCATTCACCACCACTCCCTTGGATCTCGTCCCGATTTGAGAAGGCAGACTTTGCCTGTTCCGTCATGATCTCCGCACCGTATGTGCTATCAGACAGAGAATGTGTTGGCTTCTTGCCAGTGGGCACTGGCCGAAGATGGAACTGCATCTTTGACGCACTCAAACAGCTTGGTAGCCTTGAGAACGCGGGAGAAGGGGTGGTTCTTCTTCAAGGCAGAGAGATGTTTAAGACAAGCAAGGTAATTCCTTTTCGTCAGCCCTAGAAATCCGGGGGAAGCCCCTCGCATCGTTACAGACTACAGTCGCAGTGCAAGTGACCTGATGCCCAGCCTTGCCCTTGATGACATATATACGGCTTCGCAAGCAGTTGCCCGTTTCATTCTGAACAAACTTGCTTGAACCCGGCCAGATTCTGTTGATCACCATCAATGTAAACCTTGGCCCATCGTCGTGGTTTCTCCAGCCTCATCGTCCCTCCAATGATTCAGAATTCTCTTGGTCGTGCTCGGCTCCAATCTGAACAATGACGAAAGCGTGGAGAGAGAAGCGGGCCGACATCACGAGGCTCTACATCCATGAGAACAAGACCTTGAATGAGGTCAAAGCGATCATGGAAGAGCAGCACGACTTCAAGGCCTCGTCAGTCCTCCCTGTTCTCTTTTACTTCTGGATTCCCATCCCTTCCCAGGATTGATAACCAACCGTTGGAGGCCACCCTGTTCTTAGATTCCATGGCGTTCGCTAAGGATACTGATACCACGTCCGCCACCACTTTGGGAAAACAAGGTCTAGAAGATCGTCTAGCTAATACATGCTAACCCGCCGTCTAGGACCAGATCATACCGCCAACAATTTGATAAATGGGGCCTGGCCAAGTACAACTGCAAGAAACGGACGGCACGTCGTCGGAGCCAGGACAGCGGCAGCCATCAGTATCATCATCTGAGCACGGGACAAGACTACCTCTCTGCGGAGGCCAGCGGGGATCCGGGAGGAAGGGGCATGGCCTCTGACTTTCCCATCCCAGACCCGGACGCCTACATCCAGCCCATGAGCCCCCAGAGCTGTGGCAGCAGCCTAGGCTCCGAGTCAGCAGTGGAAGGCGGCGTAGTCGAAGACATGATGGACGTTACTGGCGCGAGCGCCGCCGCCGCCTCACACGCCCCCGGGGTGTCGTATGCGAGGGACTGGCCGCCGCAGCTGTCGTACATGGAACAGGGACGGCAGCCGCAGCAGCAGCAAAGCGTCCCGTATCCCCAGTATACCCAGCAGCAGCATCAGGGGCAACAGGGCCAGCAACATATGCAGCAGCGGCGCCGGCGCCGGCCATCGTGGGACCAGCAGAGAACAATGCCGAGCCCCTACGGCACGCTGCCCAGCCCGCCCGCGGACCTCCACGACAGCGCTTCTTACTATTCGATGTTCTCTAACGACGAGGCTGGCATGCCTTCGCAGCCCGTCCGCCCTCAGACTTATTCCGTTCTCCATCCCGACCCTCGTCGTCAGGAAAGCTACCCGCACCGGCAGCCCCAACCCCAGTACCACTACCATCAACGCCAGCAGCAGCCGCAGATGTACTCATCGGCGCCGATTATGCCCGCACGTCGAGAGAGCGTTCCGTACTACGGTGGCGTTGAGTGTATTGTTCGTCAGCCGGGGCAGCAGTAGATGAGGTCTTGGTTGGTGGGATCGGTTTCTTTCACTTTCCTAGCCGGAGGTCGTCTTTTTTTTATAAAAAAAACCTGTTGTCGTATCTTTTAAACAAAAACTGTAGCCATTTCTGTTGGGTGGTAATACTGTACAACCTTTTCCGTTGTTAAACATTTTACATTTCAAATAGGGATGGTTTGTAGCTTGTTCTTGGTGGAGAGGGTTGAATGCTTGTTTTTGATGGAACACAGGACACAAAACTTGGCAAACTCCTTTCCCCCTTTCTTTCCCTTAGGTATTCTCAATCTTGTAGACTCTCGGTGGTTTTGCTTGTTTTGCTTGATGCTAAGGTATTTCGCTCGTTTATATGACTAGAAAAAAAGGGGGTATCTTTCCCTCCCCCGTATCCCAATGCTACCCTTCGTTGCCTTTCTGTCCTCATAACGAGAATAATTGCTTCCCCCAAGACAACCTTCAAACCCTTACATGAAGTCGTCGTCGGTGAATGGCTCACTGCTAGCGTTGGACCTGATGTTCATCTTTGCCGCGCCTTCGGCGAGACCGTATGGGTCGTGGATATGCTGTCTCCCACCACCGCCGCTGCCGCCCTTCTGCCCCTCCGCGTCGCCGGCGGGCGCTGAGTTGGAGCGCACCTGCACCTTGACCTCGCCCTGGATGCCATCGACGCGGATCGTGGAGACGGTGGTGCCGCCGGGCGGCGGGCGCAGGTTCTGCGGGGCGCCGAGGTTGACGAGCTCGCGGAAGAAGTTGTTGGCGGCCTCGCAGCCGTCGAGGAGCCACTTCAGGCAGATTGTGACACGCTCCTTGGCGAAAGGGTTGTGATCGTCGTAGGCGCAGCAGTTGAGGAGCGGGACGATGCCGTTGTGGTTCACCATCTGCGTCTGCACGTCCGGGTTGCCCGGCGTGGACTGGCCGGGAGGCGGTTGGAGAAGGGTGGCGAGGATGGTGAAGATTTGACCCTTGATGCCGGACCAGGGGTACTTGTGGGCGGGGTCGGAGAGGGATGGTGGCGGAGGGGAGGGCGGGAGGGACTCGCTTGTGGAGTAAGGGCGTTCGACGATTGGAGTCGTTTGCGAGGATTGGGATTGTTGGTCCGAGGGAGGTGCCGAGGGGCGGTTGCGGCTGGGGATGGTGTCGACGAGGGGCTTCTTGGGAACGCCGGCCTCGAGGCCATTGAGGAGGGTGATGAGGTCGTAGACGGCCTCCCACTCGATGAGTTTCTTCCTCGATTCGGCAATTTCGGAGGCCGTGGTGAGGAAGTCGAGGTATTGTGCAAGGCCGTCCTTGGCGCGCTCCATGTCCCAGGTGTCGACGGGGAACTCGGCTGGGTCAACGTTGTCCTCGCGAATCTGGGCCTGGAGGTGCATGAGGGCGACGCATTCGGGGACGATGCGGCTGCGGAAGAAGCTGAAGAAGAACATGACGAGCTTGACGTCGCGCTCCTGGTCTTTCTTGTCCTGGGGCGGGTTGCTGATGCGGCTGCGGAAGATGTGGTTGACGAGGCGGAGGAGGACGGTCTGCGCCGGCGAAATGATGTCTTTGGGGATGCGGAGGGAGTTCCAGGCGTAAGGTACCAAGGCGGAGTGGTGGAGGGCCTCGATAAGCTGGGAGGTGATCTGGAAGATGAGGGATTGCTCGTCCTTCTCCCAGACGGCGATGAAGACAAGCATCTCGCGCAGCAGGGACTTGCCGCAGTCGAGGGCGAGGAACATGCGGCAGCGCGTCTTCTGGAGGTTTTCGCCCGCGCGGGTGAGCCCCGTGCCGGCCGAGTCGAGGATGCACGACTTAACGATCATGTGGAGGGCCTCAATCTGCTTCGGGTCAAGGATGTTGGGGATCTCGGTCAGGAGGCCCGTCAGGGGTCCTTCACCGTAGGACTCGTCGTCATCAATGTCCTCGTCGTCCATCATGTCGTCGTAGCCCTCAGCGTACTCCTCCTCCACAGACGCACCCGCACCCGTCACAGAGCCCCCTTCGTCAGGTCCCAGGTCCTGCTCGGACTCGTCGATCTCGACAACCTCGTGGTGGTCCTCGGTGCGCATGACAGGCGTGTAGCGGTTGAGGAGATTGTTCTTGCAGTGCTCCGTCCGCGTTTTGGCGAAGTCGACAGACGGCATCGGCACTGCCCACCCCTCGTAGTTCGCATCGCGAGCGCGCATCCACCACGTGTCGATCTCTCGCGATACCCGGCAGTAGGCGCGGTCCTGCTCGAACTTGTCCTGTATTTCGGGGTCCCACTTGGGGTTCACCTTCTCGCCCTCTTTATAGTTGTCAGCGCGGACCTTGACCTGGCCATCGGGGAACCAGTTCCATGCTAGGGGTGCGATGGGCGCAAGTACGCCGGGCGGCTTATGAGATTTGTTCTGGGAATAGTCTGTAAGGAGCTTGCGTGCAGTGTCGCACATTCTCGAGTTGCGCTCCAGCCAGTGTTGGATTTCCGTCTTGGCGATATCGACGCGGAATCCAGAGCCATCGCCCATGCCTTCTTGGGGGTCGTCGAGCTGAGCATCTTCGTCGAACAGCACGTCGTACCAGAACGACATTTTGTTACGGTCATTCTTGGCCGTCCAGTTGTGTGCTTGCTGAAGGGATGTGACCAGGAGCTTCTTGTCTATGAGGGGTGAGCAATTGTCTTAGCATTATATATATGCAAAGACTTACACATATCAGTGATCTCATTCAACTTGGCCCGTGACGTCTCATCCAAGATTTCGCCATCGTATCCCTTGCTGGTGACGTTCACACATAGTATAATGGTTTGATAGACCATCTGGTCAAAGTGAACAGCGGCACAGATGTCTTGAGGAACCTCAGGTTCCGACGTCACCAGCAAGTTTCTGGCAATGTGCATGAGCTTGTTCAGAATGGAGAGGTCATCCTTAAGGCTGTGATGGTTCTTCACGATGAGAGCAGTGCTCTCCTGAGGAGTGACGCCCTTTTCAGGGTCATTAAGGCTTGACAACGGGCCTACTGAGCGCGTGGTGAGGCTGGGGATGGCGGCGCCAAAGATCTTGGTCAACCAAATCCATATCTCGACGTTCCTCGAGAGGGTTTCCCTGGTTCTTGTTAGGCAAATGAGAAAGTACGAAACTAACATGCGCGGCGAGGGCGGGCCTACCTGACGTGCTTGAAGGTATGTGTTTTTTCGAGGGTTTTGGCGATCATGGATGAGACCCTCGCAGCGGTCTGGGGACCCATGGGTGGGATGGTGTAGTGGCCCTCAAGACAGATGAGAGCAGCCGAGAAGCAGCGTTCCTCGATGGTCTCATAGCCGGGCGTGCCATCTTCAAGGTCGAGGTCCGGCAGAGACGGCGGCGGCGTGTCGGCCGTCATGGTGGGGGGTTCTAGATGGCGGCCGTGAGTGTCGACGGTGGTGCCCGGGGCACGGTTGTGAGTGAACGAGGTGATGGCCGGTGCGTGGTACAAAGGCTTCTGCAATTGGGAAGGGGGTATCTTGAACCATGCAATGTCGCTTTTGAGGAAATTTTGAAGTGATTATCGAAGGAAAAAAAGAGAGACTGAGAAAGTCGTGCTGCTAGGAATATTCTTGAAGAATTCAAAGATGGAGTTCTCGTCAAGGTGGCGGCGCTAGGATGTCGTTGTATTGTCAGCGAGGAAAATTTCCGCCGTCCGCAGCCCGAAGTATCGCTGCACCACAAATTGGTCAGCAGATACACACAGACCAACTGCCCTTTTGAGACTTTTCACTATTGAGTATTGAGGCATTGGTGGTTGACATTCATGATATTGTTCACGGTCTTCAATGTTTTAGACACGTATTATTGCAAATTAGAGATTTCTGGGTAAGACGTTTACACACATGGTTCCTTTCACCTCAAGTTTCTGTCTTATGTCTTTGCCACGCTGTATGAAAAAGAACTGAACGTTGGGATACAACTGCTCTTCCGGGTTGAGAGCCCTGTGGAATTCTAGCGCCAACCCCTCCACAAGACCCCTAAACCCGACCAATGACTCAGGGGCCTGTGCCCCGTAGACCCCTCTATCGGCCATGTCCATCTTTGCGCTCCGACGACCTCCCCTCGGCGGGGTAATTTCGCTGCCAGTGTCTTGTCTTCGACGCGAATTTGGTGTCATTTGTGCGACGAGTCACGGCTTGACTCACTCCGACAGGAACATCCTCCACGACCGCCAGATCTCGACCGATCCCGTCGCCGCGAACCTCCCAGCACACTGAGTCCTCGAGCATACGCGCATCGTTCCGATTTCGATTTTTTTTCTTTAAACCCCGGAAAACCAACATCAATATGGCGCAAGGCACCAAGGCCCAGGAGAGGTTCGCCCTCATCCAGGAGAACCTGGCCGAGATCATGAACCCCGAGATCATCGAGAAGATCCTGGCCGAGGGACGTAACCCGAAGATTTACTGGGGTAAATGCTACCTTGATCCGAATATACACGCCTCTCTTTGGCGCATTGGCTGATGTCTGCGTCTTTTTGCGCTACAGGAACCGCGACAACGGGCAGACCGCACTGCGGCTACTTCGTGCCCGCCATCAAGCTGGCCCAGTTCCTCGCCGCCGGCTGCGAGCTGACTGTCCTCCTTGCCGACATCCACGGCTTTCTCGACAACCTCAAGGCCCCGATCGAGCTCGTCGAGCAGCGCGCCAAGTTCTACAAGTTCGCCATTACGGGCATCCTCAACGCCGTCGGCGTCTCCACCGAGAAGCTCAAGTTCGTCTTGGGTAGCTCTTACCAGAAGAGCCCCGAGTACATTATGGACGTCTACAAGATGAGCTCACTCATCAGTGAGAGGGATGCGAAGAAGGCCGGTGCCGAAGTCGTGAAGCAGTCTGACGTAAGGATTCTGACGCATTGGGTGCGTGGATAAAGCTGACGCTTTGGCAGAACGCTCCCATGAGCGGTCTGCTCTACCCTGTGCTCCAGGTTTGCGATGAGGAGCACTTGGGCGTTGATGCTCAGTTCGGAGGTACGTTTCGGCGGTTGAAGCTTGGGTTAGCTCTTGTACTGACCATTTCCAGGCATGGACCAGAGAAAGCTGTTCGCGGCGGCAACTGAGTGGCTGCCCAAGGTCGGATACCAAGTGCGCGCACATTTGCTGAACCCCATGGTTCCTGGCCTGAACGGCGGCAAGATGAGCTCAAGTGACCCTGGTAAGATGAGAACTGTTTGTTTCCATGAACTGCCTCTGACCTGCATCATGTAGACAGCAAGATTGACCTTCTTGATGCGCCTGAGGTCGTCCAGAAGAAGCTGCGCAAGGCCGAGTGTGTGCCCAAGGTTGCTGAGGGTAACGGCGTTCTGGCCTTTGTCGAGTACGTGTTGCTTCCCGCTGCGGCTTTGAAGGGCAAGAAGGAGTTCCGCGTCGAGCGCGAGCGCGACGGCCTCGAGCCCCTGGTCTACACCGACATCGCTGAGATGCACACCGACTACAAGAATGACGTGGTAAGTAGCGCAAGGGATGAGGTGCAGTGGACATAGACTAACATCAATATAGTTGACGCCCCAGCTGCTGAAGCCCGCCGTGACCAAGGCTCTCAACGATCTTCTGACGCCCATCCAAAAGGCGTTCCAGGACTCGGAGGAGTGGAAGGAGATTACACAGAAGGCTTACCCCCCAGTAGAGGATGACAAAAAGAAGAAGAAGAAGCAGCCCAAGGACAAGGGCTCCCGCTACCCCGGCGGAGGCAAGGGCGGCGCTGCGGCCCAGGACGGTGCGGCCAAGGAGTCGGAGCTGCCTGTGCGTCCGGCTGAGGGCGCTGCCCAGTGATTTTTGTTTCTTGCATGAAGAAAGCGTTTTTTATCTGTACGTACTACTATGGTTTGGAGTTCGGACAAAGACCAGCAGAAAAAGAAGAAAGAGTCTAGAGAGCTAGATACCTCAGATGAAAAGAGCATATGAATGAGCAAATCCCTAGTCGTTTCCAGATCAGGACACTCTAGCTAAAGGAAATGATGGTTGAGCGATACCTTTTAATCGGAACCTCGAAATGCCCCAAGGGAACCTCGACACCATGCGGTGACCTCCCACACGTGGTGAAGACAGCGAGCGTGTGTGATGGGGGTTTCTAGGGAGTGGGATGCCCGGGACAACGCCATGGCGGGGCTCTGAAGAAATGTAAACCATGGAAGGATGGCGGGGTAACTTTCGGCGGGGTCTCCTCGAAAAAGTGTCAGACTCTAAGGTATCGCAATCTCACTCAAGCTTTGCGCCGATCACCAGCTCTCAAATTTCCCATCCTTTCCTGCTTTCTCGTCTTCTTCCCCCGAACCTTTGATAGCCCCTTCCATAACCACCACACAGAGAGGCACAATGGCCAGCCTTCCCGAGACCTTTGACCGTAAGCCTCCTCCCTGTTCATGCCCGGAACATCCTCCAACCCCCAACCGCGATCTTGCGCGCGCGTGAAGCCAAAACCTCACCAGCTAACAATCTCACGCTCCCACAGGTCCCGTCCACATCGCCGTCATCGGCGGTACCGGCCTGGGCAAGCTCGAGGGCTACACTCCCGTCGCGGCTCTGAACCCGACGACGCCCTGGGGCAAGCCCTCGTCGCCTATCCAGATACTCGAGCACAACGGCGTACCCATCGCCTTCCTCGCCCGCCACGGCCTGCACCACCAGTTCGCACCCCACGAGGTGCCCGCCCGCGCCAATATCGCCGCCCTGCGCTCCATTGGCGTGCGCTGCGTCATCGCCTTCTCGGCAGTCGGCAGCCTGCGCGAGGAGATCAAGCCCATGGACTTTGTGGTCCCGGACCAGGTCATCGACCGCACCAAGGGCGTGCGTCCCTTCACCTTCTTCGAGGGCGGTGTCGTCGGGCACGTCGGGTTCGCGGACCCGTTTGACAAGGGGCTTGCCGAGGTCGTGAAGCGGTGCGCGGCGCATATGCAGGGCGAGGGCGTTGTTCTGCACGAGAAGGGAACCATCATCTGCATGGGTGAGTTCCCCTTCACACGAGGCCGTTGTTGGATGTAGACTGTATACTGACGAGGCAACACAGAGGGCCCCCAGTTCTCCACCCGCGCCGAGTCGCACATGTACCGCTCCTGGGGCGGCAGCGTCATCAACATGTCGGCCCTGCCCGAGGCCAAGCTCGCGCGCGAGGCCGAGATGGCCTACCAGATGATCTGCATGGCAACCGACTACGACTGCTGGCACTCGTTCGAGGACGTCGACGTCGCCATGGTCATGAAATACATGGCGGCCAACGGCGAGAACGCCAAGCGACTCGTCGGCGGCGTCCTCGACGAGCTGTCCAAGCACGACAACAGCGACATGGTCCTCGCCAAGCAGTGGGAGGGTTCCTCGCAGGGCGCCGTCAAGTTCATGACCAAGCCCGAGGGCCGCGACCCCGAAGCCATGAAGAGGGTCGAGTTCCTCTTCCCTGGTTTCTGGAACTAGAGTGCAGCTCTCGTAGAAAAGTAGTGTGTTTCGGTAATCTGAATGACGAATATGGGAAGAAACGGTATTCATATGGGAATATCAAATGAGCGTCAGCATATAGCAATGAACGACGCTTTCATGAGTTTGCGATGGGATAGACAACTTGCCTGAGCATCAACTGTTTAGGGGGGAAGCGAGATAGATCACGGAATAGAAGCAATGTGCAAAGGAAGAGTATAACAGTGTCATCACGATGTCCAATAACCATTTGTCTTGCGGGGTTTCTTCTCTGCGCCACCAACGTTCCGTCACATGCTCAAACGACTCGGGACGCTACTTCTTCAACCTCTTGTTCTTTAGCTTCCCCGGAAAGCAGATAAAAAAGTCTACGTTTACACCGCCGCCGTTATTTCCCAATTACATCAAAAGATATAATGCCCGAACGCCCTTCTCCGCCGCCGCAATGTGCCAAGGCCGTACATCCGTCCCCCTATCTATAACGCCCCTCGCGCGGGCCAGGGTGCCAAGGCCCCTGAAGTAGGTAAGCATCTCGCGCATCAGGGGCTCGTACATGCGCGGGTTATTGTCCGCGTGCACGATGTTGACCTCCATAACGACAGGCGGGTCCTCAAGCTTTGTCCCGCCACGCTTGACTAGGTAGCCGCTGATCAGGGCCGGGTGCAGTTCACCCAGCGACGATGAGTTGCTCAGTCGATGCGCCAGCACGGCGCCCCATGTTTGATCTGTGACGTCGAGGAGGATGGCGTCTCCTTCGGCTGGCTCGGCGTTGCCATCACCAGGAGTGCCGCCTGGGGTGGCGGCGTTTACTGGGTTGTTCTCCTTCATGGGCGTTACTGGGGTGCCGCTTTGCTCTGGTGACACTATGGACGCCTGTGGGGTAGAAACAGGCGTGGTGTAGAAAGCCGATGACGCCGTTGCTGGAACCTTGATAGCGGGCGGAAGCAACTGCATTGACGGATTCGTATCGACCGATATCAAGGTCAAGCTCACTGTTGCCACCGACTCTGTCTGAGCGAGCCCCTGCCAGAATCCAATCTCCTGCGCATCCATGAACCCGCACTTGGAGATGACCACACGCCAATGAACCTTCCATTTGGAGATCAAGTCATGGGTAGTCTCCCATATCTCGTGACAAACATCGTTGAGCGACGTCGAAAGAGGTTTGCCTTTGCGACCAAGATTGTATGATGCTGTCATCTGCTGGCACCCCCTGTTGTCGGTCCATGCAGCAGTAATCCATCTCTCGTCGATGCTTTGAGCGTAGGCGATGTGAATACAAGTGTTCTCATGCATGAGCGACGACGACGATGTGTTAGAAAGTTTGAAGTCGATGCCTCGTGGTAATGACTGCTCGAGCATGATGGCAGGAGATGGCATCGGTCCGCCGAATAGCGTGCAACGGTCGTATGTCTCGATCGCCAACTTCATCGCGTCACTTGGTGTCGGCTCCACCATGCCTGTTGAGGAAGTCAAGAAGTCCAACGGCACTAGCTGTAAGACCAACTCATTGGTCGGAGTTTGTCTTCTGTCGGTCAGAGACCTCCTATGCATTTCGAACAGTTGCTGGAAGGCGGTACAGGCCTCGACGATGGACCCGGGATGGTCTGGAGGATATACAAAGTATATCACAAAATTCTTCTCCGTAGCGTTAGCCGAAATGAGTCCTTGGTTGAGTGCTTCCATGCGATCACTCAAACCCGCAACAATGTGCGGGCTAACGGTCCCCGGTGAAGTTGCGATCTTGTCTGCTTCAAAAGGCACCAGACCATCAGCAACCTTAGAACTGGACGGGAGACGTTCGAAGGAGCCTAGTTTAAGAAGCTCGTACACGTTTCGCATGCGATCCAAAAATGCTGCGGCAACATCTGACATTCCGTCCCAGTGGGGGAACACACACACAACGTTGACGTCCTTTGTCCCCTGAGCAGGGCCAAGCCCCAGACTTTCCCAAAACTGAACACTTGCGGGCAGAACCGACAGTCTGGATTCCGCACGACGAAGCTCCATATGAGGAGCTGGAATCTGGAAGAGATTATTCGGCTTTGGTGGCTCCGTGTTCTCTCGCGGGTTGATTGGCCTTGGATGAAGTCTGCTGGGCGGTCCGATCAAAGGAACGTCGGGGACTTCAACAAAGCCTTTGAAGTTGCATGTGTTGAATTCTCCGAGGGAAGTGGGAATGACTTCACGCAGTGCCTGCAGAGCAGTCCGGCCAAGGGAGGACAGCTGGCGCCTCGTATCTGACACAATGGCGGTATTCAATGTATTCGCAAGGGCATCGCGTATTCTCAAGCTACCCGTCACGGCCTGTTCGGTCACGATCTGCGCAATCGTAATCGTGTCCTCGTCCGGGAGCGAAAGATAGATGGGGAGCGACTCTGCGTCCTCAAAGTATTTGGGTATCAGTATTTCCGACGCCTCGGCTCTCGCAAGTTTCGGGAGATCCAAAGCCAACGCTGGGTCAGAGTCATCCACAGATTCAATGTCTCTAAGAGAGGTGACATGAGAGGCAACATCGTCCTCCAAGTTGAGCCTTCGGATGCTAGACTTGAAGGGCGATGTTGGTTCATCCTCCGACACGCTCGAATCATCCTGATCTGACACCAGGCTGATATCGTCCGCATCAGATGCCAGTTCGTCTCCTTTTCCAGGGCTTACAATGAGCGAGCTGTTCTCAAGATTACCCGTAATTGTGCGAATCAACGCATTTGTATATTCTGGTTGTCGCAGTGCTTTCCTTTGTTTTCCGTGTCGTCGCAGATAGTCGGTTGTTGGCGGACCCTGCGAAGCGGGTTGTGTGCTTGTGTCTTGCGACTGTCCTTGAAATATTGGAGGACAGTCAAAACGACCGCCTTGCTCATACTTCTTGTTCACAAGAGGCAGAACTGGGTCGAAGTCCACGCTGTCGAAGATGCTGCCCTTCCGCGCTGGTGTTCTCTGTGGGATAGAGCGGATATCCGCCAGGGAAGCCCGAACTCTTTTGTAGACAGTATCTGGATCGAATGGGCTTGATTCACGTTTGACACCAGCTGCCTTTTCCGCGTTGAATCTTTGCTTCCCTTCATCTAATAGCGTGCTTCGTGCATGCTTCAATTCCGGTTTGGCGAAAATTGGGGGACTTTTTACTGGTTTAGCTTCCTCTACTGCAGGAACGACCACTTTCACGGGCTCAGGCACAGGGACCGGGACCATGGTTGGCGCAGAGGTTGCGTCAGGCATACTCAAGTCGGGCAAGCCGGATAGATCGAGGTCATCACCGCCCTCTTCGTCGAAGAAGCTGAAATCAGCATCGGTAATGTCAGTGTCCCCGAACATGTCTGGTCCTATATCACCGAAGAGATTGTCGTTGTCGCCAGCAAGAAAAGAGTCGGCCCGGTCCCTTTTACCATCGCTCGAATGCCATCCGCCGCCGTATGCTTCATTGTGATGGTTGGTATTCATCGTAGATGTGTCATGCGTGCCTGTGTCCGCCATAGTCGTATCTATGTCAACCACTGCCATTGTAGTCCCAGGGGCACCCGGGCTAGATGTCGTGCCATCCATGGAGGGTGTTATACCCAGAGGATTCTGAACTCCGTCCGGCGGTGTCGGATACATCGTACCCGCCGCGGCGGCGTTGCTTGCGCGCCTCAGTCCTAATGGTGAATGCCCGTTCGCTTGTTGTGGCGGAGCAGCCGTGGCGGCCTCTTTTGATGCAGCGATTTCTCTCTCCTTTTTCCGCTTAGAGACCTTTTCATCTCTGTCAGCGCCGAGCTGAAACCATGTCCTCGCGTCGTTTAAGAAATCGGACGTTTCGTCTTGGGCTAGCAGTACAGAATCCCCAAGGCCGTTGTTTCGCGCGAGCATGACAGACTTCTTACGGAAACAGAGGACTGCAGGCCATGATATCGTGGCCAACGTGGAAGGGATTGACGTCATTTTCCCATCAATCTTATGCTCGCCAGATTTTCGGCGAAGCATCTGCAACGCGATCCAGGGACAAGACTGGAGGAGAGTGGGGGAAAGCCCGCGGGACTGAAGGAGCTTGATGCAGGTTTCTCTCCATTGTGAGGATCTAGCGTCCGCACTCCTCCAAAGCTGGGTATCTGGCGTTTGTCCTAGACCAAGTTCAGGATACGACAAGCCTCCGCCTACGAATCCTTGATAATTTGCCAGAACACCGAATGGGGCGGCTAGGATCTGAGAACCCAGAACAAGTTGACTCGGGGTGGATGGCTCATTCACCGACAAAAGACCTTCGCAGCAGGACAGAGATAAACTCATAAACAACGCCCCCGTCGTGGTAAGGTAGATCCGGAAAGTTCCAACAACTGCAGATTCCGTGTCCAAAGCCCGTTCAGCCTGGCCATCCCGCGTGACTTTCGAGGGCAGCAGAACGGTTCGGTGATTCAGAGGTATTGCCGAGACACGACTGCAGAAGGCTGCCGATATCGTCGACAGAACTGCCGTGATGAACTGCTCGTATGCATCGGGGAGGGCAACCGAGCCTGTGCCCTTTGGTTCGAGATCAGAAGAGCTTGGCGGTCCGGCGGTCCCCGTCTGCGGATTTCGAAGCGACAGGTCCAGAGTCGAATTGCTCGACGAGGAACTCGTTGGTGTATTCACAGATTGCTGTCCTGGCGCCCGCCCCTTGAACAAGCTGACTGGCTCGAAGGAACCTTCGTCAGCCATCAACAGTGTTGCGTCAGCGACACTGACGCTGTTGCCCAGGAACCCATCGCTTTCGTCGCCCGAGGCTGCATCTTTACTCGGAACGTAAAAGTACCACAGAACCCGTCTGGTTGCATCATAGTAAACAATGTGACCACAGTTTCTTAGCTCCGTCTCGACGTCCGCCGCCGCCGAAGGGAAGGTTTGCGCTTGTTCCTGGGATGGTTCATAAATCCGGTAAACGATTGACGAGATGTTATTCTAGCAGTACTTCGTTAGCAAGAACCCCGGGAGTTTCCAGCAACCAAACGCACATTTAATAAGGTATTAGTATCGTATTCGCTCGTGTCCATATCGACGGTCGAGTCTCGCGACGGCGGGATGTCTTCCGTGTCGCAACATCAACTCTCGGTCGCTAAAGCTCCTAGGGGCCACAGGAGCCGATTCACAGCTGGATATCGACGTTCATAAAATGTTCGTTGCGTTTCAGCATCGGTCGGAAGTTGTTATGCGGTTGAAAAAGGTTGCGGAAGGTGGTTTGTTCGAATTCGCGAAGTCATCGACTCCATCTCCGTGGGTCCAAAGCGCGACCAAAAGACCGGCTTCTCGGCAGCAACCGAGTCCAAGACTGTTCCAGAATAATCGGGCAGCCGGTGATGAACAATCCTGTCAAGTAACCGCAAGGTGATAAAACCTAGACGCCGTCGATGTCCGGTGGTCGTCGTCCTCGTCCTCGTCGTTGTCGGGCGTCGTTGGATGTTGAAGCTTTCGCAACGATAGCCAGACCAGGTCGGGATAGCGCCGGAGGCTGAACTGGAGCGGCGGAGTGCACTAACAGGCCCAGTCAGTGCAACCTTAGGGGTTGAGGATCCACGAGGTGTGGCTCCCGTATCGACCCGCTTATCGATAAGAAGAAAAAAGTTCCTTTGCGGGCTCCCCTTGACCGCAGGATTTCTCACTTTTGCCGTCGCATCGTCGCGCAGAACCCACCTGCAAATTCTCGATCGTGGTCTCCGACAAACACGATGAAGTTGACAAACCCGGGAACCGTTCCGGTGTACACCGTCTCCGGTGCCTCAACAGCCAGGCCTTTACCGGACTGGCTGGCGAGACGGAGAAAGCGATCGCTGAAGAACGACCCCGAATACCAAAACCGAGTCGAGCTTCTCCAGGACTTCGAGTTCGAGGAGGCCAGTACCTGCATTCGTGTCAGTGAAGATGGCGACTGGGCCGTCAGCGCAGGAACCTACAAGCCTCAAATCCACGTTCACAACCTCCCTCAACTATCTCTGTCGTTTGCGCGCCATACGAATTCTCTTACCGAAAAATTGACCATCCTCTCATCCGACTACTCGAAAACTCTGCTTCTCCAAGACGACCGACGCCTCGAGTTCCACACCCCAATGGGCTGCCACTACACGATTCGTATTCCCCGTTACGGAAGAGACTTGCTTTACGACAGACAGTCTACCGAAGCACTTATCCCGGCGGTGGGAGTGGATCAGGATGGCCTGGGCGAAGTTTTCCGCCTGAACCTCGAGATTGGCAGATTCATGAAATCGTTCCAGATTGATGTCGGTAGCGACGAAGAAGGGGCTGGTCTGCAGGGAAGCATCGAGGCGGGAAGTGTCAACGCTGCTGCGTTGGCAGAGGGCACCCATGGCCTTGCCGCTTTTGGTACGTCCATCGGCACGGTCGAATTCTGGGACCCCAGATCTAAGTCAAGAGTGGCGCGTCTTGGATGCCAAGAGGGTGCCATCACCGCCTTGGACTTCAGTGCTTCAGGACTGTCTATTGCTACTGGTTCCGCCACTGGCATGGTTCAGCTGTTTGATTTGCGTCGTCCTGTTCCTCTCTTGACCAAAGACCAAGGATACGGCTTCCCGATCAAGAAACTAATTCACATGACCACTGCTTCGCAAGAGAAGAAGATTCTCTCTGCCGACAAGAGGATTATCAAGATCTGGGATGAGACCGACGGTACGCCGTGGACCTCAGTCGAGCCCATCGTGGATCTCAACGATATGTAAGTGATCAAGTTAAGATTCCAATCATGTTTGGTACTTCGCTGACCATGATCTAGTGCTTGGTGCAAGGACACTGGTATGCTTCTTACGGCCAACGAAGGGAAGTCGCAGCATTCCTTCTTTATCCCCAGCTTGGGACCGGCCCCGAGATGGTGCTCGTTTTTGGATAACATGGTCGAGGAGATGGCGGAGGAGGTCCGTTCAGAGACCTACGACAACTACAAGTTCTTGACGCTGCCAGAGCTCAAGCAACTGAGCATGGAGCATCTGATCGGCAAAACGAATCTGCTCCGGCCGTACATGCACGGTTACTTTGTAGCGTCGAAGCTCTACGAACAGGCTCGTCTCATTGCGAACCCGTACGTTTGGGAAGAGGAGAGAACGAAGCGCATCAAGGAGAAGGTCGAGAAGGAGCGCGCCAGCAGAATCAGAGGCAACAAGAAGGTCAAGGTCAACCAGAAGCTCGCCGACAAGCTCCTCAAGAAGCAAGAGAACAGAGAGGTTGTGGACACACAGGCCGGCCTCCTCGGCGACGATCGTTTCAGCAAGCTCTTCGAAGACGAGGCCTTCGCCGTCGACGAGTCCACTTATGAGTTCCGTGCTCTCAACCCTAGCACAAAGGTCACCGCAAAGGATGCTCACGAGGTTGGTGTCAGTTCTGCTGCTCGCCCTGTGGTAGACTCAGGCCCTAAGGGTCTTGGAAAGAAGGCTACCCAGGAGTACGAGATGAAGATCTCTTCTTCCAACCAGAAGGGCGGAAAGGAGAGGGACACTGCCCTGGGTGCCAGGATACAAAAGCCCGGCCGCATTAACAAGACGAACCGTGGAGATGCGTACGGCGAGAAGGCGGTCACGTTTGTTCCGCAGGGCAAGAAGAAGCATGGCGGGCAGCAACCCGATCACCACGACGACTCAAGACCTCGGGATCACAAGAACAATTCGAGAAGAAGCGCCAGCACAAATACGTTCCGAAGGCTATAAGTATAACCTCTTTAAAATCTCCAGGGGAACAATAATGGTACAAGAGGATTCTTTACGCCGCACGCAGAACCATGTTCGTCAATCGTCCAGTCTCAACCGCCTTAGCAAATCAACCCATTACACCAGCACCAAACCAGTTGGCGGCCCGCAACCTCAAGGTCTCACTACCCTGTACCTTCACCTCACTTCCGACCCCATCTCATCAACTTGCGCTTCGACTCAGCCTGCGCGAGACCCTTTTCGAGATCTTCCGGACGGAGTCTGGGTGTGGGCGGCACGTCATCAGCGAGTCTCGCGCGACCGCGGTGGCTGCGTGGCGGGGACGAAGACTCTTTGACTGATCTGGGGAACTCAGTCCTTCGCGGCGTGAGGGCGGTGACGACTTTCCTAGCGGACTTGCGCATGGTCTCCCTGATCCTCCATTCGCGTTTCTTGGCAACGTAAAACAAGATGGCCATGCCAACTGTACATGGGTTAGCAAAACGGTGTTCCACAGGAGTTGGTTTCTTTGTTTTTCCAATACGTACTTCCGAGAGCGCCAACTACGGAGACAACCACGATAATAGCGATCATGGCTTCGCGGGACAAGTTGACCGCTCCAGGGCTGTCGCCAGAGGCTCCCGCCTCGGTGTCGACTCCATTCCCAGATGAGCTGGCATCGCCCGGTGTGTCTGGGAAATAGGTCTCGGTCGCCAGAGGGAAGAAGTTGGAGGTTGTGGCCGCCATAGTGGTGGTGTAAGCCACAGTGCCGCTCACAGAGGGCAGATGGTCAGTGTCGTTATTTTAAAAGATGGGGGAAAAGTTCAAGAGGCGTAGGCAACTTGGGCGAGAAGAGAAGACAATGGGGAAACGGCGTCGGAATCGTATGAATAGAGTAAGAAAAAAAAGCTGGAGAAAAATCGAAAGGATACCCGGCGCCACGAATGTGGCCCAACTCAGTATTTACATTGTTCAGGCGCCTCGAGGTGGTCTTTTATATGGTTGCCCAGCGCCAATGGTTGCTCTCCTTCTCTCCCCTGCAAGCAGCCATCCAGAAGATGCACAAGCCAGAAAATGTGATGAGCTACAAGCGACTCCCTTCCACGAACAACCTCTGGTACGGCACTTGTGCTCGTGTGTTGTGGGGCATATGAAGAAGAACGCAGGAACCGTATCAAGGCACCCTGTTACCCTGCAGTGCCTGCGAAGCCCGGGTCCCAGACGGTCGAAATAGGCTCGCGATGCTCTCATTGGCGTTGGGCGGCCTCGAAGCGCCGGCACAAGGCGCTTTCACATCGGGGAACAGGGGCAGAGTGACCAATCAGTGGGCGGGGCCTGGGATGGGCGGCTCGGCCGAAATTTGGGGGCGCAGGGGACAAAGATGTGCACCGAGTCTATCACAATCCCTATGGCTGGCTCTTCGCAGGTGCATATATGTCGGCTCTGCATTTGCATGGCTGAAATACTTCAATGAGAGCCACCGCAGGGCCGCCGGTCACGGCAGCGGGTGCTATATCGACAAGATTAATAGTGTGATCGGGATGGGGATGCGCCGGCGTCGACTCGAGTATGCGGTGTGACGAGCGAACTTCTGGAGCTGATTTGAAAGCTTTCATCAGGGAGGTACGTTCTGTGGCTTTGCTTTCTGTGACGGCACCTGCACATCTCGTCACTGTCACGCTTCTGCTGACAGCAAGACACATCTGTGGAGAGGTATGCCATGACTTACTCCTCCCTTCAGGCGTGGATCACGCCGGTTCCGACGATGATGCCTCCGAGGTGTCAGTTACCGCTCACTCTCCTTCCTGGCCATCTTGTTCTCCTGGGGGGCATTGGAATCACTTGGCTTTTTCTTGGAGATAATCTAAAAATGGACAGCGGCCAGCCTTGGCTTGCACTTATCCTGGAGGACTTAACGTCTCCCATGTGGCCGCGGGGTTTCGTCGCCGGAGCCTGCATCGGCCACTCAGCAGGTCACATTAGGGAGCATATCGTAGGGCCGGAGGGTGAGTGTCCTCTTCTGCCGTGCTTCATCGCACAGAACTGGGGCGGAGTTCCGGCACCTGGCTTTGTCCTGCAAGATGATTGCACCGTGGGGCTGTCGACTGAGATGGTGTTTTTTTAATTTAATTAGCAACGACACTGAGGAAATGTAGCCTGGCTCCGCGTCGATCTTTCCATCGACTATAACTGTGGATTGCTTTGATGAAACCGGCATGCAGCTGTCCAATCCCCGGTTTGGATTCGTATCAGTCCGTCTGCCTAGCCTCTGCCGCAGCAGACATAGCACTCGTTGGGAAAGGAGAAGCCTAACTAACAGCAAGAAGTTACTATCGGGCGAAATTGATGGGACAAAACCCTGAATCAATTTCTCGGGTCGCTGCCAAATCCTTTGGAGGAGTTCTTCCCTCATCTCAATCACTTGGGCACGATTTCCCTCTTTAGTCTTGTCCAACTCATGTGTTTGGGAAGGCCGGTTACGCAGGACTGCGAATTTCATAGTTTTACTTTTGACTATGTTTGAAAATACAGGAAATTCTCCCCAACGAAGGCGAGTGCCTGTCTTCATTTACATGGCAGTTGGAGCAGTGACAGAAACCTCGAGTGTCCTACCATTTCCTATCGGTTTTAGTGAGCAATGACGACGATATAGGCCTGATACCTATTTCAGAAAGAGACACCGATCTGCTGCAATAGATGTCAATCTGGTCTTCAAGGCAAGATATAGAAGCTGTGGATTGGTTCGACCAGGCAGGTACTACTTAGTGTTGCCTTGGGGACATCACACCTTCCACGTCCTTGGAGGAACAATTATCGCAACATCTACCTCACACCTTCTGCTCCTCACCTAATTGACAAGCGGTAAATTCTATGTGTTTTCCCGGTGTCTAGCAACAGCCCTGTCATAGCAGGCGCTTTGAGAGATGCTTCCCAAGATGCATTGTAGAGTGGCCGCCTGGTTTAGTGTCCGCAAGTCTCCTCGGCTACCCTCATCCCCAGGTGGTCGGTCAATCGATATCTTTCTGGCTTCACAACCTGAGCCACTTTGTTCATCGACGAGATCGTCGACCCTTTCTCGGCGTTCATTTGGTACTTGCTCCACTACTCTCTTTCTTTTGCTCGGAGACACAAGAATTGGCCTCCGCCACTTGCAGTATCGCCGCGACCTTTAGCCTCTCCTTCAACATGGCTAGTAGATCCAGTCCTGATCCGCTCCAGGAATATGAGAACAAGATTCAGTACTCTCCCAATGTACACGACCCTCGCCCGAGGAGACCCAGATCCAATTACCCTCTCGAGAGTGGTACCCCAGGCGACAACTTCCCTTCCAGCGTAGAATCACAGCCAGGCTTGCTAGGTCAACTTGAAAACTCGCAACCAGCCACCACCTGCGTCTTTCAAGTTGGAGACAACGACAAACACCACATCCACCAGTCAGACGGACGTGGCCCCAAGTCTACGTTCTATCCAGCAGAAGACATGCAGGTTCTTGGGGCCAATGAACCGTTCGCTTTTGTACCACAGCCAAAACATAAGCCAAACCATTTCTCTGGTCGCCAACAACAGCCCAATATCAATCTTGAGGCCCTTGAGACCTCAAAAGATGATGTAGAGAGGCTTGTCATAGACCTGCCAACTCCTGAGTCCGTCAAACCATCTCCAACCTGGGAACGAACAGCCCCAATGAACAGCCGCGATCATCGCCGCAACGTTTCTGGTGCCCAGACAGGCGATTCTCCTTGTCAAATCCACCAAGATAAGCAGGCTCAATCACTTTCTGATGCTCAAGATTCGAATTCTGCCCTGGCCAGGTTGGAGCATGTAAGTAATCAGACTGAGATGTCAACTCAGTATGCCTCTGGTAGAACGAATACTCCGTTTGAAAGCTATTCAGCTGGAGAGCAAGTTTCGAGACTCCGAAGGAATACTATCGATCACGGTCCGGGTTCCACCATGGAAGGCGGGCTCAAAAGTCGTCCTTTCGCTGATGCCGATGCTATCCTTCCTGGTATCAATCAAGTGTCTGCAAACATATCAGGCCAAACTCCAGTCGTTGAAAAAAATCCTGCGAAAGGCCTCAACAGCTCCCGAGAATTGAGCAACGACATCGTTCAGCGTGTACAACCATTAGACCCGAGAATGGGGACTATGTTACCAGGAAAAACACCTGGTGGCAATAAATTCGAGAGGGCTAGACACGAACATCAGCGTTACACATCTCAGCATACTAAGCAGCACTTTGAAGTAGCTGAGGCTCGTTCGTGTACCCCTATTGGCGATCTCGAAATGCCGCAGAAGAATACTCCAAGTACTGCCAGCAAGCGACGCCGACGACATATTTCTCCTCGACAGCTGCCGAGTCGCCAATTCGGACACGAGGAAGAGGGGGAATATGCGCTTAGACATGTCGCTTCGCGGCATTCAAACATCTCGCGACATCGACGGTCCCACCACTACCAAGAACGACATAATCAGCCAACTCAGGATGAACTTCGCTTCAACAATCAGACCGGCCGTCGGAATGGGCAACCACACAGACAAAACCACGTGCAAAAAAGCCATTTCGACGTACTCAAAAGCATAATGACTCACCACAACATGTTCCTCGAGGATGCAAGGTTGACGGAAGAGAATCTGAAGAACGAGATCGCGGCTCAGGACCGGGAAATCGATGGATTGGAGACACGCCTGAAAAAGTCTCACTTGCGCCATCAACAAGAGAAAGATCATCGAAAGACCCTTGAAACCGAACTTGCTTTGTTGCAGCAGAAAGAGAATGAGTTTGTTGCCATCACAGCTCAGCGTGATGATCGAGTGCAAGAACTGGAGGATGAGGTTGCCAAACTTCAAAATCAAAGAGAGCAACACGACCTGGAGACAACTAGACTGGAGGAAAAACTTGAAGAGACGCAATCCAGGCTTGACAAGCTGCAGGACAAAAGTCGCGGATATAAGGATTATCTCAACAAGGCCATTGCGGAACATCAGAAGCTCTGGCGGCAATCCAAGGACATCAGCCAGAAGGCAATCGACGAGATGAGGAAGGAACAGCAGAAGTCTAAAGAGGAGTTTCGCTTGGCTTTAGAGGAGAAACAAGCTGCACAAGAAAACCTGAATTGCATATTCAATGATAAAAGAACTGTCCTTGAACAGGAATTGAATGTCGGTGAGTAGATTTGGCGGGATATTTTCAGGACGATTTTGCTAACGAAAGATAGCTGCCTCAAACACCAAAAGCTTGAAGTCGGCCATGGACAAACTCGAGGGGGACTTGTGTGCCGAGGCAGACAAAACCAAGTGTTTGGAAGAAAAGCTCAGCGAGAGCAGATACCAGGAATCCTTGTTGCTGCGGGTCGAAGAGAACATCGAGCGGATCTCTGATAAACTTGACGAAATACACGTCAAGTCAGAGCAGGCAAACGTTGTGCCAATCCTGATCACTGAAAGGTAAATCCAGTCTGCCACTCACCAAAGGGCCAGTCTAATCAGTACAGGCTGGACGAGATTGTGGCATATATACAATCAGCACCACGAGCGGATTTTGAGAACGAGATCCGTCAATTTCTGGAAACCTTTCAAGGAGAGATGATGTCACAGTATGTATCACTTCCCTCTTCGTGCTACGCCAACTAAGAGATATCCAGGTTTCGTCAAGAGGTGAAGAGCATGACAACTGGACAAGCCGCCATGGAAGACAGGTTTAAGAGTCTCGAGAAGAGCATCCAGACCCAGACGACGCTGGCTCAAACAGAATGTAATAAACAGCAGAATCAATTGCTGCAGCGAATTTCCGAGAGAATGAAAGAAAACCATGGTCTCTTTCAGACTCTCCAACACAAGGATGGCCAAGTGATGGAAATGGCCAACACCGTTTCCGAGCTGACTTGCAAGCTCCAAGAATTGAAGGCATCCGCGGTGCTGGCTTCGAAAAATGCAACAATCTCGGAAGCAGAGCTTCAGGTTTTGCAGGAACGCTTGCTCAACCGGGAGCATCAAGTCTCAGAGATCCAGGCTGTGCTTAAATTTCAGCGTGAAGCTCACGAGGCGACGCTTAGAGAGCTCCAAGAGAGACTCCTACTTGCTGAGGAAGATGTCCGTCAAAAAAGCGAGCTAGTCAAGGACTCACAGTGTAAGATGGCAACTGCGAAAAATGAACTCGCCGCAATGACACAGGAGAAGCAACGAGAGTTGGATCTGCAACTGAGACGCTCAGAAAACTCTCAACAGATCATCCAGCAGCAACTATGTGAGAGTGAAGCGGAGGTCAAGCGTCTGAAGATATTGGAAGACAACTCTGAAGTTTTGAGACTTCAGAAAGAACTCAATGATGCCAACCAAAGAATCATCAACCTTACCATCAAGCTCCGCGAAACCCAGGTGCCAGGTTTCGAAACTGGAGTTCTTGATCAGCTGGCTGAACAGCTTGCCCAACTGAACAACATGAAAGGTGAGATCAGGGAGCTCAAGACAAGCGGCAAAACCTACACAATGGTCAGCAAAGAGCTTGCAAAGATGCTCCTCGAACAGAGTGCCGCAAAAAGCGACGACATACTAGCTCCTGACAGCCTGGTGATGCCGGAGCCGGAGCTTCCCGAACTGCAACAAGGCAATTCAGTCGATTCGTTGATAAACTTCGACTTCACCTCTTCTGAAACCGCGCAAGTTCAAAGCGGCAAAGAAGATGGTATTCCGCAGACCTGTCGAGGAGCCAGACAACGAGGTGTCTGCACCTTCAGTCGTGCAGGAGAAGCTTCAACGGAGGGAGACAAGAAGCCATGGATCTAATCCCAAGGCAATTCTTCGTCAGAAACGAATGGCTACAAAGTCATCAAGCGCCCTTAGAGAGCCTCTGATTACTCGGCATGCCGGAAACTCTTCGTATAATCGGCCTGTTCAAGGTGCTTCCAGGACTGGTCCAACTGCCATCTCAGATGTCAAGTCTAACCTTGTGGGTGATCGTAAAGCTCAAGTCTCAGATTTGGCGGTCCCTGCTGCTTGGCAGAAAATGATTGCGCAGGAAAGCCAGGGCGGTCATCAAGGGACCAAGAGGAGCAGCAGCGTCTCACCATTCTCTCGACGTCCGAAACGGTCGAAGACCAGCTTTCCTGTAGACGATGACGACGACGAGCCTTCAGGAGCTGGAGGTAGCGCTATCAATTCTCAGCAAACCGAGTCGTCGCAGCAATGCGAAAGAGGCAGCACTCAGGCTTCCCAAGAACAGTCCCAGGACAAAGGCCATACCTCACGTCACTTCTACCAGAGTATGCATAAGTCAGCTGCTGATTCAGTCCGCCAGAAGAACGTAGGAGGCGATAGAATCTCGCAGCAGAAGCAGCAGCTACCCAAGACACGAAGCAGCACTAGAACTTGTTTACAAACGGTCCCTTCGCAGCAAGCTTCCGGCCCAAGCGAGGTGTAAGGATTCTGTGGCCTTGTGGCATTAAAACTTGGAACCCTTTAAAGATATCGAGACAGATAGTAGTTATTCAATGGAAACGAAGGTATTTGGAGGTATTGCACTTTTTCTTATTTGTAGAATATACATCTAGATCGCGGCAATCGAAACCTCTCCTTTCAACCCGCCCATGGTGCCGGTCTAACATGCTAGTTCCCTTCCTAGGATACCATGTCTCCGAGGGGGCGCATGCTGATGTACAGTTCGTCCATGTGGTCTCCGAAAACCAATTGCATGCCGCCGTGAACGCCGTGTATGGTGATATCAGTGTTGTTACATGTGGTGTTGATCGAATGATGAGCCGCAGTGCGAGTTCATTTGCCCTTCTTCTTCTGCTCCAGGAACAAGACCTTCCTCCGGACTGTGATATTGTCAGCTCTGCCATCCCATTATCGACTCTCCCGCGTGATGTGGTTGACGTTCGTAGAAAGGAGTATGTGTATCTCCGGGAACAACAAGGCGGAGGGGTCGTCGTACTTATCGGGTCGTATTTCAGCATGCTCATAGGCGACGCGGTTCGGAGGCGCTTGAAGGTGTAAAAGTATCCAGTCGCGGCCATGGACAAGAGCCGGACGATCATTACACGAGACTTCGCTGTTTAGGAAATAATTAGCCTGGCAATTCAAGAGATGCAGCAGCATAGACCGAGATTTCCTGGGATTGGGCAACAAACCTTTCTTGGCCATCTTGGAGGGGGGATTGCACCGCGCGCGTCTGGTGGGGTTGGAGCTTGAAGCTGCTTGTACTCGATCTGGGAGGCCACGGGCGGATGGCTTCGTGGTTACGGAGACTGGAATTTTGCGGTGGTGAGAGGCTTTCGGTAGGAGTCGGGCCGTCCACCGAAGCTCCGATGGGGCAGGATCTCGGTGAGAGTTCGGTCTGAGTAAATCGGACTTTTCCAGGTCATCTCGCATCTGCTCCAGCTGGGACCCAGTGGCAACAGCTGGCGTGGGGATAGCTGTCTTAACCCATGATACTTGTCTCAAACAGTCTCATTTGGATTTTCTTGGTGTTTTCTGTTAATAGGCATTTTTGTGACATACTGTTAGTCAAGTGAGACTGTTTGTTGAGGGGATGAAGAGTGCATCGTCAGTTGCGCAGGGCCTTTGAGAACAGCAGTCGAGGGTGGCAAGGGGATTGCAACAGTTGCGGCCTGCAAGTCACCATTCATCAAGCCTAGACTACGCGGTGGGAAAGTCTAAGAAATGGCAATCCGATGAACGGAGTTGGCCAGTGGAACTTTCCAGGGTTTCCGGCACTTTGCCATGGAGCTTTCTCATCAATGGCTCCCCTGAAGTCCCCGGGGATCCTTTTAGAGCTTGCAGGGACCTGGCATGAAGCGTCACCGCCGTGTGTTCGGACGGACATAGTCCACGACACTTTTGGTGACTCTACCGTAGCTCGGGGGTTTGGTGCCTTTTCGTTGCGCGCCGCTTCCCTGCATGCGTCCCTCTTCGGATCCAAGCCGCAGTTATGGTGGCTTTTGTCGCGAAGAGACCCCTCCCCGACTGGCCGGCGGCCGGGCCTCTGGGCGGGTATGTTTATCTCGCAGCAGCTCGGGTCGCGGTTCTCAACAGAAGTTGCAGGCCCAGGCTGTAGCATGAGCAAAGTTGGAGGGTGGGCTAGATTGGGTGAGCAGCGGGTGATGGGCAAATAAAGAGGAACGGACATCCTTTCTTGCCTGCTTCCCGTAGAGGGGGAGGAGCGTAAGATAGGCTCGTCGCTGTTCTGAGACTTGTTCTTTCTTCCCTCTCTTCAACTTTCGACATTCAGCTGGACGCACTTGAGCTGTTTGGGCATTTTCAACACGCCGAGAGCAGACATTGTTTCAACGAGACTCTTTCTACGACATTTTGGAACCTTGGTCGTTTCCATCACATCGGCGCCGACGGAGAACACAGAGTGAAAGCCCAGCGACATTGAAAACGGCGATTCTCCCACGATCACACCCTTCTCGAGGCCGAGCATACCCCTTTTGTTTATTGTGCGAATTCCAACCGGCACGATGAGTACGACGATGGCGGCGAGCAGAGTGACTGGCGCGGCCAGGTCGCTGGGAGCCCCGAGGAGGCAGGCCGTCGCCGCGAGACAAGTCCGTATGTTGAGCGGCGGAAGCAATGGCAGTCACAGATTAAACGGTACGTCGCGGTGCTGTTGAAGCTCTCCACATTGTTTTTATTTTGATCTTCTTCCCTTGTGCTTCAGAGCGTTCTTATTTGCTTCATGTCGGGGGTGTTTGTTGCCCTTGCCTGTCTTCTGCTTCAGGCCAGTGCTATTTCTATCATCCATACCAGCAGCTGTGTTGGTAGTCAAGTGCAGCTGGCGCCCCCCAAGTGGGAGAGCTTCCATCTTCCAGTTGGTCTCAGCTTCTCCAAGATGCATTTCTCCCCAGTTTTCTCACCTGGTCACACCGCGCACCACGCTGTTGTTTCCCCTTCTGCAAACAAGCCCTCACCGAACAAACAAACGACCAACAATGCACTTGATCAATCACCCAAGTCCGGTCAAGTGCGCTCGAGGACCCCCCACGTGGAACTCCACCCTTTCTTTTCCAGTCATGCTCTCTTGTCAGCTATTGGTTTCCTACCGTCGAGAGAGAGTCAGGGTTCGAGAATGCCCTGGAGCGGAAGAATCCGCAGAAGCTCTAGGCCCGGCTTTCTCTCCCCTTGTCACCGGTCACCGGTTTCGGACACAGGCCTTTGAAGCAAACCCGCGCCAAACATTGCCGGGTCTGATCCCCGTCTTCGTCTACGACTCATCAGCAACCAGCAAGTGCTCGGCTGGCGTTCCGCAAGAAGGGGGGGGGCAAACACAGCCCGTCATGGAAGGCATCCCGCGGCAGCATAGAAACGATGCCACGCCCCCCTTTGGGACCATTTATGATGCAGGGCCGTGTCTCGTGCCCAATGTCACAAGTCTCAGCACCAGCCTAGTAGGCTGTGGCTGTTGAAAGTATTGAATAAAAAGCTGGCTGCATCGGACGATGACGGGAAGAAAGTGCGCTGATTTTCTCTACTTCGGCGTCCTTTTCTTCCCTCTGTCCGTTGATATCCGTCAATAAGACATTGTACATCGCGCACTGCCTGTAGCTCCCCCGCGTCCAGGTTTGGTTGGTCACTGCTTTTCTCCTCGTTCACGAGAGTAAAATAAATAGCACTTGAGTTGGTTGCGTACGTTTTCAGGAGTTTCTGGAAACTCTCATTCTTCAGCTCTTCCCCTGACCTTTCTTATCTTTTTACAATCCTTGCTCGGACTCTTCCCGGTGTTATCGATTCGAGTAAAGGTTGCCTTTTTTTCCCTCCTTGATCTCCACTGTTGCGCGGTAGAAGCCCTTTTGACTAACTTTTATATGACTCTTGCACAGATACCCCGCGGTCCCCTAAGATCTTCCTCTCCAATACCCCGCCATCGCAGAGGCAACTTTTCTTCAGCAACAGCAACAGCCGTTTGTCACCCCACCATCGAACCATGTCGACCACACCGTCCCGTCGGTTGAACGTGCACAACATCAACCAGCATGTTGTTGCTGCCGAATACGCTGTTCGTGGCGAGCTGGCCGTAAAGTCGGAGGAATACCGCGCGAAGCTGGCCAAGGGCGACAAGGACCTCCCCTTCGATGCTGTCATCTCGGCCAACATCGGAAACCCCCAGCAGCTTGACCAGAAGCCCATTACCTTTTTCCGCCAGGTTGTCAGTCTGCTGGAGAACCCCCTGCTCCTCGAGCACGAGGACGTCCTGCAGAACCAGCTCGGCTACAAGAGCGATGTCATCACTCGCGCCAAGTGGCTCCTGAGCAAGGTTGGCTCCGTTGGTGCTTACAGCGCCAGTGCCGGTGTCCCTGCTATTAAGGAGAGCATTGCCAACTTTATCGAGCGTAAGTTGCGACCTTTGGTCACTTCGTGCCGCAAGTGAAAACTGACAAAGAATCCGCTGCAGGCCGAGACGGATTCCCCGCCGATCCTGCCCACATTTATCTCTCTGGCGGTGCCTCCTCCGGCGTCAACACGCTGCTGCACATCATTTCCAAGGACTCTACAAGCGGTGTTCTGGTTCCCATTCCTCAGTACCCGCTCTACACGGCGACTCTCTCCGTCCTTAACGCTACCTGCGTCCCTTACTACCTTGATGAGGTTTCCGGGTGGGGCACTGACCTGGATACCATCAAGTCCGCCTACGAGAAGGCCACCTCGGAGGGCACCGATGTTCGCGCTATTGTTATCATCAACCCCGGCAACCCTACCGGTGCCTCCCTGTCCGAGGATGACATCCGTGCCGTTTACGACTTCGCGGCCGAGAAGAGCCTCGTGGTGATGGCCGACGAGGTCTACCAGACCAACGTCTTTGTTGGCAAGTTCCACTCCTTCAAGGGTGTCCTGCGTAAGCTGCAAAAGGAGACCCCCGGCAAGTACGACCATGTCGAGCTCGCCTCGCTGCACTCCATCTCCAAGGGCATGGTCGGTGAGTGCGGTCACCGCGGCGGCTACTTCGAGCTCGTCAACTTCGACCCCGAGGTCGAGGCCAACATCTACAAGTTCGTCTCCATCACCCTCTGCGCCCCCGTCATCGGCCAGTGCATCGTCGAGCTCATGGTCAACCCTCCTAAGGAGGGCGAGCCCAGCTACGAGCTGTACCGCAAGGAGTACGACGGCATCTTCAACGGCCTCAAGGAGCGTGCCACGGCGCTCCACAAGGCCTTTGACCAGATGGAGGGCGTCGAGTGCGGCAAGCCCCAGGGCTCCATGTACCTCTTCCCGACCATCAAGCTCCCCGCCAAGGCCGCCGAGGCCGCCAAGAAGGAGGGCCGCACCGCCGACGAGTTTTACTGCATGCGCATGCTCGAGGCCACCGGCGTCTGCGTCGTCCCCGGCAGCGGATTCGGCCAGAAGGAGGGCACCCTGCACTTCCGCACCACCTTCCTCGCCCCCGGCACCGACTGGGTCGGCCGCATTATCAACTTCCACAAGGACTTTGTTGAGAAGTACCGGTAAGCGATGCTTGCATGGTCTGCCGTTCGGTTTTTTTCCGGGGTTGTATGGGTAGGGGGGGCAAGTGAGGTGCGAGGAGGCCAGCCGTCGTTGGACGGAGTGAGGTTCGCCTTTCATAGCGAGTGCGCGGCTGGAAAAATTTGGCGAGACCGCACAACGTGTTGTGTGGTTTCGAAAGCACATAAGAACATAGCATGCGGATACCGAAAGGATAAATGAAGCGGTGCGTGAGGCGGAGAGTGGAAATCTCCCTTTCCTAGGCGCAGTACACCTTGCATCGCGCGAGGGTATTTCGGAGATTTAGCGTGTTGTCGATGCTTCTTTTTAGCATAACTTGCGAGAATAGAACACTTCCCGCTCCCAAACGCCGCCCGTTATGCAGTCCTGAATGTGTTTGTTCAAGAGACTATGAAATTTTGTTGCTAGCAATGCTATCCTACCATCTCCCATCAGATGTCATGTCCACAGTGCACTTTGGCGTTATTGCCAAACCGAATGGTGAGCCTCGGAAAGGATGCCGAACACAAGACAGACAGGCATCACAGTGGGGAGAGGGTGATCGGTGCAGTTCGTTTAAGCCAAGATTTCTCATGTTGGCCCGTCTAATCCGTAGGTATCATACAGAGTTATTGTATAAGCACACATTTGCTTGCCCAGTCCTCCGGTTCTATCCGCCGCCTGCCGTTTCTACCTCGCGCCTTTTGTAGTCCTAAGCCAGACCAGGACATACGATTGTGTAAGTATTTGGTGAAGAGAGAGAGAGAGAGAGAGAGCACAAATCCTCCCATCTTTCCACGAAACTACTGGCAGATCACGCCCGCTCGCTTCCCCTCAGACGCACGGCCTGGCCGTACTTTTGGAGCTTGGTAATCAGCTGATCGCCCTGGCGGACCACGTCCTGGTACTGCTTGTTCTTGTCATCAGGGCGGTTGGTCTCAATGACGCCCTTACCGCTAACGCGGTCGATTGTGCAGGGAATGCGGCCGGCCGCGATGAACTTGGCGAGGTCACTAGTGCAGAGTTAGCTATCTAATATTCAATCAAACCCGAGGTGAAGATTCATACCGGTCCAGGAAGTCAACAGTGACGCCGAAGTCGGTCGCCATCGTCTCTAGGCCAACCACACGGTAGCTCTGGAGGAGCTGCTGGTATGCGCGCAGGCGCATCTCGCGGATGAACCAGTTCTTGTGCTCGTGCAGGTAGCGGTCCTGCGTGAGGAAGTTCTCCTCGACCTCGGCAAGAGCCTGGAAGAAATACTTGTACTGGCCATTGTACAGACTTGAAACAAGCTGGGCCAGAGGCGAGAAGTCAATAGCCATCTCTGCCTCGGGCTGGTCGGTGCTCGTGCCCAGGGTTGTCAGGTTCACAGCGGTCTTGGCAGCTGCGGTAGGCGCCGGGGCATCTTGCATGGTATCGTCGGCGCCGGGGCCGGCGCTGAGAGCACCAGACAGAGCCAAGATCTTGTCATCCCCATCACCGAGGATAGCCTTGATCTCGGGAGCATCGACAACCTTGCTCTTGAAGTCAACGCGCTTCAAGGATACGGATCCGGCGAGAACGGAGTAGACAACGAGGGAAGAGTAGGTGCAAAGTTCGTAGCTGGTGAAGGTGGACAAACTGTCCAGCAGCAGCGGGGCCGCCAGGTTGTATGACCGGACGGTCAAAAGGTAGATGCCCTCGTAGGCCTTAAGGCGGTTGCGACGATCCCAGTCACCACCGGACTCAACCAGAGTCTTTGCGCGCTCAACGTGCTTCTTCACAAGGAGCTTGTCGCCATAGAACAGACCCATCCGGATTATTGCGAGAACCAGGTCGATCTTGGTGCCCAGGATACCGGTCTTTTCGAAAACGTCTTCGTATGCGGCAATCGCCCGGTCCTAGCAATCATGTCAGTGTTCCCAATCGGACTCGCAATCAGCCTTTCCTGACGCACCTTATCACCAACTCTGGCCCAGAACTCTGCCCGCTTGCCCCGCGCAGCCTGGATCTCCGTGTCACCGGCCTTCTCAACGGCCTCGTCTTCCTCCTTCTGGAACTCCTCCAACTCTCTGTCGTTGTCGGCCTTAAGCTCCTGGTACCGAGCCTCGTCCCAAGGCAGGTTGACGGTGGTCGGCGTGCTCTTGGTGGCGATCATGCCCGCCAAACTCGACTTCCGACTCAGCGGCTTGCCGGGTGTCTGGCTGCCACCCTCGCCGACTTGGTTCAGGATGCCTTCGAGAGGGTGTGCGAGATAGCGGTAGAGCGGCGCCATCTTGTGCTCGGTGATGGCATCGTTGAGGGCTTTCGCGGCGGCTTGTTGAGATGGCCGGGAGGCGTAGGCGTTTGTGAGGGCGAAGACATGCTGGGCGAGCGGGAGGAGAGGGTACTTTGCGTACTGGGGTTCTGAGCCCATCTTTGCGATTAGATGTTCGGGGGGCGCCTGAGGGAGGTAGAGGGTCCTAAATCGTGGTACGTGAGGGAAGAAATTGAGGTTGCGGGATGGATTATCTGGTGAGCAAGAGTGATGTCGTTGTTTAGAGGTGTTTGGAGCTGGAGCTTGGGAAAGCCCCCCTGCAACCCGCAAGCGGCCAGTCAAACTCTGATGTGATTGGTCCGCCAGTGGGGGTGAGCTTAGTCAAGCTGGCAAGGCTGCAGTGTGACACGTACCGAACCTGCCTGGCATCACGGTACCAGCTCACCCGTTGTGAGTCTTCAAACTCCAGGAGTTATCCTTTCCCTTGGAAGTATGTTGATTAGTCTGTTGAATTGGCTACTATCTTCCAAACAGGGTTTCTGTTTTCAAATTGCAAGGCGACATGTTCTGGTCTCATGCATTAAAACACCCCTACCGTCTATATAATATCCGTAAAAGTGGGTTCTTACCATTCTCAGCAGGACCCCGGTACTTGCGACGCTCAGCAGCTTCTTCCTTCAACCTTCCACGGTTGCATTTCCAGCCCTTCGATACGGCGAGACGTCTTCGACCAAATAACCATCCCGCGTCCCTATTTGGACCAAAAAATTCGCCCTCGAGCTTATCACGCTGTCCTTGCCGAGAAATTCGGAGACAATGGCGGGCTACGACGACGACGACGACTCGTACGAGCGACAGTCTCAATCCTACGACGCAAAGAAGCGCAAGAGATCCCAATCACCATCCAGGAATGGCAATTATTCCTCACGTCGAGGTGAAAAGCGCGAGGACGGCGGCACCGACGAGCTCCCACAACCCTATAACGCAAAGGAACTTCAGCCCGCGAAGCGACGAGCCGTCTCTCCCTCGGAGCAACCTCGCAAGCTGAAGAGACCTGGCGCCCGAGCTCGCATCTCCGAAACCGAACGAGAAGCAATTCGTCAGCGAGCATTGGAGCGAGAGAGGGAACTGGAGGTTGCTGCTCAGGCTGCTGCGGAGCGCCAGCGTAGCACCGCTAGCAACGACGTGGTTACGCAGCATTACAATAGTGTACCGGAGCGAGGCAGGGACTGGAGACGAACAGACAGCAAGATCAAGGGACTTCGCGCCTTCAACAACTGGGTCAAGAGCTGCATCATCCAGAAGTTCTCGCCAGATGAGGACCATACCCCCGGCTCTCGAGAGCAAGGACTTTCGACTGGGAAGGAGCTCCTCGTACTTGACATTGGCTGTGGAAAGGGAGGTGATCTGGGCAAGTGGCAGCAAGCGCCACAGCCGGTGGAGCTCTACGTTGGTCTGGATCCTGCGGATATCAGTATTGACCAGGCTCGGGAGCGCTATCGCCAGATGGGCAGCCGCGGAGGGGGTGGTAGGGGCGGCAGAGGTGGATACAGACGACCACCTCCACGACTTTTTGAGGCACGGTTCCAGGTCAAGGACTGCTACGGTGAAAACATCGAGGACATCGAAATCATCAGACAAGTCGGATTTGACACTAATCCCCTCAGCCGGCGAGGATTTGACGTCGTGAGCATGATGTTCTGCATGCACTACGCGTTTGAGACAGAGCAGAAGGCCCGTACTATGCTGCGAAACGTTGCCGGTTCATTGAAGAAGGGAGGCCGCTTAATTGGATGTATTCCCAACTCCGACGTCCTCGGTGAGCACGTCCGGAAGTTCAACGAGCAACAGGAAGAGAAGAAAAAGAAGGCTGCCGAAGAGCCACCACAGGAGGCAGAAGAGGGAGAGTTGGAGGATGGCGAAGCGGAGCAGTCGGCGGAGTGGGGCAACTCCATCTACCGAGTCCGATTCCCGGGCAAGACCCCAGCCGATGGCGTCTTCCGGCCCGCATTCGGCTGGAAGTACAATTTCTTCCTCGATGAGGCCGTGGAGGAGGTACCCGAGTACGTCGTGCCATGGGAAGTTCTCAGAGCCCTAGCCGAAGACTACAACCTCGAGCTTCAGTATCACAAGACATTCATGGAAATCTGGGAGTCGGAGAAGGATGACGAGACACTGGGCCCTCTGAGTGAAAGAATGGGTGTTCGGGAGCGCGGTGGTGGACGTCTTCTGGTCTCTCCAGAGGAGTTGGATGCGGCAAGCTTCTACACTGCCTTCTGCTTCTACAAGGTTTAAACACGGGAAGAGGCTGTAACAATAGGAAGGCCCGTGGTCTCTCAAGGGAAGATGCCGCGGGAAAAGTTCTGAGTTTGGGGTTATCATTCAGACTCACAGACCTGGGTGCATATCCAATAGTGGAATTGATCAACTTTTTAGCGACAGCGTGTTTGAGGTTTGCGAAAACAATGATATGTTGAGGCAGTGTGTGCATCATGCAATTGAGTGAGAAAGAAATCCTTTTCTCCCTTTCTGGTGTCCTGCTTGTGCTAGTCACCTCTTTTGATACTGTAGTTTCTCTTGCTCTAGTGTCCTTTTGGTTACTGTAGTCTATCTTGTCCTTCTTATTACTGCTATCGTTCTTGATATCTCTGAATGCTGCAAAAAAATCAAAGAACGATACGCATGGTTGGGATAAGAACGGTGCATTCAGGTCCTTCACTTAGGGGGTACAGAGCAACAATAGCAGGTTCAGGGGGACGAAATCTTGCAATTTATTTATGGGGCGTGAACAATGATAAATCATTTACCCTTGGTAGGTGATCTGCCTGGTAGATAGCTAGGTTGTCTTTGTTGAAAAACCCCAACCTTCTTAGGGTCATGCCGACGGTGTTGAAAGCTGACGGCTGTCCAAAAGGAAAACAATACATAAACTCCAATCTCAATTTCAATACCGATTAAGCAGGTTCATAATAAGACAATGAAGCACGACGCCAACCAACAGAAGAGTGCAGCCCACCTATCGTCCAAGGTGAGCACTAGGTGCCGTTGTGCTCATATGAATCTGACGAAAGCCGCTCATAAAACTAATGAAACCTCGACCGTTAAGTCGCCCCTACGATTGCAGAGACGCAGATAGAAAAATGGATCGACGTTTCTGTTCCGTTTACTGTTGACATCCTGTCAAGCATTGTTCTCGTCCGATATATCATGCTAAGCCTTCCTACCATCATGCTACCACTCTAACAACCATGAACGTATGTATGTCAGGCAGGTGCTTGAAGTTTCTACTGGTGCTAGACCTTGAATTTCTTGAATCCGTCGCGGTCTAGTAGTATAACGTTTTGACTCTCCGCTAGAGCGAGGGGTCGATACTTTCGCTCGGCTCATAATGAGCCATGGTGGGCGAGTATTCATTTTGATCCCAAGGTGAATGCACCCAAACTTGTGGTAAGGGGGCAACACTTGATATGGTTAGAGGCCGAAAATCGTGCTGAAAAATGGCCTTCTTCGAGTCGGATTTCCAGTCTGGAGTGTCCAAAAAGTGGTAGCGTGGAGCAAATACCTGGTTTCCAGTCATTGGAGTTGTTGAGAGCATGTTGTCCGTGATTTGAGGCATATGTTGCTCTGTATTTCCCACATAATCATATTGCATCTGCCCTACGAACAAGTTTGCAGTAATGTCATAAGATATAGAGGAACCATTGACATCAAGTCGATTCGAGTCGCCTATGTATAATGATTGCGTACTGAGATCTTCGATATTTGGTTCCGAGGTAGTGCCGTAGAGAGTCTCGGCCGTCTCGCTTTGAGGTAAGACAGAGGTGTAACAGCTCTTGGTAGGACCGTTATACGTGGTTCGGGTTTGATCAAAGCAGACCGAACTTTCTGGGGTGGAGAGTAGTGGCGCGGTGCTCATCGAAGGGAAGGACGATGTGAGGCAACTCGGCTCGTTGCTTGCAGTAGAGTGGGTTCGTTGATTGAACGTGGGTTGAAGAAGGCCCGACGATCTCCTTAATTGGAATGCTGCATTTGTTGCTATGGGGGAAATGTCTGCTCCTGTCAGTCTCCAGTCAGTTGTAGGTGTTGTAGAAACCTCTCACCAGATCCACCAAATGGCGAGGACGGACTAGCCAGATGAGCTGTTTGTTCCCTCATTCTCCCGGAATTACGGTCAATCCTCATACAGTCATCCTCAGACATTCCACAGTCTTTCACAAGCCTTTCCAGAATTCTTCCACCGATGAGTATGTCTATACCATTCATTGCTGGCAGACCATCATGCACAACAGCGAAGCTGCAAGCACCCAAAATAGCTGGCAGCCATGGCACTCGGACATAAACTCTGATGAATCCCAGTGCTCGAAGTCTGCCGCCAGTCGTCCACAAATCAAGATCTCCTGGCCGCCACGGGACAAGTTCTAGGCGAAACTTGCGAACAACAGAAAGCGGCACAAGAGTCTCTGGGCAAAAAGAGTTGTATCCAGTTGCAAGGCGGAAAGGTCTAGTGGAAGAAGGCTCTTGAGGGCTGAGTTCCACTGACAAGTCGCGGATATCAATACTTCCAGTGAGCCTGCTGAGAGTGATGCCAAGCTGGGTTGAACTCCGTCCATGCTGCAGAATGCGACTTGAGGGGAAAAGATTGACTCTATTGTCACTTTTAAACCTCTGGTTTGAAATACGTGAGGAGGTCGGTTCCAAAGAGCCGGCTGAGCTGCTTGCGGCTTTGAGTCTTTGGCGCCTGGGGCCTGGCTTCCGAGGGGCTCTTCTTTCAACCGGGCGTGGTTTCTTTCGTTCCAGTACCACCTTCGGACTGAGGATCCCCGGTGTAGCGGTACTGTGTAAGCCTGTTGTCTCGGAAAGAACTGACCTAGTGTAGCTTGCGGACGAGTCAAACAGGCAAAGGGGGCGGCGTCTTTGGAGAACGGAACAGTCATAAGCACCGTCTACCAAGTAATTCCCACGCATTGTGGGGAAAATCCCCCCGTGGAAGTACTCAGAGGTACTCTGTTTTATAAAAATGTTCAGGAGGGTCGGCCAAGGCAGTGCAAAGTCTCATGCTGCAGAATAAAACCTGAAGTAACAGCCCAGAAAAAAACTACTCGAAGTCGTACTTCCAGGTATCAGGATTGTAAGGTTAAAAGTGTATGTAGTAACATTGCTGAGAGTAACGGAGATAGAATAGCAGAGTAGGGGGGAAGTGAAAAGGCTGCTTAAAAGAAGACCACACCTTCGAAGTGGGCGAAGCCACTCAGTAGTAGAGTATAAAACGCGCACCAGGCTAAATTATAATAATCTCAACCGTATCAAAACAAGGAGTTAGAGTCGCAGCACAAATGACGATGCAAGGTTGCCATCAAGTTCAAGAAAACCACCCAGACCATCACGCGGAGGCCCTTCGACTCAGCTTTCCACTTACAAAAGCACAAGAAGTGGAAAATATCTTGATACAATTGCATTAAAAATACTGAAGATGAAATTTTATTGGTGCCCGGAGGGGCTGAATAAATCCCAGCGCACCGAATCGCTCGGTCATTGGGCTTTCTTTGTAGACCAGGGGGGAGTTGCTGCAACTTTCGCGGACATCCCAAGCCGCAGCAGCAAAGACGTGTTGCGACCACAGCCAGTTCTAAGCGCCTGCATTTGATTTTCAGGCCGAAAGGTTTGTCGGATCCCATATTCATGAGGAGCCGGCTTTAAGAACGGTCGAATAAGGGACAAGATACGTGAGATCAACTCATGCACTGAGCACACCCATGAAGCATGCCTAATGGAACCGAGAAAGGCGTCCAAATTCCATGGGAGCCTCACCGGAAATGCCTTGCTTCTTATGGTATTTGGGCGATCGGTCGATGAAGGCAACTGAGCTCTGCATCGTAACGGCGTGCTGTAGGCGAATTTCCCTTCGTCACAATCACGTCTTATTTGCTCAGTTGAACCAGCATCTGCATTGTCCCCACCCACATTTTCTTTCGTTTGGAGCAAATCTGAGTGTTGTCAAACTTTCTGACCAACCGGGGCGCTTTTAAGGCAGGCTATGCCCAGCTTGCTCCTCGAAGACTTGTCATCTTACCACACCATGTTACATCCAAGTGAGTACCGCTGCGAGTATGATTAGCATGCCTACTCATTCGCAATCGTAATTGTAATTTCGGGACTTATCTCATAGAGCCTGACAGACTCTAAAAAAAATCCTAATTGAAAATTACAATTAGCTGATCGTAACGCTGTCAGCCTTGGAAAGCAGCATACGAATCGCTGGTTGCGTCAAGTCAAACTTGACGAGGACTGCGGCCCCATTCTTACGTTGCGTGGGAAGACCGTTATAGCCCCTTACTCATTCGCCCGCCTCACTTTTTTGCAGAAAGGCAACAAGACCAAAAATTAAATGATATGACACAAAAAAGGGCCAAAGCTATAACGTGATTATAGCTGTTAGCATAGATTATAAGGAGCGCTTGCTCGAGACTTTGAGAATGCAAATGATGAGCAAGACTCTCATTATCATTGCAAACCTCCACTGAAGATCGTCAAGACAAAAGGCAGATGGGCTTCTCAAAAGACTAGTCGGCGCCGTACCTGCATAAAAGCCTACCCTCCATTCAGATCGAAGCCTTTTACCGAGTTTACAATACCAGATCTCAACGTGGGCCATGCCACTCCACAATGGAATCAGGTAAGAACCATGGCATCAGCTTCCAAGTTCTTTAGACCTGACATCTGCCAGCAAGCCGACACGCCTTGTACGTCCCTATTCCTGTATGCGGTGCAACAAGTCAGAATACCCATTATGTCTCCGGCGGAATCGCCGGTGCCCCACGACGTCAGACTCATCAAACATTGCGAAAGTCGAACCGACCTCAATCAACATTAGCAGAGCTATCGAAATCATCCGAAAACAATACCAGAAGCCAGAGGTCCGATCAGAGCATCATCTCTTCAGAGAGCAGCCATTGTAACAGCAGCCAACGATACTGTGACACGGATCCATCCTCTATCGGCGAATATGCACATCTTGAGGAAGTTGGGCCAGAGAGGCACGACCCCGGTGAATCTTGTAGCCGGACTCAGTTGATAACTCCAAGTTTTGCAACACGATTATGGCAATCAGGTCTATGGTCAGAGCAACATGAAAAGTATAGCACCGATGAGAAGTTGTCCTCTAGTAGCACCTCTTCAAAACAATCCATCCTCCTTCAGGGGCAGTCCCAAGAGACTGTGTGTCCGCCGAGCCCAAGCCCAGGCCGACTTCAGCCCGAAGAATTCGTATGGGGGGCGCTCTCGGCCGTTGAAGCCTTCAAAACCCATCCAGCCCACGATTATTGGACCTGGGATGTCAAGACACAACGATGGTTTCATAGATATGAAGATACAGGATTTATAATTCACTGCCCTAACGAACTGGACTAGCTTCCATGTCTAGGTAGCTGCCCGTTCAGTTCAACAACAGGACGGAATTGATTCACATTTTAGAGATATGACACGCAAGTGATCTTCTTTGGTAAGAGTAGTGGAGTAGATAGGTTATTGTAACATGAAGAATAATTATAGAGAAGAACTAGTTCGATATACATTTGCATAGTCGGACGAACGTTCAGAACTTCGGGGGCTTCTGCCTGTTGCCCTCAAATTGGGATTAGTTAGCATCACCATGTAAGTTGTATCGCAGTGCATCCCATTTATAGAAGGTGCATTGCCCACTGATATGGCTAGACTATTCAATAGAGGTGCTTCCAATGCAACGATCTCTCGTACATCCATGTTGGGGAGTCACCTCGGTCACGAGCCCAAACCACTAAAGACAAGAGGAGACATCAACCAGAGTCTTCGATGCTGGCCCTTCAAAGTACCGTCACAAATTGCTAAAACATACCGGGCTGTCTTTGGAAGTAATTTGACATGAGAGTAACTAAGATTTTACCCGCCTTTTACTTGCAAACGTGTGGCCATCCTCCTACCTTTTATCGCAAGTCTTAGTCTAAATAGCTGATTCGACCTCGAATCCCTATTGTGAGCATATTTACAATAGTACAAAAAGGGGGTTTCTCCCCTTCCCTCTGCAAATATTTATGTTGAATGGTAAAATCAAGACATCTACACAGACAAAAGAACTTTTTGGGAGGAAACAAACAAAGGGAGTGGCTTCCCAAGCTAAAGGCTGATTGATGCGTCGACCACTATTTACATCACCTTCATTTCTGTATCTTGCCAAGTACTGTCTCAGATTATTCGGTTTATTATCGGACAAGCTTCAAATAAGATGGTTGGAATTCGCGAGGAAAAAAAGTGGTGGTTTAATACTCTTCGAGATGCACCTTGTCCTAAGATGCTTCATGGCCATTGTGCGATGCGAGTCCAAACCTGCCATAGCGCTGGACGTCTCTGGAGCATCGGGATAGCACCTCCAAACCGAAGGACGTCGGAGTAGTAGAAGAGTGCGCTTCGACGGGGGTGCCCAGTGGGCTAACTTCGATCCGGCTTGCGGTCCGTGAAGGTGCTGATGCCGGGTATGGTGGAGACAGGCGGCTGGGGTTATACGGCCCCACATCGGACGCTATCTCGGGACCAGACGAACTTTGAATTGATGTCGCTTGTCGAAGGCGTCCAGGCGAGAGCTGCTCGTTGATTCCGGCATTGATGAATGCGATGGGGAGGACTGAACTCTGGTTTTCTCTTGTTGGGACCTGACCGTGTGCTGCCATGATGGCCTCCTTGGCTTTGCTTCGAATTCCGTTCCCGACAAAAAGACCAATGTTCTGCCATGGAATATCCAGGTCTATAACAGCAACACTGGCGTAAAATGAAGGACTCCCGTGCTCAATTCCTCGAATAATTAGAGTGACAAAGTGGCTGGGGTCGTATAAGCCGAAGGGTGTCTGGTAAGATTTCACCTGCAGCGATGGTGCGAAGGGCATGCGCTTGAGATGCAAGCTGGCGAGACAGGCAGCAGTGATGAAAGAATGTTCTAACAGCGTATGTATTGCAATTATAGGGTTGAAATAAGTCGTTTCCCTTGCCGCTTCCACGATGAATGGTTGTTCGTTTTCGCCTATGCCGAAGTGCGGCCGATCGGAAAATTTGGTATCGAGCTCTTGTTTCTCAGGTAGCTCAATGTGGGCGACTGGGTTTTCGCTTGCTGCTAATAAATAATCTGGATTTCCGATTGTATCTTTCAACCTGTGGTGTCGGGCCGTCGGAGGATGGAGCTCAGCTGACGCGGGTGATACGTGGTGGGTATGTTCGTGGTATGTGTTGTTATGGTTCATGATGACTGACATCAGGGGCCCGCTCGGGGGTTGTCTGCCTACAGCTGATGTATATATGGTTAGCAGCTGTGCCATAGTACAATTGATAATAGTAACACATTTTTGTGAACCTAACCAAATACCACCGCCTTTGCCCCTTAGTGTCGACAACAGTGTCACTGCTTATGTCGGAATGTTCAACGTGTTCCGTGAGTTGGTATGAAGTATGTCAAAATTGATCGTAAGGATTCGTGTCTTTCAGTAATTAACTGTAAGGAGAGACTGCAAGAAGAACATGAGAGTGTCCAGCCTGAGGGGTATCTGGAAATGATGCCGACGACGGGACCTAGAGAATATATGTTATGCTAATAGCATAGGTCAGCGCCGGAGTATTCGGGTCGCGGAAACTCAGAAAGAAGAGGAAGATTGTTACGCGGCAATCTATAGGAGCTTATAAAGGTAAAAAGCAAAAATTATAAGAACGAAAAGGGCATGGCAGTCAAAACGGATGGTCCTCAGGCGACAGACGAGGCAACCGTTGATGCCCAAGAGGTAGCCTTCCTTCATTTGTTACAAGAAACGCGGTTGCGATCGGAACGCCCACGACTAGCCGCAGCAGCCAGCAAACGCGGGGATCAAGTGAGGGTTGTTACACATGGGCGCGTCTTTGGTTATGGGCCACTCCGCAGCATAATGATACTTCCCCGAACGACATTACTGACAAGGAAATTGCAAGAGTATAGTGACCACGGTGCAGGAACCACACTTAATCAGTTTAGTTTTCACATGTGCTGGAACACGTTGGATATGAATGAGCTGTAACAAATTGGAATTTGCAACACATACCTGTGCGCTGGCGTGATATGAGTGGCGGCGTGCTGTATGCACGACCAGTTCAGTGAGGCGAACACTGCAGGATATCTGCGATGCGGGCGTGATAAAACCGCCTTGTCATCAAAGCCTTTAATGACAATTTAGTCGGCAACATCCAAAGGAAACACGCATAAGTTAACGCAAGGCGAACCGTGGGCTAATTGACACGATTCACTGCACAATCTCCAGCTGCATGAATCATTGAACGAACACCTTGAGCACCACGACTTCATCCAACGACGTGGAAACAGTAATATGAAAATAAAGACCATGCTTTACGCTTATGTGATCGATTCTTGTTCCACCATCAATGATGTATGTTTTGGGCCTTGATCTCCAACGGAGCCCGCCTTGTTGGCGGGAGCATGGGGACTCCCAGAGATAGACTGGTCATGGTAGAACGTATTATAATTTCCAGCTAAGGTCATGGTGATACTTTCTGCCGGCGGCGATTGATATCGAGGCGTGTTATCTAGAGAGGTCTTTCAGGCCATCCTTGATATGAAAACGGCAAGGGTGACTAAATACACACCGGTACACCAAGTCACTTCACTGGATTCGGGCATCTGCCTGCTGATGATAGGCCAGGGCGCGAGGGAACGCAACTTTTGGGGGCTGAAATCCTCCTTTCGCATGTGACTTCTTTTAAATCTTCCTTTTTGAACTAGGTAGCCTTACCCGAGGCTGCGCTTCAGAGGTAAGGGCTGCATACGATGTTGCTGAAGCGATATTTGCTCACAGCACAGAGTCCGGCGCTAACCCCCCCCCCCCCCCCCCCCCCCCCCCCGGAATAGAAAAGCAAGGAGGCTCTAAATGTCTCAACGCTCACGTATATATCTTGCTATGGTACTTTTTGGCAACATTTCAGTTTCTCTTTCTTCGGTGGTGTGTTGCTTCTCTCTTTGCGAACACCCACTCACAGCTAAATTACTGTTTTCATATGTGGAGTCTCTAGAGTGTATGAGTTATGGTTTCTTTATATTTGCTGTCAATAACTTTCTCTAATGGGTCACAGATAGATTTATAGCCACAAGTAAACAGTCAGCCAACCTTACGCCGCAATTCAAGACTCAATGGAACGCAATTACGAACGCAAGTCAATCAGGAGCGGGTTTCATCATGGGTCAAAATCTGACTCCAGTCTTCCACTCGCCAAAGCCTTGGTCGGGGGAGGTTCGTCCTCAGGACATGGTCCTTCTTCGCTGGGGTCCTATCCAGGTACTGAAGCCACTCCAGCCACTAGCCGTTCATCTGGCGACCTTCTGCTAGGGCAGAATGATACATGCACATCGAAGAGACGTTACTCTCTCGAAGAACCCGAGAGGCTACGGGAATCTGGAAAGGTGGCCGACGGGCAGCAAGCTGCCATTATGGCCTTTAGACAGGATCTATTGGACAGACCCATCCCGAGCCAGAGAGAATTTGAGAAGGATCCTGCCCATAAATACTGGAAATGGAGCGTGCAGGCACAAAGCTGGTATCATGTGAATGAATTGACGGGCGCGGTCTTTTGGGTTCCACATCAGCTGGATTAGATTTCTGGTGTATGACCTTTAGATTTCTCACCATTTCCCCGTTGCCCTTGGAAATAATGTGTAGAAAGGGAAGTTAGTCAAAGAGGAAAACTGCTTGCAACTAGGAAATGTTATCATGGGCGCGGTATGTTGGGTGATCTGAGTTTCCCCTGCTGCTAGCGGCAATTCTCACATTTAAATTGTAATGAAGTTCCAAATGTTTTGTGTTTATGTTTAGAAAAGTAGGGCACTGAGACAATCGTGAAAAACTTATCAGTATTTTATAAGACAGGCAGTAAACATCCTTGCGGCACTCAATAATGTTGTTAAGGTATCGTGGCGTTCTCAGGGTCTACAGTTGTTTCAAAGCCCACGCAGGTACCGCATCCCGGAGGCAGACCATGGCGCTGAAAGACAGTATTATGTTAATAAGAGTCTCAAAGCTGTAACTAGCTTACGAGGAAAAAAACAGCCCAAAATACCCCCCGGTCGCCACTGCGTTCATCGATATATGTAGAGCGTTGAGAAATATAGGGAGACGCGGCATTCAACAGGTTGCCCACGTACGGACTTTGAAGGGCTAGCAGCAGGCTCAGAGGAACAGATGGCAAGTAACTGCCTCATCTGTTGTGAAACTGAAGGGTACGTAGGACGTGTGAACTGTGCTGATTGACTGTAGCGCAAACGGAGGTTTACATGATGGAACTCTTCGCAGCCAACCGGGGGTTTGTATTGGGTAAAATAATGGTTACGAGGGCTTTTCAAGATAGTCACAGCCCTCAGGGCCGGGCGAGCCTGAATCTGAACCTGAAATTTCCCACGCACAGCATTTCTCGAATTCGACGAAGTCACAGTGATCAAAGACGCAAATGAAGAGCCAGGAGCTCTATAGCCTGCACGGCTGGGAGACGGCAAGTCGATCCAGGACTTCGTTTCATAGTTGTTGAGGTCCTGGGTTGCTACAAGTTGTCCCAGTTCGATTTTCAAGGCTCTAATGGTGGATCATATAACCCCCAAGTCATGACGGCTTTTTGTCCATACAATGTTGGCGAGAGAAAATTTCTTCTCGGCGTAACATGTTTCATCGGCGTCTTTGAGAACCGCTGCCATTAGTGTCTAGAGCGCTCACTAGATCAAGAGAAAACTGATTTCAAACACATAGCATCGGAAAACAATGTTTCATGTTTGGCCACGTTGTGACATTCTGGTGCTACACTGGTTCCAATAGGGTCCATTGCCCTGTGTCAGGTCTGAATATCCTGCCAGAAGTCATGAACCGATGCCAAAAGTTGGTACCGATTTATGTTGCGTCCGAGTTACAGCCGCATAAGTTGTTCGACACTTTGCACAGCCGGCTGTGTGCAGAGTGGTTTAGATCCTCCAGGGGTGAAATCGAATACGAACAGTGCTTGGCTAAGACCATACAGCCTGGGTAACCTTCAGACATCTCAACCAAAACACTAGTCGAGCTTTCAATATCTCTGACCATGGTGCTCTGCGAGAGGGCCGCCAAGGCATTGCATGATCACGAAGACGGTCTACAAGGAGATAACCTCGAATTCATGTACTGCGAGCCCTTTATCGCTTAATCATTATCGTTGTACGAATAGACTACTGGAACATGGAAGCCATAGACATTGCATAGATACCCATTCTGGCCACTCTCACTGGAAATGGTCATGGATTGAGCCACAGCCCCCCTCTCCAACAATAGCTACAGACTCCGTCTGAAGTAAGGCATTTCAGGTGTCTCTTTATACACCATGGCATTTCGTCATGGAATTAGAGCGGCTCGAGGCTGCAGTCTTGGGACCATGGCCCGACTCCGCCAACAAAGAGCTTGAAGACCAGTCTGGCGACGCACCCCGACGATGTAGCTTCATGCATACCCAGCTTGGAGCGGAGGGGGGTTTGGGCAGTTCCCGAGTCCGTATTGAATGTACAGTGATACATATGCCGAGTGGTTTCGTTATGGGCAACGTACGGACGCCGATATGCAACTTCGAGAGTAGTGGGCACGTCGACGTGTGAAAGGGACGGCATCCACTCAGTACGAGATGTTCTATAGCAATGCAAGATCTAGAGACTGTTAGAGGACGAGGGCGGCACATGGCACCAATCGAAGAGCATATGAGGTAAACTTTATCCTCTTCATTCTATCATCCCTAGAGAAACCAACCGATGAGCCAGATTGCTGGGTGCATCTCATAAAGTCAATGACCACAATCGCAAACTACAGACATATTGACAACCTAGAAGTCTGGAATATAACATGTATCTGTTACGGGGCGAACAATGCACTAACATCACACAAATAGAGACACTGCGTATCGCCTGAAAGGCTGGGGATGTCCCTGGCACAGACAGCGAGGATTGTCGATCTCATAGCAGGCTCAGTCCTCTCATGCGGCGATCTTCAACACATCCCCATGTTACAGCGTAATCACTCGACATGCTTCTTCAGCAACAGTCAGAAAGTCGGTGAAGGCAGTTAGGGCAAGGAACCAACATCTTCGTGGTTTTGTGGTCTGTAGAGCAGTGCCAAGCCAAGAAGCAGTGTCAGACCGTGTCGCCAACGCAGTCGCGAGTGTAAACGAAGACACTCAAGCCGCTCGCAGCTGGGGTTGCATCCAGGAACGCAACACCCGACCTAAACATCTCCGCGCTAGAAACTTTCTTCATGAGGGGTGACGCTGGCAATGCCCCCTCGCATTCGCTGGCGCTGACGGCTTGCCCCTCCACCCTACACGACTAGCAATATTTGAGCAAGCGAAAGAACCAACACTATCACGAATCGGTGTTGGCCGGGAAGCAAGGATGGGAAGTTCCCCGACTCGCTAGGCATCTCCATGTTCCGCTCTATGTTGGAAGTGACGTCCGAATGGTGGAGGTGGAGGTGGGACGATAGAGAGAAAACCTCACTAAAGGCGATGTCAATGAGCAGGCACCTGAAGTATGCGCCTAATCTTCAATTGATGAAAATGACAAAACAATACTAACGCAACACAACCCATGGCGAGCGACTTGCCCACCGCTGCGGGAAGAGGGACATGGCCCCCACGACGTCGACGGTCAGTCGTGGACACCCCCGCGATCAAACCGTGTAGACAGGGAAGCCCTGACGGGTGCAGGCTTCGAGAAGCTCTTTTCCTCCGTTGAGTGTTTCGTCTCATTTTGATGAGAGCAGGGGGCATGACAGGTCACCGTCGGTGTGGGCGGGGCGTGGGGAGAGGTTGGGAAGGTCAAAATTCTTCACCCTCACATAACCGGCGTGAGTAAGCTACGTCCTCCGACGACGGAAAGGCTGCGTTGACTGCTGGCACCTCCGAACAGTGTGCCTTCATTTGCGGTTACCTCGTGGGGTCCATGCTTGGGGGGGGCACATGAGAGTTGTCACTTTGCTGTACAGTGAGGTAGGCATGTCTGAATCGAAGCTCAGTGTCAAGCTGTCGAAGCCATTTAACAGAGATCCTAGGGAAAAAGAAGTATGGCGACGTTGCCCGGCAACCTCACAGCTGTTGCAACTTTGACGAGCTTGTAACCTTGGTGGCCGACCCCAAGCGACAGAACCAAGGGCAGTGGCTCGTTGACTAATGCATTATTGCCCGTAAGAACTCTTACTAAACAGTTACCGATCCCACCAGGGTTGCCGAAGGAAGTCCAGAGCTTCGCAAGCCGAGGGACACAGGCCCTTGTGATGGATGATCGGTGGTGTTTGTGGGCGCACATTCGATGGAGGGCCGGCCGCAGTCCGACAGACCTGCTGTGCAATAAGTCTGCTCTGCAGCCAAGGCTTGGGAAGTTGCTCGGTGGACGGCCACTGCTAATGAGAAGTAGCTTGCAGGGTTCCTACGACGGGCTAGCCGGTTTGCCAATTCCAGGAAACATCCTGTCCAGTATCAGTGCGTACAGCATAGCTATTCAAGCATATGCTCGTCTCATATGACCTGTCACTTGTCTCGTCGAGGTCGATCGGTCTTATACCGACTGTGGGGTCGAATGACAAGGACGGCTATGAGAAGCTTTGTGTCGCTCAGTGTCGATGCTGAGCGAGCGAGGATAATAACCAACGTGGTGTTTCTCGTCCCTTGGAATGATTCTTGTATATATTCAGCCAATTCTTCGCATCAAGTGAGCACTGAACGCGAGGTGGGGAAGCGACGGCAACTACAATAGTAATTTGTGGACTGGTGTCCGTGGACGTTGAGCCCAGAAAGGGGCTGACGAATGGGGACGGCGACGTTGTGGCGGGGAATTAAAGAGCAACGATGATTTCCAACTGACTAGGATAGCTCGTGGGGATTATCTGATTTCATGAAGCAGACGGGACGGGAGAGTGCTAGCTATGGCTAGCCTGCTAGGTACGGTGGTCTGTGCTACAACCCCAAGTTCGGGCAGGTGTTAAGGTTTGGGTCTTGGCGCGTGTCTAAACTGGCCATTCCATTTCAAGGCAGACTAGAGCTTCCGGACTGCATCGCGGAACGTGGAAGTGGCCTGCGGGCTGCGGGCTGCGGGCTGCGGATCGTGAGAAGCTGCAGTCCAGACTCCAGACTCAGGACTCTAGACTCCAGTGACTTGGGGGGAAACGGTTACTTGAGACGGGCGGGGTTGCTGGCATCATCGCGGCACGCTTGACAGCCAAGGAGGCCCGGTTCTTCTTCCAAGGCAAACTTAGTGCAGTCGATGCAAACAACCCGCGAATTTATTCAAAATGTAGCAAACTGACACTGGAGATTGGATGAAGAACGAACCAACTAAAGTGATTGCATCTTGCGTGGCTTCATGTCGCTTCCGCTTTGAAGGCAAGGCGCAACCAGAGTTGGCCACTGGTGCTTCCCATCTGGAGAGCTTAGCTTGGGTGACAACCCTCACGGCTGTTGCCAAAGGTTCGTAGAAGTACTATGTATTAATGCGAAGCAACTTCCATGGCTCCGTATCTCCCTGCCTCTATTCGCATTCTGAAAAAGAAAGAAGAAAAACATAAGCAACTCTGGACTCAGGTACGGCAAGTCGTCGCGCATCAGGCACTCTCCATCCAAATTCTCCTGAGGCTCTTCAGGGATGTCTGAGCCAAGTCGACCAACGCAGCTCCTTGAAAAACTTTTTCATCATCTGACCAATTTCAAATAAGACACCCATGCCCGTCTTTCTCCCACCACTACCCGCCAGTGCCGTGACAACATACCATCCGCGGAGCTTAGCTCCTCTCCCGAGGTCCTATGCAATCTGCGGCGAAAGAAACATATTGCCAGACAGGCTGCTTGGCGAGGCGCAGCTGCCTCCTGTCCCTATCGCCCTTCCCAAGTCCTCACGATGTGCCCCACGGCGACATGGGGTCGGTCGGGGAGCTTCTCCTTTCTCCATGCTCGTCGCTAGCCCCGTCTCCTCCAGTCTCCAAACCGTCTCTCCAACCGGCACAGGAACAGGACCCGCGGCGCCCAGCCTCGACGTGCCAGAGCCTATACACTAGAGCTAGCTACCTTGTAGCTCGACGCATCAAGCCAGCAGCAAGCTAGATGGGCCAGGCCAAACAGCAACCAAGTATCTTTGCCAGCCACGGTTCAAGTCAAGCACATCGTCACAGCGACCGAGGACCTACGCTTATGACCTCCTCGACTCCACACGCGGCAACACAAAACACCGCCTCACTTCCCAGCTTCATGCCTAAGGGATCACAAGAGGGAATGCTGTGAATCTGCCACATGGCAGTTTGTAAGGCAAAGCGAGCCTGGGCAAGGTTATTGGGGTGGTCCTTTCACCGCATCCGGTATTCAAACGATGTTTAAACGGTCAAGAGAGGGTATGGGAACAACTGCAGGAGCAAGTAAGAAAAACACCCAACTCGTCGCTCAAGCTTGCATTACGGTAAATCGCCCTAGACTGGGGTTTGAGGACCTTCTGCTGTCAACCCTTGCTGCCGGCGCATACCGCCAACGCTAGGATGTCTGCAGGCCTCTCAAGGGAATTAGAATGGGCCTCCGGTCCCAAATTTAGACCAGCAACTACCACCCTGATGGGGTAGAAACGACCAACCTAGCGGTACTCGACAGAGGCGGGATGCTATCCGGTGCACAGACAAGCTTCTCGACACCCACTCTCGACTGGCCTGGAGGCTCTTGGGCACCAACCTGCCAAAGTCTCCCTGCTGAGCGGGCCATCCAGGGGACGGACGGAACAAAGTGGTTGGGGCGCACTGCTCGAGAAACCAGCTCAGGAGAGCAAAGCTATCCCTACCTTGATTCAGCATTACCGGATAGGTGTCCGTCCCACGTTTTATCGTGCCTGGATGAGATCTGTCGTTCGGGCCACCGAGTTGGACATGGGGTTGGAACAAGGTACGAGAGACGGACCATTGGCTCACAACGGTGGCCCAGTAGCCACGTGTCCCAAGTTGGACCAGCCTCCATTGCCAATGGCGCTGTTGAGCTGAACTGTCGGTGTTGGACAGCTTTGTTTTCATCCGGCGCAACCATAGCATCGGCACCGTTGGCGGTATCCGACTCCTATTTCAGCATCAGACAGGCTCCCGGAAGCCAAGAGGGATTGAGACCTGAAGGCCCAGACTCTTGAGTCTTGTGCCATCGGCCCCCGCCTTTTACCTGTAGCCGCAGCGTCGTTGTAGTCCAGGTTACTATTCTTGTTGTCAAACTACCACATGATAGGGCTGGGTCAACTCGTCGGCACCAAGCCTGAATGCACTCCGACAATGAATTGATCTGGTAATGTCTTTCTCAATAGCCATATTAAAGGTAACAGTTGGTTGTATTTTGGCCAAGGCATTTCGTTTATGGCTATTTGACATGCCCCATCCTCTGGAAGTTGTCCGACTGCCGTCGACAGCGAAATTACGCACGCCTCATCTGCGTTCTCCATGTCCCATAATGTCTAATCAATCTTTCGGGCCCAGCTGACCAGCAGCGATCCCCCGGCCTTTCCTTTCCTGAGTTGTTGGCACGGAAATCAGAGACAAGCTCATTAAACCCCCAGCAGCTTCCCCAGAAGCGAGTGTCTGCATCTAAGACCACTGCAAGCTTGCAGCACATCTCAAACACATGAGGTGGCGCCGAATTAGCAGCAAGCATCTGCGTGCACTAGACTGTTCACACGGCAGGGCCTCTGCAACGCTGCCATTTCCGAAAGGCCTACAAGCCAAGGAGCAGGCCGCCGTGGCGCTTGCATCCAGAGCAAAGCTTCTGCCTTTGGAGGCAACAACGGCCATCGCGCCAAGCCTCCGCGCACATTCAGGGGAAATATTCTTGTAGGTTCAGGCCGCCGAGAGCAACCAATCCTCTCGAGAGGTGGGCCGGCCTTGACGACTCTACGTATGAAGACGACGAACTTACGGTATTGCCAAAAGCCAATTTCTTGCTTACTGGACATCTCACTAGCTGAGCGGGGGGGTGCCCATGGTTGGCCAAGATGAGAATAGCAAATGGCTGAGCAACCATTGCGGTGATGGTTACTCTCTTCCGGTACGCATCGACGGATAAGAAACAGCTGAGTCGACCACCAGGTCAACGGCACAGCTATCAATCAAATGTCGATTGACAGTCGCATCACTTGGAGTGTGGCGCAAACCGCTGGCTTCTGTAGGCGAAGAAGGTGAAGCAATACAATGCGGCCGACGTCAGTCTCGAAGGACCAGAAGGGCAACTCCGGAAAAGATTTCGAGCGACTCAAAACTCCAAAGCCCCATCATCTACATCATAGCGTCCATTTCGCCCCGCTAGCTGGCCAAAGCAGCGGTTGGATGGAGAGCGCAGAGATGATCGACACGCCGTCATTTTGCCACCCAGCCCGGTGTGTTTGCCTCCAAGGTGCCGCCGTTGCTGCCGCCTTCCGACCGTTCCCAGGAAATCATCTCAAGACTTGGGTGAAATGGAGAATTCCTGAATCGACTCGGAATAATCCTGAACCACGTCGGTTCCACAAGAAATAGGGGTCCGTCATGGCAGCGGGGAAAGGTGGTTGTTGTGGGTTCGCCTGTTCAGCGGGCGACAGCTATGACGCAAAAGAAGCCCTTGATTGACCGATTTGTTGCTGCGAATTGGACAACTCTGCTGGCGCCATGACCTTGAGTTGGTTGCTGGCACCAGCTTATCTCTCTCAAAGACAGGGTGACAGACTCTAGAAACAGTTGTATCAGAAACAGAACCAGACACAGAAGAAACAGGGGGCACACAAGTTGGACTCTGTAATCAACCGCCGACTAGGTGCGACTCAAAAGTTGGCAAGCTGGTTTGCCAGTCGTCTCCAGACTGAAAGGAGACTCTGGAAGAAGCGCCTCAGCGTCTAGAAGGGTGTTGGACACGGCCAGTCCAGTCGGAGAGTTGCTGTCAGCAAGCAAGACCCCTGCAACTTTGCTGCAACATATCGCTGTTTTCCCCCCTTCCATCCTACCTACTCCACGGCCCACACGATGACGCCCCCAGGCACAGAGTTCCCGTTCATAGGCTGGCGGCACCCGCTCCCGCTGATGATGTCGACCTCCCCGTTCCTTGTGTTGAATGGCAAATCGCCTCAACTCAAGCTTTTCTTCTCCTTTGACTTTGGGTTCGCGGATATGGCGACACACCGGCGACCTTCGTCCCACCTCGACCGGTTGAGTTGGTGAGGTGCACACAGCCGTGCTGGTGTGGTGGCCCGTCTTCCATGGGTACAACAGTCTGTCAAGACTGAGGGACGGACGACCCGCCTACAGCCATGGCAGGTCCGTCACCCCCAGGGACTCGTCTGCCCTTTTGGCCATGTACAGACCTATCCGTCCAACGGGTGCGTCGCGGATGCAAACTGACGTATCGGTACCTTTTCAAACGCTAGATATCAATCCTGCCTTACGGTACGGTGGACTCGCATGGGGGGAGGGTGGTTTTCAGCGCTAGGGCGACTTCTGCATTAGCGTCACAGCAGCAGGGCCTTGACGGGCAGGACACAGCTGCAGTGCGTGAGGTGCAGGCGTGGGACGGAGTAGCCGCCATCCACTTCGACGTGCAAGCCGCACTCCACCTCTTGGCTAGCGCCGCCCATCTCAGAAGTTCCCTTGGAATCCCGGACCCGTCCACACCACACCTCCAACTTTCAGCACTTTCACCCAGATTTGCGGCTTGCCAGATTGGAGATTCCACTGCCAGACATCCAGGGGCGCCAGGGGACATGCTGTCCCGGCCTGACTCCTGATACGGAGTGCACCTGCTGGGCCGGAAAACTGCCCGCACCCGTGTCCCTGGAGGGAGACGTGAGAACGGGGGAACGGGGGACCCTTTGCGTCGCATCGCCCTGCCATTTTCATTACTCTTGCCGTACTCTGTAGTGTACACTGCCTGCGGAGGTCATGCTTCCAAGCTTCTCTGTGCCTTGTGCCTCGTGCCTTTTGAGTGTTCGTTCGGATTCATCCCGCTGTCTACGGCCGCCTCGGCGTGTGTTCTGGGCATAGCGCCGCCTCCGATCCCGGGCCAGAGAAACCCTCCCCATCGTGCACCCCTGTACGTGGTAGCAACAGCCGCAACAGATTCGAGAGTGGGTGTGTGTCCAGATCGCCATCTCGTCCCATTGGCATCGCCATCCCGACCGGCCGAAACAATCCCATTCACCGTCCGCACCCACATGAGCTCCAACACCAGCGCCAGCAGGCAATTTTCTTGGTGTGGGTTTATTTTATTCTGTTGAAAACTGGGGCTCTTGGAGCAAGCACCCACGCTAGAGCGGTTCCGCCATCGCCGCACGCCACGCCCAGATTCTCCACGTCCATCACTTGCAACACTAGGAAGGTACGCGCACGACGGTATCGATACGGATCCCTTCCCTTCCCTTCCCTTGAGCTCGGGGTAGCGTGTAGCGTTTACATAGTAAAGGTGAGGCGAGCTCAGGAGAGCCGACCGTTCCTTCCCATTGCCTGCCTCACATCACTTGTAGCTGTCTCCACGAGCTGTACCTGCCTTTCCCTCACCTCTTTCCCATCCGGATACGTACCGTACCGTGCCTTCCCAAGCTTGCCTCACCTCCCTCACCGTCTTGACCAGGCCCTTTCCTTCCTTCTTCGCCAGGAGGTAGAGCTTACACGGGCCACGCCTCCCCTCGGACCTATATCAACTTGCACACGCTCCCCTTTCTTCCACCTGCCCGTCCAACTTTTTCCCATCCACCACACATTTTCATTCTTGTTTCCCTCCCCATCAAGCTTGACCTCTGCGCAAACCTACCATCTTCGCGCCTTCATCAACGGTCACAGACTTTCTCGCGTCTACCAATCCTTTTCCCATCCTCCTTCTTCACCACACAAAACAGTCCTACCTTACATCCTTTATCACTGCCCGACCGACCGCAAAAATGGCCGCCGCTCGCTCTGCCTTCCGTCTCACTACCCGCTTCGCTGCTCCTCGCGTCGCCATCCGCAGCCAGGCTGCTCGCCCCTTCTCCGTCTCTGCTCGCGCCTTCAAGAGCGACGTTGTCAGCGAGAAGGAGATCCCCGTCTCCGTCTACGCTCCCGACGCCAAGGGTGCTGGTCAATCCGACCACTTCTCCATCCCCGTCCGCGAGCATGACTCTCGCCCTCCCACCGAGTCCCCCATTCCCGGTCCCGAGAATGACGACGTCGTTCCCCTCACTCGTAAGACCTACGACTCGATGCCTCCCATGATGCAGAAGCTCTCTGTCATGGGCAAGACCATCGTCGTCACTGGGTATGTTTTCTCCCTCAACCAATTGGACGTCTCTACTACCCCAATTGGTTTTTTCCCCACGAGCTTGGATGAAACCAAGTCAAGTTTTTTATACTTTGGCTGACTTGGATTTCACAGTGGTGCTCGTGGTCTGGGCAACTACATGGCTCGCGCCTGCGCTGAGGCCGGTGCCAAGGCCCTCGTCATTTTCGACGCCAACCAGGAGTTGGGCGATGAGGCCGCTGCCGAGTTGCACCAGAAGACTGGTCTGCCCGTCACCTTCTTTAAGGTGGATGTCCGTGACGGCGCTGCCATTAACGCTGCAGTCGACTCCGTGGTCGAGCTCTACGGCGCTCCTGATGTTCTGGTCAATTCTGCCGGTATCGCTGAGTACGTCATTCCCCATAATGCAGCGTGCACCTGCAGCACAGCATATAACTCCCCCCTTTTTTTTGTTTAGCGAGACCCACTAACATACGTCTTTGAACAGCTCCAACATCAAGGCCGAGACCTACGACCCCGCCATGTTCCGTCGTCTTATTGACATCAACCTTACTGGTTCCTTCCTCATGTCCCAGGCCGTTGGCCGTGCCATGATGAAGGCCGGCAAGCCTGGCTCCATCATTCTGGTCGCTTCCATGTCCGGCAGCATCGTCAACTACCCCCAGGAGCAGTCCTGCTACAACGCCTCCAAGGCCGGTGTCATCCAGTTTGGCAAGTCCCTTGCCGCTGAGTGGGCCAAGTACAACATCCGTGTCAACTGCATCTCGCCCGGCTACATGGACACTGCCCTCAACCGCGTCCCCGCCCTTGACGCCCAGAAGAAGATCTGGAAGTCCCTGACCCCCCAGGACCGCCTTGGCAGCGTCGATGACCTCAACGGCCTCTGCGTCTTCCTGGCTTCCGATGCCTCCAGCTTCATGACTGGCTCCAACGTCATTATCGACGGTGGTTACACTTGCTACTAAAGCTTGTGCATGAGAACACCTTCCCACCGAGCCTTGCCTTTTGCTTTGGAGAAGGTTCTTGTACGAGTCTGGCGAGTTACTAGCTTCCAGTCCGCATCTACATCGTCGCCAGCTTCATTCGACGCCATACAGTTACGATGAGGAGCATCGCTGATCCACACTCCCGGTACGTTTGCCTTGGCCTGACGTGGTACCCGTGGTATCAACACCTTCGCTCCGACATGGTCGCGTACAACAACGCGCGACTTCGTGCCGATTTCCTAGTGTCAATGCTTTCCTCTCATATTGGCCGACTCGGCACAACATCCAGGACTATACCCCCCAGCAGTCCAAAGGTTGTACAGCACCTAACCAACCCTTGACTTTTCGACTATCATCGCGCGTGTGTTCTCAAGCAGGCAAGGCAGTTTCAGGAGTCAACGGAACGGACCAAAAAATTGGGAATTTGGACTTGAGTTTTTTTTTCTAGGCTTTTGGGTCTTGTTGGTGGCTTTGGGAACAAGATTAAGAAGATAGAGAGATAAGGAACTTGGGCTTGGACTCTGGGATTCCTGGTAGACGAGACAGCAGACATTGCAGAATAGATTCTGAAGAAAAAAATGGCCACGTCTTTCGTGTTCCCTAGTTCACAAATCCGACGCAATCTAATTGCCACGTGACGATGATGTTTTTGTTTGTGTTCTTTGTTCGACTTCCATAGAAGAAGCACACTTCCCTACAGTGCAACTATGGTAAGTTTACGAGTTGACGGAGTGAGGCAGGCATTCAGGCCTTTGATCCCCAGAGCTTCACAACATAGTCACACAGCATGAGTGATGAGCATCCAATGGCTGAGACCTTGTCGCGGTCGTGCATCTTTGCAGGGGGTAAAAAAACATAAATAAATAAAAACCCACACATACACAAAAAGCGCCCCCCCCCGTGACCAGAGATCGTGAGTCGTGGCATCGCGGGTGAAATCTTGCCCCTTCCAGAGCGACAAGACAAATCATCGTGGGAAACGACGGGGTTGGATGGATGGGCCACACTTTCGGCCCGAGCCTCCCTTCCCCGCCCCATCGTCCCGTCCACCGGCACCTGGGCCACCACAAGGCGCCACTGCGAGAAACACCAGGGCTGACCATCGTGAAACCCCGCCTCGCCCCAGGGATGGGGCTGCCTTTTTTTTTTTCCTGTCCCGGTTCCCCCCTCCCCCCCCTTGCGTTGCTCCACGATGGGGGAGAGGACCCAAATTTCCCGACCTCGGGTCCTCCCTCGACTCCACGATGGCTATAACATCGTGGAAGAGGGGGGAAGGAGTCCAACGAAACGGAAAAAGAAAAGAAGAAGAAGAAAAAAGGAAAGGAAAAGAGGGGGGGTTTGGGGGTTGGACGCATCCACCCGGACTGGACGCAAGATCCAAGAGCACCTTTTTCCAGCGGGACGGCCTGGGTTGGCGAAGCAGGCACTTGACTACCAAGCAGCGGGCAATGATTCCCCCGCCAACACTTCACAGCTCTGCAAAAGCTCTTCCTCGGATCCACAACGGTAGCACGCAAAGACCCGAGTCTGATGGCAGATCTCTTTTATTTTTAGTTTTCAGGTTTGGTTCTATACTACACTACGGCATCATTGTGTGAGACAACTCTTGTCTCTGCAAGACACATTGCTCACCCGTCAAATAACCTGTTTTCTCATCCTTGACACATGATACATGACTGTCTCTCTCTCACACACTCATTCTCACTCTCACTCTCACTCAAGGAAGGTACTCCCAGCTAAAGCCCAGTTCAGACATGTGAGCACTGAAGAACGTCCATCAGTCTCGAGACGCCTGGGAGAAACATGGCAGAACATCTGTCCGACCCACAGAATGAAAGACAAAATAGAAATAAATCGTCACCCTGCTTGCTAATTCCACATTCGCAAAAGTTTTGTGGTCGCCATCCCCAACGCCTGGGTATTTGCCATCCCAAAAAAGCACAAAGTTGTCATCCACCGGTCACTCACTGACTTCACACCGGATCAGGCTGCAGCTCATGGTTCTGTAGTGGGAACAAGGAACGCACGTAACATCCTCTCGTCCCATACAAACGGTTTGCGTACAAGGTCGTTCGTAACGCTGCCCAAGAGTTCCCTCGTAATGCCACTCCAGCTCAAGGGCACCATCTGAGATGGAGGAGCAGAAATTTCGGGGGCTCCGAAAAGGCAGCAGGTTTTCCGAGTGCATTGTTTGTATTAGAGATCCCTCTCTGACTCGGCGAGCTGGATAAGAGAAAATACATGGGGTCGCTGTGCGCACAATCATGTTAGTCTCGAGGCAGCAAACCAGGGCGCAGACCAGACTTACCAGAACCCTGTTCTCAGTCATGACTTCGTAGAGACGGGGAAGCACAGTCCGGAATAGTCGCTCGTTCCAGCCCCCAGCTTCGCCGCCTAGCTCGTGTAGCTTGAGGAGATCCTCTTGCGCAGGAGTCTTGACTACGTTGCGGGCGATGTTGCGGAGAATCAGCACCGCGCTGAGGGGAATGCCAGCCGCTTGAGGAGGTGCCGAAGGGTTTTGCTCGTCGGGAGCTGTGGCCGTCTCTTCGAAGTGGACCACGAGATTGTCGCTGGGTTGGGGTCCGGCCAGCGCCTTTTTCTCGTTAATGGCAATGCCATTGAAGATCTGGCAGCAGTGAGTCTGGAGATGATGACCCATGAGGGCAAGCTTCATCTTTGTGGGCTTCGGATACTTGGTGCAGTCGGCCCATCGGCATCTGATTTCCTCCTCCTTGTTGTCGAAGCCGCCTTGTTCGTTGCGAGTCAGCTTAAGATGAACCTTGACAACATGGTTCCACATAGTCTCCTTGTTTCCGAAGAAGTGGCCGCACTTCTCATTCGGTCGGCCAGACGCCGAGTCCCAGAGACACCGAAGGAACACCTCGCCATCAATGCCCACAGGTCGAACTCGGCATCGGATGCCATGGATGATGAACTTCTGCTGAACTTCTCCAGGAACTCCGCTACCAGCCCAGACTTCGGCCTTGGAGCCCTTATAGACCGAACAGCTGTTCCTAATAAAGTCGGCTGGTGTAATAAGAGGCTGGCCAATGGCCTGGAGTGCCGTTTTGAAGGCATTCTGGTATGCCTGCCAGGCCGCAATCTGAGTGACGAAAGAGTCCTTGTCTTCTTCAAAGAAGCACTTGACCCATTGATTGCATCGCTCAGGCTCGTCCAGCTTCAGCAGATCCTGCAACAAGTCTTCGGGCATGGCAGCAGGCTCATCGGTCGAGGGTGGCTTCATCATGGGCTTCAAGAGCGTCTCTTCCTGGTACCTCCTAGCGTTGTGGGAAAGGAGACGGACCAGATGCTGAACCAAATGCTCGCAGTTGAGGGCCTTGACTAGGTTGTCAACGTTACTGACAACTGCCGTGTACTGGTACAAGAAATCGAGACAGGCATCCTTCAGCTCGTCATCGTTGAGCAGCATCAGCTCGCCGATTTTGGTCAAGACGGCTGTAGGAACCTTATCCAGACGGTTGGTAGCTTCGAGGTTCATCGAGATGCGTCCGAGCGCGCGAAGAGCCGTAAGGATGATACCGCGGTCGTCGGAATCGTTCAGTTGCCACATGAGAACCTTGTACAGGGGGTCACTAGAGTCGATTTCAATGTAAGGGGTCAAAGCCTCAGCGATGTCAAGCATCGCATGCTTCACCTCAATCACCCACTCGTGCTTTGGGAGGCTCAGCACAATGCAAATGAGGTCCTTGATCGGCAGAAACTCAGCCAGATGAGCAGCGTTCTCCCGTAGCTGAGACATGTTTCTCAGTGTCAAGGCCGCCTCATTGATGAGTACCATTTGGTCCGCAAGGTCCTCAGGTACAATGTGCTCGTTGATTTCCTTCGGGTCGAGGGTGTCGATGCGCTCGAGGATGTCTTCGGTTCCTTCATTGCCATCGAGCGTGTCGAAATTGTCGGCGGCCACCTGAGACACCCAAGAGATTTTCCACTTCACATTGTAGAAGATGTTGCCAATCTCCAAGACTTTCTCGACTAGGCCTTCGCTGAGTCCGGGAAACCCTTCGAATTTAAACTTATCATGACGCTCGTATGAGATCTTGACGAGGTGGTAGAGCGCAAACTGCTGCTCTTCGAAAGTGCCTGAGCGCAAGGCGTACAGACAACGAATATAGATATTCGGTCCGTCATATCCAACTTGAAGCTTATTAGCAATTGCACGCGGTCTCTCATCAAGCTGGTCCTTACCTCCAGGATAGGGTCCACTACGACGAGGGGGTTCCAGAAGAGAGCGTCTGATTTGACGGCGGCGAGCGAATTCGACCGGATTGTTACTCGGTGTATCCACAGGGCGCATCGGAAGGATGTGTTGTTGCTGCTGGGGCTGCAGGGAGCGTGGGAGAAACGATTCAACACCGGTCGACGTGTTCTCGGCATCGGGCGGGTTGAAACTGCCGCTAGGTCCACGAGGCAGAGCTCTGGGCTGGTGAGGAAGAGGCACTGGAGTGTGTTGAACCTGCTGTGGTGTCGCATGATGGCCAACTGGCTGGCCGAGAGAAGTAGGCGTGTTGCCATGGCTCGGCTGTTGACCAGAAGCATGGCGAGTCGGTCTAGAGGGGCCGGTGTCTGGCTGGAAGATGACTCTCTGAGGCGGGGCCTCGCGAAGGCCTCGTGAGGCTCGAACGCTAGACGTAGGAGCAGCATCTGGGGTGGGACGCTCTCGGGTAGGGGTGCCATCATCGCCAGAAGCAGCCGCAGAGTCACCAACCGTGCCACTATCGCGTTTGACCCCTCGGAAGTTCTCCCTGGTGCGGCTCAAGAGACCGCCACCCTTGGCCGACACGTCCTCCAAGATGTCCTTGGGGGGAGGCTCCTTGCCATGGACAAATTTGATCTCGTAGGCAGCAAGATTTTTGTAATACTTCTCTTTCAACGAAAAGGCAGTCGAGGCTACGTTGGACGAGTGGATACCGAGCTGCTCGGCCATCCGGCGCCAAGCCAGCTTCTCATCGGACACCTTGTCGTAGCCGCCATTTGCAACGATATGGTTGAACGTCTTGTATAGATCAAGGTAGACCGGTCCGACCTTGGGCTCAGCCTCGAGAGTAGTACCTCGCTCCTGGTGATAAGCTCTCAGCTTAGCCATAAACTCCTCGTATTCGGAGGTTCGGCTGATGGCGTGAAGCTCAACCTCAGCTTCCTTTGGGGGCGCCATATTGGATTGTTCGCACGGACTGTTGTATGCTTTGTCAGTAGGCACGCGAAATATATAGCAGTTACGAAGCAAAGCGGGTTGACTGACCACGTGGAGGGATGCGTGTGTGATTTGTCGAAGGCCGTGGCCTATCAGTGAGGCTCTAAAACGCGCCGAGAGGTCCTTCGGCGGGTGTAACGATTATCGAATGAAGGATTGCGCGGTATCTTTCGAAGCTGAACCCGATGATGAAAGGATGCGCTCAAGTTTATGTGAAAAGTCGCAAAGTCGCAAAGTCGCAGCACCCAATGGAGGGAGCGGGTTGAGTGTGCTGTTGCGCAGGCAGATTCGGGGGCCCTTTGCGATCGGTCAGTGATGCGCCGGATGACAACCGACCCAACCGTGTTTTGCCTTGCGCTACGCGACGTTGAAAATTCCCCTGTCGCTTTGGGGCTTATCTCCACGTGACTGTACCTGCCTTATCGGATGGCCTCGTACCTGAGCTAGCAAAGCAGGCGCTTGTCCACATTTGGACAGAACCCACTTGAGCTGCACTTTCCCCAAAAGCTGCTTGGGCAGGGGTGAATGGTGGATAAGTAGACCCTGCTTTGGCACTTTCCCTTGAATGCCCTCCATCTGATGCCAACGTCTGTGTCTTCCTCGCAATGTTCCTGATTCCCATACGGCAACCTTCCAGCTTCCAACACCCTGGATTTCCCTCTCGCGCTCTGGAGATGTCGAGAGAGTCGATGACCTCATCCGGATCGCAGGCCATTAATGCTATACTTCTTACCCTCCTTCACTAACTCAGCAGTGGAAGTACGAAGCCGTTGTCGACAGTTGTGTAAGCTACGTGGTCACACTCTGCAAGCTCGTCTCGTCAGAGGTAGTATTTGGGCCACTTTTCACCGTGCTATCTCACGTTTTGAAGGCATTAACATTGAAGCCTCAGAATATGGCACCCAAACTCCAGAGTTGGGTATTTACGCTGAGCCAGGCCTGTGTTCGCCAGAGATTTTTTCATGAATTTGAATGGGACGTCATATCACTGCTAGACAACGCTGTCATTACTATCAAACAGGAAAGACTTCTGGCAAATATCGTGGGGTCAAGAGACCAACTGACCAAGGAGCCAAACCACGTGCTCATCGTCCCTTTACAAGGACGCCCCGCGGTAATCCAGACTAGACTACATACAAAATCAGTCGCTAACTCAAAATTCAGCTTAAGTTGGGCCTCGGTAGCCGTGATGGCAACTTCTCCCCAGAATTCATCTACGGAGTCCGGTACAAGCAGGAAAAGGGGACTATCAACATCAAGTTGAACACACATGATGTACGTCGAAGTACTACTCACCGCCTAAGTATGGAAGCTTACCATCTACAGATGACCAAAGAAGTGGCCCTCCAGTTCAAGAACCGAAATGATCAGGATCAGGTGCTGCGACTCTTACAGGATCTTGGCCTGCGTCTCGAACCATCGCGTGGGCCTCTGCGCCAAACGCCTCGGTCATCGCCAGTCGTCAAAAATCTGCAAACCTCGCCCGCGAACCAGCCTTTCACTTCCAGACGAAGTGTCACTCCTCTGAACCAGTACTACACTGGGCGGTTGGGTTCTTCTCTGAAAAAGCAGTTCTTCCCAGATGAGAGCAGTCCATTATCACGAACCCACGGCGTACTTACAGATAACCATCGGCCTATGAATTCCATCAGCCAACGCGATGAAGATGTTTCATTCGCAAATCCTCACCCATGTGAGAGGGCACGTACCGCATTTTCAGACCGGCAGGGCATGGGAACACATGTCATGTCTTCTCAAGATAGGCAGTATACACCGGCGCTCCATTCAGCGTCTGCTACACATCATAAGCCGTCGGCCTTTTCTCCGCCACCCATCCGCCAAAACCTAGGCAGAGATTTCAGTCCACCTTTCGAAAGCCTTTTACTCAACGAGGTTGGTCAACCAAGATCGAGGCCCAGCTCCGGTGCCGCATTTCGAGACATGCTCCCTCCTCGGCGTGAGCTGCCGTTCTCATTAGGGAAGCAGGCAGAACCAACTGCCCCGAAGCGACCGCGTGAACAGCCAGAGCTTTCGGGCTTGGGATGGAGTTCAACGAAAGCAAGCCGGGAGGAGGAGGTCTTTCAACAACCGACACCACAGACTATCTCAAAGCCAGTACTATCAGCAGAACAAGCTAAGAAATCACAACAGACAAGACTACTTGTCTTTGAGCGAAAAGATAACAACATTATTGACAACCCGGTTACAAAGAAAAAGAAGCCAGATTCGAGCCCAAAGCCCATATCCACCTCACCAATACCGTTGCCGATCATTCCTTCGGCACCCTTCAAACGGAAGGTCATAGTACGGCGACCAGACGTACCCAGTAATCCGTACTATCCGCTCCCTAATCGCACTGTTCAGAACGTCGGTGACAAAATCAGAAGTAGAGGTCTGGTTGCTACTCCCTCATCCAATGCGACATCCTCTGTGGAGGCCGCCTCCGCAAGGGAGCTTGGGGTTGCGGGTGCTACTGAGTTACTTGCTACGGATACAAGCTCGACTTCATCGGAAGAAGAGGTTGATCTGGATTCAACTCCTGCTATGCCCAAGCCAGCAAAGACCTCAGTGATAGCAGATGGCAACAATGTACTTCCTAAGCCGACATCTACGAAGATGGATCAGGGTACACAAACCTTGAATGATTTATCTGATCCTTCGGCCAAAGACGATGATTTATTCGTAGCCAAGTTCCAACTGATGTGGGACATAAGAAGCCTTCAACAAGCATGCTTTCAACGACTATTGACTGATAGCAGGACACAACAACACATAGATGAGACGAAAGTTTTCAAGGAGCTGGAGCAAAACACTGTTGATATATGCCAGGCCGCCATCGACCGGTATGGCCTGGCCATGGGCGATATACCTTACGAGAAGCTTCTGAATGCCATCATGCAACCGAGATATGAAGACAATGTGATGCGCTAAATGATGCATTTGCATTCAAGGGGGGTTTGACTTTGCATGGCACTGACTGGGTTGCAACGATAGCACAAACCGTATACACTAGACGTGCTTAGATGAAATGCCGTTCAGTTGAATTATGAGAAAGCCTAGGCAATGGAAAGGGTCATGTCCGGTCATCGAGGTACCGACCTCAGCATTACCCTTTCTACTTTTCATTTCCACCACCACCACACTCGTTCACCTTTCCGAGCTCAACCCCGAGCCGTGACGCTGGCTTCTTCAACAGAAATACTGCCAATATGGTAAGGATGAGTAAAAACATGAAACGTTGTCCTCCCATGCTTCCTATAATCCGTTAATCTTACAGGCTCAATGATAATAACGCTTGACGGATTGACCAGCAACTTCTCCATGGGCATGAGGTTCTCAGGCGAATATTGGCGGAGGCTGTGGGTGTCATATGATGGAGTAGCGTTGCTTGTATCTAGTCATCAAATACGGTGATGTCTCTTGTGGGAGTAGATGAACTCGACAAAAGAGATAGAGCCATCCTCCCCACTGGCCCCATTGATAGTGTGCTCCGTGATATAGATATCTTCAGGCTGAGCAGAGCCGAGAGGCAGAATATTGTGATCCTCAAAGTAGAGGAACTCGACGAAGGGCGTGCAATAGGTTTCTCCGTTGGCATCTTCGGTGAAAACGTGCTCCCTAACCCGGACGGAGCCAGAGGATTCAGGTTCGAGGAGCATTAAGCCATCGGCCGCTGCGTTCTCCATAGTAGTGCTTGCGCCGTAAGACGACAATTTTACGCTGTCATCGATGGCAAACTCTTTGATAAAGTCGACCTCGAACATAGTGTTGGCCGGGATGCCGGACCCCTCAGAGCTAACGATTGAGGTGCGTCTGAAACTCCAGGTGCGGGACTTGCGATACTTGGTCTTCGGTCCGGGCGAAGATCTGGGGCCTGCAACAAGCTCCCGATCCTCTGATTTGTAGCGAGGCGATTTGGTGTCGGCGCAGAGCAACCAATCATCGCTAGCATCCTCGATGGCACACTCATCCGTGGAGCTTCCCTCGGGCATGTTTGTGAGTGCGGCGCGGTCCTTGTGTTCGAGTGGGGACTCGGGCCTCGAACTCCAGCCGCGAGACTTGCGGTGCTTTGTTTTGGGTCCTGGGGAGGAGACGAGAGAGTCGTTGATGGTGAGGGGCCAGTTGCAGCGGCACTTGTTTTCGAGCCGAGATCGATTCATGGAAAAAGCCGTGTGAGGAGCGGAGTGGAGGAGGATGCCAGCCTCGAAGTTGTTACCGGTGTTGGCAGGGGTAGTGTCCACAGCAGTAGCAGTGTACTCCATCTCTAGCAAGGTTTCGAGAAAGCTCTGATCTCTGAAGTCTGGGTGAAGGGTAAGAAGTACCTGAAAGTTATTTTTAAACAACGGGACTGGGGTGTAACAAATAGTATATCAAATTGGTTGACCTAAGTGCTTTGTTCTTGGCCTCAGACCTCAACTTCACTCAACTCAATCAGTGTTTGTTCGATGTGCGATGGTGAAAATGATCAGAATTGAAGGAGCAGCAGCGCTCATACATACGTTCAACGTCGGCTCTACGGAGATAGGTGCCTGGATGGCGGTGAATGAAGGATATTAGAGCTCGGGTTAGACTTCGTAGACGTTGTGGTTTAGAAACGGTCAGCCGTTAGAAACTCTTTCCCGGTAAGCATTTTGTGAGGAAGATTTCACAAGAATATGGAGATCTATGGCTCAGACAACAGCAGACCGTTGCGAGGATTTACTAAGTAACGGTTCCGGTCACTTGATCCGCGGTACCCAGGCGATAGTCCCGGGGTGTTGTAAGTCAAATGTAGCGACAAGAGTTGACAAGTCACAAAGATTCATAGCCGACATAGGCAATTATAGGACTAAGTCGAGATTCAGTGACGTTGGGCATCTGGGACGTTCTTTGCTGACGGTTGTCCCAGATGATATTCGAGCCCGGCCCGGTACCAGCCTCTAGACAACAAGAAAAAATGCACTCGCAACTTACTTTTACCAGAAGGAGTGGACAATGCCCATGGAAGAGGATGTCATGATACCTTCCTCGATTTAGTTTGCTCTTCTCGTCGAACCTTGACCTTGACACATCTTGTGTACTGCGAGTGAAATGTCTATCTCTGTCTGTTCTGCTTTGATTTGTCAGTTCCTATACTACCACAAGTTCAGCCGTGAAAATGGTAGGTCTTTGAATTTTATTGCGAGTGGTGAGCTTCATGCAGGACGATGGTGGAATTATGTCTCTGACCTGCCTTATCCTTTCTCCTCTGCGTCTAACTGCACGAACACGCTGAAGCCGCCAACACCGGAAGCCTAACAGAAGCCTAATCCTCAGATCAAGTAGAGGTTCCAAGGCTCAAAGGGGCTTATGTATTCGCTGGTGAGATAAATTCCCCAGCCGTAAGTGTACGATTTGCGTGCAGGTTGAGCGCATTGTGCCCCAATATGAGTCGTGTCGCCAACGGAAACAGAAGCGGACTACAACCCAAGATATCAGAATAATTTCAGCAGTCAGAGCTTAGAGCTACAGGGGTCAAAGTTTATAAGCCAACTAAAGAGTAAGGTGCTCAAAACAAAATTATATGACGTGTTGTTCGGGCCTCATTGTCTGAGCAACTTCGATCAACATAATATCATACTTCACCGAATTGGTCGCCGTGACTTTACCAATACTTCTGTCTTTCTCATTCACATCTGTTGATACACTGACAGGTCCACTACCGCAGCCGTCAACCTCGTAACCTCACCTTATGCATTCCCCCTGGCACACTCTCAACACCACAACACCGAGCCAAACCTCATCACCATCAACGCCCTGAATGATCCACCCCCGTATCACCTGCAATCTCATCCCTCATACCTCAAACCTTACTCTCCCCCTTCGCACCATCACCACTTCCCTCCCCAGCCTTCTTCTCGTCGGGCGAAAAGGTCAAGCTCACACTGTTAACACAATGCCTCTCATCCGTGGGTGTATCGAAACCCTCGCCCTTGAACACATGCCCCAGATGACCGCCGCAGTTGGCGCAAACAATCTCCGTCCTCGCCATGCCGAAGGCGTGGTCCTCATGGCGCACGACGGCGCCGGGCAGCGAGTCAAAGTAGGCCGGCCAGCCGCAGCCAGACTTGAACTTGTGCGTGGCCTTGTACAACGGCGCGGAGCACCCGGCGCAGGCGTAGACGCCCTCCTCGGGGTAGTGCTTGTCGAACTTGCCAGAGCCGGGGGGCTCGGTTCCTTTCTCGCGGAGGATGCGGAATTGTTCTGGTCAGGGTGTCAGTTCCTCGTCTCAGTTTGAAGATGTCAGTGTCATAATGAAACATCTCATGAGGCCGGTGGCGAGCCGACAGTTTGAGTCCACGAGACTCGACTCATAAGGCACTAGGACACAGCACGCGGGACTACGTACCCTTGTTCAGAACAGCCCGCCACTCATCGTCGGATCTCTTGTCCGGATACGACATCTTGTCCTGCTGCGAAGCGGAAGAGCCAAACAGAGCGCCCAGGAACGGGATTGAGGGCATAGAAGCGCGGAGCGGGTGTGCGGCGGCGAGGGGAGTCTGGGCACCGAGCGACTGCGCGGCGCGGACGCGGGTGAGGTTGGAAAACGTGTAGACGAGTCTGGAGATGAAGGGTGAGAATCGCATTTGCAACTTCTCTACCGTCTTGTCTTTGGTTTGTGTTCACCGGTTGATAGTCGGTAAGTCAAGATGAGTACTTTGAGATGTCGGTTGGAGTGCAACGGGTTCAGTTGAGGTTCTGAGGTTTAATAAGGAAATTGCAATGCCGTCTCAATACCGTGCGTCTGAAGAAAGGGTGTCACAACGTGGGAGGGGGGTACTGAGGCAAGTGACAAATCGGATCCCTGGGGATGTCTACAGGGTCCGGGCCACTGAGAGTGAGAGGCTTGGGAGCAAATGTTGCGTCAACGACTTTTGGCGGGGTCGCAGACAACTGAGGGGAGGTCCCGCCACAACGGCACTGCAGCGCCACAGCGTGGAATCATGCGCTGTGATTCCATCATGATTCCACAGAACGCACGGTTATCCGAGGATCGGCCGGATGTTCTCTTGGTCAGTATTTGGACACTTACCATATCAGCATCAGTATTAACACTAGCCACAGAGCATCAGGAATTTTATCATTAGGATTTGATATTTCAAATACGTTGCTTTTGGGCTTTATTCCAATCAAGAAAAACACCAGCAGGCATATATGTTGGCGCCCTCGGAGTGGCCGCTAAGATCCACTGCTACCGCCCAAACACCGCCGAAATGGCTTCGGGGACTCGGAGACAACAACCCTCACTTTTCATACGCCTCACCCACGCACCAACTCGTCTGCCCCCATCCGTTGCCTCTCTCACCGAACGCCGTTCCGCTTCGCATGCTCAAGCCACACTCGATTGCTCCGTTCCAGATTCGGGTTGTTCTTTAAAAATTCTCCTTGCCGGCAAATCTCTCATTCTGAACAACCTCAACCCAGTAGTTGTCAGGGTCCAGCAGGAAAGCAACGTTCTTCATGCGGCCGTCGGTGAGGCGCTTCTTCCAGTTGCACTTCAGCTCCTCAAAACGCGCGCATGCAGCGTTGATATCGTCGACCGTGACACCTGTTCCCATCCATCATTAGCTTCCACAACCTTTACTTCCAACTTACTCCCCAGTGCCTATTCATAATGGGAAAAGACTCACAAATGTGTCCAAAGCCCTGGGGCTGGTCGTTGCCGTTGTGATAGCTGAAGTTCTCGTCCTTCTCGGTGCCGTGGTTCCACGTCAGCTCGAGGGTGCCCTCGCGCTGCGCCTGGCTCTCGCCTTCCTTGAGGTCGCCGTAGGCCAGGAAGAAGAGCGTGAAGTCGCTGGACTCGTTCTTGCGGATCAGCGACATGCCGAGGACGTCCTGGTAGAACTTGAGAGACTTCTGAGGGTCCTTGACGCGGAGCATCGTGTGGTTCTGTTCTTTGCGTCAGCTTTTGATGTCCCTATTTCTGCTACTCAAGTCGAGGCACCCACCATTCTGTACGTGGTCACATCCGTCTCCTTGACGTTCTCAGTCTGCTCAATCGGCTTCTGTCCGATGATCTCCACCCAGTACTGATCCGGGTCCAGCACGAACGCAATGTGGCGCATCTTGCCATCTGTGAGCTTCTTCTTGAACGCGTAGCCGGCGTCCTCGAGGCGCTGGCACGCCGCCTGAATGTTGTCGACGCTGATGCACGTGTGGCCGAAGCCACGGTGCGGCTCCGTGTTGCCGTTGTTGATCTTGTACTCTGGGTCATTCTCGGTGCCGTAGTTGTGCGTCAGTTCGATGATGCCCTCACGGTCGAAGGCGCTCTTGCCCGCCGACAGCGCGTTGGGCGAGTCGTAGGCCAGAAAGTACAGATCGAACTTGGCCTCGGGCTGCTGAATCTGCTTAATGACCTTCATGCCGAGGGTCTCGTAGAACTTGACTGGCGGCGGTCAGTAAGGGAAGTTGAGTCGCGCTTAGTGGTGAGTTTCTTGCATACCCGAAGCCTTGGGGTCCTTCACTCGGATCTTGGTTCACGGTTAGCAAGGAGCAGATGCCGACGCTGAGATTTCAAACTTACCATCGAGTGGTTGAACTTGTAGTTCTTGACATCTGTCGTGGCAGCCATGGTTGCAAACTGACTGGTCCGTCCTGAGGATGTCGAGAAGAATCAGTAAATCGCTCTCAACGTGGATATGAACAGCTCCGAGATTTTTGAATCTCACCTAGGGGCTTGGGTGTGAGCGTGTTTTGAACGAGTTTGATTCTCTGCAGAGCTCTGAGGGTGTTCATAGAAGCAACGGCGGTTCTTGTAACAGGTGCTATGAGGAAGTTGCAGCGGGTGGGTGGGATTTCGGGGATTGTAGCCTATGAGACGGAGCTTTTTTTTTCGGACATAACATGCGGTGCATGACGAAGTGTCGAGCTCCAGCAACAGGCTACCCCGCCATCAAGATGCTGCCCCTCGCCATAACCCCACTGACGTCAACATGAAGCCAATAAAAAGAGCAGTACCTGATAGATGCCGATAACGAAGCCCGGTCCGGACAGGACGCGGCAAGGCCCTATGGACGCGGTACGGCATGGCTGACACGCCGATTTGCGTCACAATATCCAGTGGCATTTGACTCGGCAGTTCCTGAATGATACTTAATTCGATATATCACGCAACTACTGTGTAGCAGATTTGATTTCTCGTCGCTTTTTCCCCCTAATCAAACGCCGTCCGATCCAATCGCTTCCAAAATCACTCAACGCATCTCTCCCTTAGATATAATACATGGTGTCCTTCAAGTTGTCATGCACGCGTCTGCTCGTGGTCAGGCCCGAAGCACCACTGATGCTTGAGGCCGTGTCCGGTGCATCGAAGTGCTCGGGACGGTGCACACGCGCTCGCTCACACACGATATCCGCGTAGTATGCGGGCGGGCAGATGCTGACAGCCTTGGTAGCTCGGCCAAACAAGTAGCACAGGTCGTGTGTGAGCTTCTCCAGGTTGTTCGCTGCCGTGTCACCAACACCGTACTTGTCACGAAAAATTTCGTCCAGAAGCACCGTGTAGTGAGCCGGACGGGCGGTTCCCTTCAAAGCCGTGTGCGCCGTGAGGAAGAAGTCCCAGTAACGGGCCTGTGTGACACCGCGATCGACGACAGTGCCGCTGCGGACGTTGCGTGACTTGGGATCCATGGTCTCCTCCGAAGCTGGGTAGAATCGAGTCTGGTGGCGCTTGACAGACACGATGATGGACAACTTGGGCTTGCGACCGGCCTGATAGAGCTTGGAGCACGCCTTGCGAATCATGGGCAGCTCAACATCGAGGACCTGCGTGAATTGTCCCTCAGACACACCGTCGCGGTAAATTACGATGTATTCTGGCGGTTTGTTCTGGTTGTGTCTCATCCAAAGCCGTAGGCGATCCTCGAAGTGAGCAGTCAGCTCATCACCCAGCATCTCTTGGCGACTGCTCTGCTCCCACGCCACCGCAGGCCATTGTCCCAGATCCTTGTCGATGCTGGCCACTAACCCGACCAGACTGGGCGCAGCATTCTTGTCGTTTGGCATGTTCGTGGGATGGGTCACGTCGTATCCAACAACCATGGTTGTGCCTGCTTTGACGATGTCGATGGGGTTCTTGACGATATGGTTGACGCCCCCGTTCTTCAAGTTCCACTTCAGTCCAACGTTGGCGTAAGTCTGTGGACTATCTTTCATGAAGGTTTTCTCCACTACACATATCGTGTGGATACCGTACTGCGTATCTGCAAGCTTCTTGATGATGCCGTAGAGTGCAGTGTCTTGACGGGGAAGGACGACGAGCAAGAAGAAGTTCTTGGTGTTGCCCTTGAGAGCTTTCTTCAAGCTGTTGAAGTAGCCATCTATGGGCGCGTCGTAATTGCCTTGACCGACGTGGATCTCTCGCTGCGTGTTGGTACTTTGTTGACTGATCGGGATGCCGCTAGTTTCAAGAAACCGAGAAAAGTTTCCGACGATGCGCGCCACATCGGCGGTTTGGACATAATATCCCCTATCATCGTCAATGATGCGCACCCAAGTCCAGGCATCGATTTTCCGTCCAGGCTTCGCAACCTTCACGCCAGTCATGTTCCAAGAGCCTGCTCGAACCGTGATGTCCTTGTTCTTGTAGGACACGGAGGGCGGATTGAGCTCGCGGCCGGTGACCGTAAGAAGCTTCTTGTCGACATTTAGACCGAATCCGTGGAGCAGGTCTTCGTCAAAGCCCAACGCCGAACAGCTGTCTACCGTTAAGGACATGGCATTGGCGAAGGGGGACCGGCAAGCAAAATCGAGCATTACCGTCGTCTCCTCGCCTGTGAGCTTTGAGCGAACGGCTTGACCAGGCATGATGGTACATTGCTCGGCAGGGAAGAACATGGGCTTGTCGCGCGTTCCAAGGTTGACGAGGGGCATGGTTCTATCGGGAGCTTTGCCGTATTTCCACGTCCAGTATTGATCGACGGTGTAGAAGCCGGGCTGCATATTGTTCATCACCTTGTCCTTTCCTTCTGGCGCCTGCAAGTTGAATTTGACCTCCTGAGGACCGCCATGGTTAAACTCAGGGCGGAAGAGCACATCCCTGCCCAAGACTGCCTGGGAAACGTCGAACCTATCCGCAAGACCAAGGATGGTCTTCTTGCCCGTGATCTCCTTGTTGTTGGAGTCACGGAACTTGACGGTGACTCGAGTACGAGCCAGGAACTTGGACAGAGTACGAAGGCGCATTCGAGCATTCCTGGCTGTAACTGGATTGCCCTGACCGAAAACGGCGACATGGAACCAGCGGCAGAGTTCACTGACGTTGACCGGAGTCTTAAAGACACCGTGAGTGACGTTCACGTTCAGGAGCACTCTGCCCGTACCGAGCTTGACGCTCTGGAAGTAGCCCCTAATGGCCGTGAGTGGGTCGTTATAGCCGAGCTGCGAGCTGGCGGCTCCGGGGCCCCACGGGAAGAAACGGCCCTTGCCAATAGCGGTGACCTGATCACTGTTCCGTGGAGTGTAACCGAGGATGACACCAAGAGCATCCACAGAGGTTGCGAACCTGGGGAAATGAGCTTCATCCGGGTCACTCTTATCGATCATGGTTTTGATATACTCCTTCATGTCAGCCAAAGGAGCTTCCGTCTCGCCGACGATTTTGACTGAGTATGATTCTTGTCGATCAGAGTTCTCCTGCTTGAAGATGACTCGAATCGGGTTGATGGCCAACTTGAGCTTCTTGAGCGAGACGAGCTGGCTTTTGAATTCGGTGGCGACAATGGCGCCGGGCTCGAGTTTCCGAAGCTCCTCGAGAGCATGCTGCAAGATGATTCTCAACTTGCGAGCGGGAATCGTCGCGGATGCACCGTCACTGGCACCGCCCTGCGGTTTCCCCTTCCCCTTGCTTTTCCCCTTTTCAGTGCTGGTGGGCTCCTTCTCCTTCGTTTCACCCTTGCGAACCTCGAAGTTGTATCGGTAGATGACGTCGGGGTTTACGGTCAAGCGAAAGTAATTAGCCCACAGGAGAACCTTGTTGCCTAAGGTGCCGTAGGCGGGACGACGCGGCATAAGAGCGACAGCGTTTGCCTCGGTGATACTCATGCTCCTCATCTTCTTGACGAGGTCAGTGTCTTTCGATTGATGGAACTTGATGATCTCGTTCTCGAGTTCGGTGATGCTGCTGTCCGGCTGGGGAATAGAGGGCATGTTGTGACTAACATCGGTTAGCTGGCCCAAAGAGTGGAAGCCGTGATGCTAAACAAACCCGTAAAATGGACCTTCGCCGTCGAATGGAGGAGGGCGACCACCGCGACCACCTCTGCCGCCACCTCGACCTCCGCGATCTCCTCCGTAACTACCACGGCCGCCACGGTCACCTCGGAAGCCGCCGCCACGACCGCCACGAAATTCTCCTCCTCGAGACTGGAAGTCGCCGCCTCCACCTCGGCCACGACCACGACCACGACTAGCGTCGCCACGACCACGATCGCCCCGGCCCCGGCCGCGGCTTCCACGTCCAGAGTCCGCCATTGGATGATTTGGGGTTCGGTGAATAGAAGTCCAATGAGAATAAGTTACGACCTAGGCGAGCTTTCAATGTGGTAGAGTAAGGGTTTTAAGGTGTTTGTGTGTAGCGAATGTTAAGATGAGCTAGGGCGAGAAGGCGTTGATATATCTATAAGGGTATCGTTCAAGGTGCCAATGAGGAGGACCGTCTCATGTGCAAAGGGGGGGTGGGGGGGCACATGTGAGGTGAGGTCAGAAGCCTGATTGCCGGCAGAGCTGATGCTGTAAATTGACAGGTCAAGGTAGCCAACGAATGCCGGAAGCCGTGGAGTCACTGTGCAGCAAGCCTGAAGATACACCAAATAGAGATGCTATATAATGCAGTAGAGGGTCTCGATGAAGGATGGGACGTGAAGTGACGCGAGGTTGAGATTGACACGGGCATTGCCAGCCCCACGAGTGATCAGGCAAACTCACAATGCCTCCCATGCCTACCTCAGAGTAGGTACCGTGCGTTTGTAGTCTATACCGGTAGTGCGAACCCCATAGTGGAGCATGTATGGAATGGGACTAGTGGCTAGAGGTTGGGTTATGGTTGGTTCCTACATGGTATCTACATGGTAGAATACTGTACTACTACTATCGATTCTTTCGGGCAGGGTATTTACAATGTACAATGGGGACGCTCGGTCATCTGATCTGAGGTTGACATGGGGGGGGGGAAGGGCATTATGAGCTTGTGTATACATCGTAGACTCGTTTGCCATTGAATCTTGGCACGGTGGGACAGGATACCTACCAGAGGGAAAGTCAAACGAGGCGCCTCCCCTTCCACAAGGGTAGCCTTGGCCGGGCAACGGCAGCAGCGAAGGTACCGTACCTACTTAATGAAGCAAGGTGTGTGGATAGCTGGAAGTTGTAGTGTTGACCATCTTTGTCAACAAGACATTGGCTGTGCAATATGGAAACGGCCGGCATGATCCAATGAACGGGGCAATCGCAACCAAGATATCGCAGGAAGGGGCACAATCATCAAGAGCTGCCAAACCATGAGGTAGGCTACAAACTGGCCTTTCCAGGAACTCGGTTTGCTCTGTGTGATGCTTCGAAGAGGTGGGAAAAGGCAAAAAGCAAAAAGCCTTCCGTCATCCAACCATCCAACAGAAGCTGCATCCGCCGGACGCTCTGGTCTCCCGTCGAACCCCCGGCCCCCTGCACACACTTTCAGCAAACAAGACAACGCCAAAACGGCCAGCAAAGGTTTCTTATGTCTTCTCTTCATGGACGCGTACCATAGGAAGGGCAGAAAAAGAGTTGCTTGGGTGCATGCACAAACCCAACTGGCCCGGGACACCCCCAATTGGCCCGCGAAATGGTTGCGAGAGAGTGCCTTCTTACCGCAGTAGTGACCCTGCTGCAATTAGATTTGCGTTCTGGGTACCTCTTCGGGCTCCCGGAGAACCTTGCATTCGCTACAAGGTCCTTCCACAGCTGCTTCCTGGTGTCCCCCTCCAGCTGCAATTACAACCGCACTAAAATGGGGGAGGGGAGGCTGACGCATCTATCATAGGTTGACGGGCCAGAAGTGGACGGTGGTTCAGTACACAGAGTTATGTAGAACATTGCTTTTAGTTTTGAAAACATGCTCAGACTGAGGGGAAAGGAGATGTGGCACTGGCTGTTGACAATCAGCAGCAAAAACCTCTCTGATCGGCCGCAACACAGCGCTTCTGGTCCTGCCAGCCACGCTTTTCCAGCTCAATCGAATTGCCACAGCGCTTGCTTCGTTTGCCACTTCTCCGCTCTCCCTGCGGGCATAGGGCTCCCTCATGTTTGCCTTTCCCTTGTCTGCCCATGCCCGTTGTATCGGCCTTTATTGTGTCGGTCACCCTGCTTTCCTCCCATTTTCTCCCAGTCGAAAGAGAGAGAGAGAAATCATGCCACTTAAGCCAGAGTAGAGTATATCTATCAGTAAAAGGTGGCTCAGGCACTAGCCGTTTGGCCCGTTTACTGTCAATACGGTTGCTCGAGACTCCACCATGCATGCCGCGCGTGATAACGAACCGTTGCATTCGTCGACTGGCAGCTTAGACACCGACCAATGTCCACGGAACGAGAGCTTCGACCAACGACAGAGTCAGGCAGTTGCCTATGATGAGTTCCTGACATGGCCAGCCGTAGCCACCTTTAGGATCTCGCCCTCCAAACCCTTGATATGGACGAAATCGATACCAGCCCTCTCAAGAGCACCCCGTCCGGTGTTGTCCTTGACAAACTTTTCCGGTTCCTGGACACCAACGTAGACAGTCTTGATGAAAGACCGCAGTTGGAGGATCCTCTTGGCGCAAGGCAGATTTCCGCTGAGCCTAATCGAACACGGCTCCATGGTGGTGTAAAGGACTAAGGCCGTCTTGACCACCGAACCGAGCTCCTCTTCGGCTACCTGGTGCTGCTCGGCTAGCTTCATGAAGCAGCATTGCTCGGCATGTGTGTTACCGGGAAGCTCCAACGTGTAGCCTGTTGAGACAACCGTATTGTTGGCAGGGTTGACGAGCACCGCCCCGACTCTGTAGTTGGTAGGCTTGGGTGGCGACCTCTTTGCGAGTGAGAGAGCGTATTGGAGATACGCTGTGTGATCGCCTGGCGCTATTGACGCATGCTGAATGTCATCAACCTCTGATGTCATCTTCGAGCTGTTTGAGAAGCGTGCGAAGTGCCGGTTTGGTATTGCGAGCCTGACGATAGTTCGAAGTTCTCTGCGATTCGTGATCAACACACTCGTCGACTATATGATGTACAAGCTCAGATCGGCAAGCAACTTCTTACAGTCTGGCCAGCGCAGGAGGGGTAGGGAAGTCTATGGGTCCAGGTCCCGTCGGGTCTATCGGTGTCACACGCCCCGTTCTGCCGGTGGTCCACGCTCAAAGTCCCTAGCGCACGGCTCTTCAGACGGTCTTGGCGCATAAGCACCTTCACGGTACTCGACCCACCACTTTAGCTGTCGCGTCTCTGCCAGCCCGAGCGCGTCGCAGAGCTCCAACTTTCCGTCTTTCATCACCTCGACGTCCACATCACCATCGCACCCCTGAAAATGTCTTCTTCCGACGATCTCGTTGAGGGCGAGCCCCCCGTCATCGACCCTTACGAGATCCTTGGACTTGAGCGCGACGCTACAGCCGACCAGGTCAAATCGGCCTACCGGAAGGCAGCGCTCAAAAACCACCCAGGTAAATTGGTTACAAAGACGTGCTCATACCTTGGGTCGTAGCTGATGTTTCGCCTCTTGTAGACAAGGTTGCCGATGATCAAAGAGACGAGGCGAAGGAAAAATTCCAGTCCATTGCCTTCGCATATGCCATCCTCTCCGACCCGGCACGACGCAAGCGCTATGATACTACCGGCTCAACATCCGAGTCCATTGTCGACTCGGAAGGCTTCAACTGGTCCGACTACTACCGCGAACAATTTCGCGATGCGATATCGGCCGATGCCATCGAGAAATTTGCAAAGAAGTACAAGGGTTCCGACGAGGAGAAGGACGATGTCCTGCTTGCCTACGAAGAGCATAAGGGTGATATGGACAAGATCTATGAGACAGTAATGCTGAGCGACGTCCTCGAAGACGACGAGCGCTTCCGCAAGATCATTGATGAGGCCATTGCCAGTGAGGATGTACGGTCCTTCAAACGATACACCAAGGAAAGCAAACTGTCCAAGGCGGCCCGCGTCAAGGCAGCCAAGGGCGAGGCGCAGGAGGCCGAGGAGTACGCCAAGGAGTTGGGCGTCCATGACAAACTTTTCGGTGGCGACAAGAAGACCAAAGGGAAGAAGAAGACCAAGGATAGCGGCGAGGATGATCTGGCGGCGCTCATCAAGAACAATCAGCAGAAGCGAGCCGGCTTCCTCGACGATCTTGCTGCCAAGTATGGAGCCACCAGCCAGCCTAAGAAGGGCAGAAAGAGAGTCGTCGAAGAGGAGGAGCCGTCAGAAGAGGCCTTCCAGGCTGCGGCTGCGCGGTTGAAGAAGGCCAAGGCGGAGGAGAGCAAACCTGCGAAAGCGGGACGAAGAGCGAAGCGGTAGACTTGGCATTGTTGTTTCGGCGTCTCGGGGAATGGGTCACAATAGGCAAAGGATCGCGAGAAAGGCTGGGTTCGACCCAAATGGTCATGACGGAGTTAGTGATGAATTGACTATCGAATAAGAACAGGCTTCTGTTTTGGCCTTTGCAGTTTTTCCCAGTTGAATACAAATCTGAGGCGCATGTTGATACAGGTCTTAGCGCACTGACGGAACCGCTGCCTGGCGCCACATTGCGGGGGGGGAAGGGGGGTACTTAGCGATGTTGTAAGACATCCACATCCCCAGGTCAACCATTTCCCAAAAAACTTCCCAGCGCCACATACATGTCCTCGACGCGACGCGCCCTCTGAAGACTCACAACGAACCACTCCGAATCCGTAGCAATTCACTTTTGGAGATCATGGTCAGATCTGGATAGACAGAGCCCATCTGATCCAGGCCGGCCATGCCATGACGAGCGATTCATCTGCAGGCCTCTATCCGCGATACTGTCTCCACCTCTCCCCGACTTTTAACACCTGGTGCCTCCTGCACGCATCCGACATTCACGCCCTGAAATCCGTGCCCGAATATGAAGGTATGCTGCAGCAAAAGCCGGCAATGTGCTGCGAGCCGATGCTGACGAGTTTCCGGTCTTGCAGTCCAGAATTTCTACTTTCACAAGAACCTGCCTATCAAATGGGCGCGCATCGTCGGCATCGTCGTCGCCGTCGACGACTTCCCGGGCCGGCGCATCTACACGGTTGACGACAGCAGCGGGGCCTGCATCGAATGCGTCGTCGCGCTGAAGTCGCCGCCGTCATCGGACGCGAGCGCTCCGAAGCCCAGCACAAACGGATGGTTCAGCAGCAACAGGCCGCAGCCGCAGCCGCCCGCGGACTGCATGGACGTGGTCGTGGGCAGCGTCGTCGACGTGAAGGGGGGCCTCGCGACATTCCGCGAGGAGAAGCAGATCAAGATCGAAAAGGTTAAAATCCTCAGATCCACAGAGCAGGAGGTGGCGCTGTGGGAACGGCGCACACGGTTCCGTAACGAGGTGCTCCTGCAGCCGTGGGTTCTCAGCGACAAGCAAATACGGAGGTGCAAAAGGGAAGAGATGAGGGATACTACTGGTGACGAAGGTGAGGACAAAAGGCGCAGAAAGGAGAAGAGGCGCGAGGAGATGAGGAAAGCGGAAGAGGAGATGCGGCAAAAGGCAGATGCTGCGGCGGCGGCGGCGGCGGCGGCGTCAGCAGCGGAAGACCGATATCGCGCCCACAAGCTGAAAAAGGGAGTCCAAAGACAGCCGAAGCCTCTATTCGCTTCTGCAGCTACGGGTTCGTCCGTAGAAGAGGATCGATATCGTGTCCATAAGTTGAGGAGGTCCGGGGCCAGGAGCTCCGATAAAAGAACAGGTGCATCTGGTGGCCTCTTACGGCAAGTCCTCGATGACAGCATTAGAGGGAAGGTTAATGCCCTGGGACGTTGACACTTGGTGTGGACGGTATAGACGCTCTGGAGTTGGCTTTTGCATTTGATATCCGAGGCTGATGCTGAGATTCCAATTGATTGTTGTGCTTCAGTCGGTGCTTCAGCTCTGTGACATCCTCCTGCTGACCCTGCAGGCCTTTCTCGCTCTGATTTCTTCTTCCTATGCACCATCATATTCTTACCAACAAGGCGAATCTCACCGTAGATATTTGCCAAGAATATGCCAAGGCACCCCGCAAGCCCGACTGACTGGTGACACCCTAGCAAGCCCCGATTACACCAGAATGATTACCTGCATATCGACATGAGGGTATCATCGCGATGGGTCTCCTGACCAAATAGAGAACCTCTACACGACTCTTAAATATGTCCTGGAGTTGCAAATACCACCCCTTTCCAGCTGGTCTGTCCATGGGATGCGGTACTTACGTCACTGGCCCGAGTGCCTGACCAAATGGCTTAACGGGTTCCCCTCCAAGGCTGACTTGGTCCCTGGAAGAGACAACATCCCCTCTACTAACGGCTCTTAATTCCACTTGCATGCCATTGCAAACAAGGCCAAGTGACCAGTTGCTCTGTCAATTGCACGATCGTTCTCCCACCATTGGCTATTTTTTTTCTCAATAGTGTCCTAGGCCTGTCCAACGGCAGCCTGGATGCCGAAGGGTACCCACGCCAAGGGCAAGCACGCGTCAGCCAAAGAGGGTCGCTCGGTGCAGCATTAGTCGTGTGTGCATCTGTTGAGTCGAAACTTCCTATACGTCGCAACATCTTCATATCTTGCACCTGCCATCAACGGACCTGAAACTTCACGGCGCAACTAGCTGCGGCTACACGCTTTCCCGGCCATACTACGTCCCTCTCATCGATATTCTTCAAGCCTCAAATCTTGCAAGTGCCGCGGCGGCCAGCCACAACATCATCTTCCGACCACCAGTTCTGGGAAAAGGTGTTAAATCCTTCAGCGATACGTAGACAAACTCACCACCAACACCTGCTTGTCTTGCCTGATCGCGATTCCTCAATACCTAAGCTCCTCGTTGCCCTATTCCCCTGCCCGCTTCGCTCTCAACCTTGGCCGAGTTCCCCGGCAAGACGCTCTACATTCCTAACAGGTGAGACCTCTCCATTGTTCCTGGAACTCCCACATTCCTGCACTCTCGTGTTGCACGGTAACGACGCAACCTATCATGTTCTGGACTTTGGTGTTCGGGTCAAGGGACGTGACGCTGCCGGCTCGCTGCCGGCTCCCATTGTTGATATGTCGGCACTCCACATGCGCCGTTTATATGAACCTCGAAACGTCGCCCATTTGCGTCCTGACCAGATGAGGAACCTCTCCCCTCTTCACACACTCTATCACGTATCAAGGGGCCAGACTTGGGCTTGAATCTCTCAATTCTATACTCACCGAAACGACAAACACCATTCTCTCCCGCAATGGCGGGCCTTCAATTGAAAATGAGGATCATTGGGCTGACGCTGATACAGGTCTTATTCTGCGAGAGTGCCCTCGCCTTATTCCACCAGCAACACGTTCGGCTTCACGCCGTTCACCCAGACCCGGAAACCGTCGGCCAGCTGAACATCCGCTCTTTGCTACTCGACAATCGTGATCTTACCTGCCTCACGGAAACAGCAAATTTCACTGTCACAGTCAAGGTTACGAGAGGAGCGCAGCAAACATCAGCACCCGTTTTTGAACCCACGGAGGTTGTCTCTGCTATTACCACCGCGGATCCATCAGGAACAGTAGTGATTTTGCCATCTTTAACTGACAAGGTCCCTCAAACATCCGGATTCATACCTAGTAGTCTGGAAACCTCTGGCAAGGCAACGTCTTGCCCTCTTATGTCAAATAGCATTCCGGTACCAACCACATTGATTGACTCTACATCACCAGTTACAACAGTTGCACCAATTCCCTCCGCACCAATGCCGTCCGGAGACATCTTTGCGGAACCCATCGCCACGGTGGCGCCTCCAGGTTCTATTCCGGTCCGCAACGACCACCCCGTTCCAAGGAAGGGTATCACATCGAGTTCACCGCTTCAGACGAACAAGTTTTACTCTAATTTCTTTCTGGGAGACCAGACGGCGCCGACGTATACCTACCCTTACGGCATAGCATGGGGGGCAGGACGAGGGGCCGCTGCCAGCTTCGGCATGACTATTTCCCACATCGAGGCGAATCAGCGTGTCTTTGGACCTACTAAGTCTTCTGGCGCTGCGGCCTATTTTATTAATCCGGTAGGTATTCAGTCTATGGTAATTAGCGCCCAGGAGCTTGGCTCGGACACCGCCGTGGGAATCGACAGCATAACGGCCTTCTCTGCAACGATTCACTTGAAGCCAAATGCCCAAGCTGTACCTGCGGTTTCCTTTCCTCTCGTCCAAGGAATGCCCTTCATCACAGCCCAATACGCCGGCGCGATCCCTGTTATCCGAACGGGAGTGTTCTTCAAGACGGTCACACGGGTGACACAGGACCCCAAGCCCGGCGTTGCTAAATTCACCTTCCAGCTCGAAGATGGCAAGGTCTGGCGGCTATATGCGTATGCAACCACTGGACCCCAGCTTAACTTGCAGGTTGTCAACAATGGACTTGCTCAATCAACGCAGCCCTTCTACGGTATCATCCAGGTTGCCAAGGATCCCGGAAACGGCGAGGCCTTGCTTGACCAGGCTGCTGGTGTTTATCCCACGACGGTCGAGTTGGCCGGCTCCGTGAGCGGTACTACGGGCTCATACAGCTTCAAGTTTGCCAAGGATGGTCACCCGGAGGGAAAGCTGGTCATGTATGCGCTGCCTCATCACGTCTCCTCGTTCGATGCGACGACAAGGAGTGCCGTCCAGCCGGTACAGCTCATGACCCCTACCAAGGGTATCGCGACTGCGGTTTTGGCCGATCAGTGGACGATGACTGAGGCGGACATGCCCGTCAACATGAACTTTGCTCCCTGGAGCCCTGAACGAGGCACCCTAACCACGCTGTCTGACAACGCACGGGTCGTGATCCGCGGGATAGCAGCCCAAGAGGTGTCCCAAGACATGATGGCCCAGTCCGACTTGGACTCCATGTATTTTAGCGGAAAGGTTTGAGCACTTCTTGGAATATCCTGCAGAACATTGACTAACATAAGTGTAGGCTCTGGCCAAATTTGCCTTGCTGGTCGTTGTGATCAATGACATTCTGCAAGATCCAGCCTTGGCGCAGTCGGGTCTGAACAGACTCAAAGCAGCTTTTGCAAAGTTTGCTTCTAACCGGCAGAGGTTTCCATTAGTATATGAGAGTAGGTTATGTTTCACACAACAAACGGACCCTTTTACTAACCAGGAACGTAGGTGCCTGGGGAGGTGTCGTGTCTTCGGCAACCTACGTGACGGGCAACGACGGCGCCGACTTTGGTAACACGCAATACAACGACCACCACTTCCACTACGGCTACCACATTCTAGCCGCCGCTGCCATCGCTCACCTAGATCCGAGTTGGCTGAACGAGAACAAGGACTACGTGAATGCTCTGGTGCGCGACGTCGCCAACCCCAGCATCAAGGACACTTACTTCCCTACATGGCGCGCCTTCGACTGGTACCATGGTCACAGCTGGGCTCATGGCCTGTACGCCTCATACGATGGAAAGGTAAGCATTGTGGTCCGCATACTAAGAGCATCGACTCACGCCGCAAACAGGACCAAGAATCAAGCTCGGAGGATATGATGCACGCATACGCCCTGAAGATGTGGGGAGACGCCTCGGGAGATGGCATGCTCTCGATGCGAAGCAACCTGCAGCTCTCCATCATCGCACGCGCACTCCAACACTACTACCTCTACAAGAGTGACAACGCCGTGCAGCCGCCCCAGTTTATCGGAAACAAGGTGGCCGGCATTCTCTTCGAGAACAAGATCGACCACACGACCTACTTCGGCGCTAACATCGAGTTCATCCAGGGCATCCACATGATCCCCCTCCTCCCGCCCTCGCCTTTCGTCCGCACTCCCGACTTCGTGCGCGAGGAGTGGGACGTGTACTTTAGCGGAGGCCGCGTCGACAGCATCGCGGGCGGTTGGAGGGGTATCATATACGGAAATCTGGCGACCATTGACGGTAGGACCGCGTGGGACTTCTTCAACAGCTCCAACTTTGATCCTGGCTGGATCGACGGCGGCGCGAGCTTGACGTGGTACTTGACGTATGCTGCTTGTAAGTTGAGCTTTAGCCCGCATATGCCAAGAAGTCCGGCTACTAACCTCGATGCTTAGTGATGGGTAACGTGTGATGCTGCCCCGAAAAAGCACCATAGCAGGACACGCTATAAACACCAAGATTGCCATGAACCTTATGATTGGTGGATGAGACATGAAGCTTAGAAGGCGGCATCATTCGAATTCGGTTTTCTTTCCTTTCGCAACGCAGATGAGTAATGACGGGATGGGAAACGATCATGAAGAGACGGAGACAGTAATCACTCGACAACGACGATCACGAAAACGACACGGAAAAAAAAAAAACCCCCTACAGCACCGACAGAGACTATTAGACAGCATCTTTATCAATGACAATGGGAGCTCACTGCTTTGAATCCAAGCATAAGACAGTTCATCGGCCGAGTGAATGAACGTTGGCGTCCAATCGTTTTCAAACGACCATGCATTGAACAGATGATATGCAAGAGATTCCCAAGGCTCTGGTCTGGACTACCCCGAGTCCGATCTAGCAGTTTCGTAACTTGGCGCGTCTGAAGAACGATGCAGCAACTCGACCCTGCATCTCCTCTATCATGATCGGATCCCCAAACATCTGGCCGGCAGCTCGGCCATGCAGGAGAGAGAGCTGTACATTGCTAGTTCGAAGCTCAAGGGGTGAGATAAAACCAGGCATTCAAGACACAGGCACAGACACAGTACATACACACACACACACAAACCCCGGACCATCGCCGGTGGAAAAGACGGCAACGCGGCCTTGGGAGTCTGGGGAAATCGCAGGAGAAATCCCAGGGGAGTGGATGGTAGTTCCCCTCTGGCGTCCCTGTATGACGCGTCACCCGTCCGCGTAACACGGGTCCCCGGCATCTCTGGCTCCTTGGGGCTCGGGAGCGAAGGGTGTGGGCAGCGCGGATCCAAGGAAAAAAAAAATAAAGATTGGGGGCCGGAAGGCTAAGCTTTTTGGTCGCCACAATGCTTATTGCAACTGCTAATCAAAATCAGGCTGGGCAAAACCGAGTTGTTGTGTCCAGGGGGGTTCTCTAAGAAATAAGCAGATTTACACGGCAAATCTAGTTGGTGTTGGTCGAGGGGTATGGGCGTTGTTGTAAGATCTTGCTGGGGTTTGCAAACAGCGTGATTCTTTCTATACACACTGTACCCAAACACTGTACGTCGAGCACGACGTTACAATATTTAATTGTACAGTTGTTTTCCAACCCGCGGCTGGATTCGCGAGGGGCGTGACTTGAAAAATCAGCGTATATGCGGTGCAGAACAATGCGAGACTCGTGGACGGCGCGACGGAGCTCTCGAGGTTGGGTATGATACGATGCCGCGCATTGTGAGCCTCACGTTCTGGAGACAGCAAACCTGCCAAACGACTAGATGTGAGTGCAGCTTCAAGACCTGCCATTCGCCACAGAAGTTTTTCCTCGTTGAGTGGTAAGTTGCTGTCTTTATAAAAGTTGCCTCGGCCAACAACTGGTGTACTTGTAGTTGCCTCGATTCGGAAGTCGGCACAATTGCTTCAGCCCTGGTGCCTTTCAGCCCGCTGAGGCTTTGGCTGATGGGGCTACACTAGATGACAACCCGCGTTGGGGTGGAAAATGAGACGAATTGTCAACGTTCAAATAATTGCATGCTTACCAAAGCTGCGCTCAGGCGAAGGCGTAGGATAGAAACGGCAGTATTTTTCAGTCGTGAGCCCGCCGAGGCTGTGGTTACTCGAATCTCGACAGGCTTACTCGATCAAGGCGGGTATTGTGTTTGTCCGCAGCGAGTTGCCAAGTCTGATGTGCAAGTGGTCGACAACCCCTCAGGATCTCAGCTCATCAGGGTGCTTTTCAATGGCCAACCTCGTCCCCAAGATATTGCGTTAAGCTGCTGCCGCCTCAGCTTGCCTTGCAAACTAACAGGCCAAGCCACGCGCGTATTACGAAGCGACCGACGCAGCAGCCCGCGCATGCAGTTAGATGAGAAAACGTGGTCGGAGTCCAGTGGGGGCGCGAGATCTGTCAAATGGATGGTGGTGGCTGTGAAATGCCAGCGCACGAAGCCTGCGTCGAGAGCGCGGGCGCATTGAAAGCATGGGGTATGGATGACTCGGAAGTTGGCTGCGAATGAATCGCCGACAGGCCAGCCTAGGCGCCCGTCCCCGCAATTCAGAGTTGGGGAAGATGCTCGTCGTGGCCGCAGACTGCAAAGCTAGGCATACATACCACGCAGACCTGCTGGCTGCCAAAGCCAATAGTCACGGGTCGAGGCTCACATTCACGGAGGGCCAGGCGAGCGCGTCTTTGCCTTGTGGCTTGGTAAAGAGCCAAGACGATGGTTGTGCGGAGTGACGAGGCTTGGTTGGTGTAGCCGGACGTAGTTCGCGAAAAGACGACGGGCGGCAAGCTTTTATCGATAAGAGCAATGACGATAAGGGGTCCAGCGTGTGCCGAGCAGGCCCCATGTCCGGTCATGGCATTCAGCGTCGATGTGGTTGGGGGGTCCGTCGATCGGTGCATGGGGCTCGGAATCCGAGTGGACAGGGCGGGTCCCCGCCCCCAGCAAGCCAAGGCAGGGCGTTTCGCAGGGCAACCGAAAACAGCATCTCCCAGGAGTTCTGCTCTGGAGCTTGTTTGCTCGATCATGGTTGCGAGACTTGGGGTGAGAGGCAAAGAGGGTACGAGTGGAACGACCTAGGTTTGCGAGTGATCTGTACCTGGTATAGCACGCACCGTGGCAATCCATCGTTTAGTCGAAGCAACAATCTTCAGACGAGACCAGGAATAGGCCCTTCGTTTTGAGAGAGAACCAAAAATGGAACAGCAAGGGCAGAGCTTTGCATCTGTGGTGGGCTAGAGCTCGAGCTGTTTGTCGCACATCGTCCGGTCCCTGAGCCGAACGTCAGGACGAATTGCCTGGCAGTGGGACGGCTGCGTGCCGGGAGGAGGAAATGTGGAAAAAGACTGTCAAGCCAAGCCTGAAATTGATCAGTTCTTTTTGTTTTATTCTTTTTCTTTTTTTCCTTTTTTTTTTTTTTAAAAATTTTTTTTTTACCTCAAGGTTGCTGAGGCAATGCGTGGCGGTAATGCAGAATTTGGGTTCGGACAACGGAGAAGGATGGAATGTAATAGCCTTTGTGTCTAATCACGGGCGGGAACATTCGAACATGACAGACAAGTGACGATCCCTCTTCTTCCCTTTCCGATGTGAGGGATATCGTATGGAGTAGAATGTGTGTATGACGGGATAACAACGGTCAGAGTCTAAGAGGATGAGAGGCAGACGATGACGGGGTCGGCGCCGAGAGAGCAGAATGTACCTCTCCTGGCGTCGCTGGCAGAAACGGTACTTGGAGGCGGAAATGTGGGAGGGAGGTCCAGGCGGAAGAGGAGGAGGAAGAGCACGGAGGGACTGTAACCCAAGTGGGCAAGTGGGCGGGCGTCGAACAGGAAACAGCGGAGAAATATCAGAAGCAACGCCAGACAACACAGCCACGCTTGGCACCGCAGGAGGCTCCCCATTGGGTGCCGCCAACCTCACCCATTGGCTCCCCATGACTGAAACCTGTTCGTGACTGGCTAGTTCGCTGTATGACGTTTTGGGAGGACTTGCAGAGGGGCCCTCCGAGGTTACCAGAGACTTTTTGTTTCCTGGTTTGCTGTTAGTGTGAGTGGGAGTGAGAGCGAGAGCAGATGCCTCTGACAGCTCGATGCAGTCATGGGCGGGTAATCAAACGCCAAAAATGCAGTGCTGGGTGCTGGATGCGGTCACTGAAGCCAAGTATTGACCCGGAAGCTCTGGATCGGTGCTAGCGGTCCACGGCATGCTGTTCCGGTTCGTCCTCTCTCCGCGCTGGGGAGGGAGGCCGCCCACGCAGCCAAAACTGTGATTCCCACGACTGCCTCTCTCTCCCTCCCTCCTCGTCGACTCGCAATCTCTTGACCATCTGTCTCGTCTCGTCCCGTCCCTACAGCTCCTCTTGGCTACCACAGCGTCCGTCCCACGTTCTCCATATTAGCCTGACAGGAAAAGGGGGCTGTGTTCGTTTCTTGTTCAACCGCCCTCCCAAGTCATTCAAACCAGTGAGTATCCGTACCCAGTTTGCCATCGCCTGAACTCTTGGAACACGGCTTTGTTGAACGGACTGCTGCCGTTGCTGCGTTTTTTTTTACCAGCAATTGCACCGTTGTTGCTTGGAGCCTGTCTCGCCTTTTTTCTGCATCGCCGCAGAGACTACCAATTGGCCTTGCGCTCCCTCGCACACCATCTCTTCAAACGGACAGACACTTGCAAGCAAGCAAGCAAGCAAGCCCGACTAAACACTCTCACCTCAATTCCAACCCCCAATTATTCGATTCGGCTCGCCCCCCCTCACGCGCTCACTCTGCACACACTCAAGCGCTGCTGCTGCATCGTCACGCCCTTTCCGCACGTTCAATCCAACCCACTTGGACCGCCTTCTTCCGATACAGATCCCTCAGTGCCTTGGGACTTGGCGCCCAACGTGCTTCCCGTAGCTCCGCATCATTGGACCACACCGTCACTGACCGACCTTTACCCCACTCTCTTTGCCCGTCAGGCGCCGCAGGCATAGGGCCTTCAGCGAAAATCTCGTCCGGTCCGTGGTGACCATCAACTACTATCGGAGACACCTTAGCTTGGGTGTGCCGGCTGTCTGTGATACTGAGCAAAGAAAAGCCGAGTCACTCGTCGCACACAACATGGTGTGTAAGTACCTCGTCCGCCTAACTTCGTCTTGGCATTCATTTCCCTCCCTCACTGTGCCTGTCTACTACCTACCGACCAACCTTACCTACCTTGAACCCGCCTTGTCTGTATTTCAACAATTCTTCCACTTTCCCGCCATCCACTGCGACCTTGGTGTAGCCCCGGCAAAGCCCCATTGGACTTTCCTCCCTCCCCCCCCATGTCCTAGAGCTGCATCTCCCTGGACACCCTGAGCTTGGCACGCCCCAGTCTTAGGCTCTCTTCTCTCTGCCGCAGCCAAAAGTCATTCACCTCTTTCTTCCTCCAAGCCACACTCTGGCATCGCAACCAACCCACCACTGCTTTCTCTTCCATTCTTCCCACCCACTTGCACAGGATCTCGCGGCGCACATCTTCTATCTGGTCGCCTTATCCCGTGGATCGTCACTCCCTTACCTTTACATTCCCTTTATTTTTTCGATTTCCACCCGTCGGCTGCCTTGCCCTGAGATACGCCTTCCCATCCCGAGACGCGCGACAGCGACAGGAGACATATCTTTGCTTTAGTGGTCAGGGCTCCGGCTAATTATGACGGTGCGATGTCCGACAATTCAGTCAACCAGCATTTTCGCGGACAGGTCCGCTCTTGGGGTACCGCCAACAAGCCCAATGGACGCGATGGTGATGCCAACGAGAACTCGCCGCTCCTTGTAAACGGCAACCACTCGGCGAACCATGAGAACCACGTCACCAACGGCGACAGCGGCAACAAGACGCTCAAGTTTCTCTTCAACTCGACACATACCCCGGGCACCGATAGCCCCAACGTCGCCGTCAGGTATTCCTCGCAGGCCTGGCACGTTACCAAGGTGTCGCTCTTGAGCAGTAAGTGGTTGCATCTGCCCCTGGGTGAAGCTGGCGACATTGCGCCGCGATTGCTAACAAACCGCCCTCACGACAGATTATGTCAATTTTCTTTTGGTTATGGTGCCCCTCGGCATCGTTGCAGGAAAGCTTCATTGGAGCCCGACTGCCGTCTTCACCATCAACTTCTTCGCCATTATCCCGCTCGCCGCTGTTTTGTCGTTTGCGACCGAACAAATCTCAATGAAGCTGGGCGAAGCTCTTGGAGGATTGCTTAACGCCACCTTTGGAAATGCCGTTGAACTGATTGTTAGCATTGTTGCCCTGAAGGAGGGCCAGATCGAGGTTGTCCAGTCGTCTATGCTCGGCTCCATTCTCTCCAACCTGCTTCTCGTCATGGGCATGTGCTTCTTCTTTGGCGGCATCGTCAACATGCGGGACAGGGTTACTGGCCAGGGCATGGAACAGAGCTTCGCCTCCGCCACAGCGCAAACCACCTGCTCGCTGATGACGCTTTCTTCTGCCTCGCTTGTCATCCCCGCCACAGTAAGCATCCCATTACGCCCACTCACCCCCCGCTCATTGACTAACAATACATGACAGCTTTACTCTGTGCTTGATAAAGCCGATAGTGTGGAGAAGGAGCACAGCATTTTGGTTCTGTCCCGGGGTACCGCTATCATTCTGCTGTTGCTCTACGTCCTTTACCTTTGGTTCCAGCTGCGCACCCACCCCAACCTTTTCGATGCCGAGATCCAGCACCACAACGAAGAGGAGGCCGAGGAGCCCATCATGGGCCCTATTGCTGCCGCCGTTGTGCTTGTTGTCACCACCGTCCTGGTTGCGATCTGTGCCGACTACCTCGTTGAGAGCATCGACCCCATTGTCGAGACGGCCCACATCAGCAAGAACTTCATCGGTCTCATTCTCATTCCCATCGTCGGCAACGCGGCAGAACACGTCACGGCTGTCGTCGTGGCCATCCGAAACAAGATGGACCTCGCTATGGGTGTTGCCATCGGCTCCAGCATTCAAATCGCCCTTCTCGTTACTCCCTTCCTTGTTATCCTCGGATGGGCTGTCCTCGACAAGCCCATGACTCTGCACTTTGAGACGTTTGAGACCGTCGCCTTCGCATTCTCTGTGCTGGTAGTTACGTACACTGTGCAGGACGGCAAGTCCAACTACCTCGAGGGAGCCATGTTGCTCGGCCTTTACATTATTATCGCCTTGGCCTTCTACGTTAGCCCCAGCGATGCGCTGGACAGGGTCTTGTCCGTTGTCCAGCGTTAAAGGAACGGACGGCCGAGAATGTTAAGCCATGGTTGCGTTTTGCAACCCCAAACCCAACAAGCGAACGAAGGGCCTCCTACACCCGTGTAAGGGTATCTTGGCATCGCACTGTCACGAAACCAGCAACCAATCGTGACTGTCGAATGGAAGCCAACAAACAAACTACTCCCTAGGTGTCAATCGCGCAACCCCTATGTGTATTTCCTTATGTACTTAAGTGCGAATTGTACTATACTTCTTGGATGAATTTTGGGGGAGGACGGGGCTCTCGGATTCCAGGTTTCCCTTTTGCGAAACGGTAAAAATTGGTAGGTGCAAAGAGAGAGAGAGACGGGGAAAGAAGGACGAAAACACTATATCCCAAGGTCTCTACTTCCTAGTGTTTCAATCGAACGAGAATAAGAATACCAACCAATCTTGTCTGAACAATGGGAAATCTGGGCCTTTTTTGTATTGCCGCGGGCGCCTCTGGTACCGCGCCGGATACCATCATGATGAGTTCCATCTATACCAGCGACCTTGAAAACTAAAGCGATATTCAACATGCAATGCTTCTCAACTCCTTCCGCTCCATTACATGGTCGGCCTCGACATGGGTGCAATAATGCCCTGCTTCTTAAGGATGCGCGGCTTCGTCGCCTCCTGGTGCGATTCCTTGGTGACCCATTCCGGGCCCAGAGGCAGACGCAGCGAGCGCTCGTACTGCGCCTTGGACTCGAAGGGGTGGGGGAGCTGGGAGGCGAGATACTTATCGTTCTAGAGTGACATTAGCAAAAAAGGACAAAAAAAAACAAAAAAAAACAAAAAAAAACAAAACGAGAGTGATCAGAGGGAAGTAGAACAGTGGAGGGTGGGGTGAGGAGGAGGGATAAACCGACCTTCTTGACGCGCTTCTCGCTGATGATGACCTTGTCCAGCTTGGCGTCCTTGCGGTCCGCCTTCTTGACGCCCTCGACCTTTGTCACGAACCGGCCCTGCTGGCGCTTCTTCTCGCGGTTGCTGACGCCGTCGCCGACCCAGCCGCCCCATCCGGGCAGGGTGTTGTCGACGATCTTGTCGTCGTCCTCGGCCTCGACGTCGGCCTTTTCGCGCGCGAAGTCGACGACGACGTCGTCGCCCGCGAACGCCTTGTCCATGGCCGCGATGTCGCGGATCGCGAGGGGGAGGTGGACGTCCGGGGAGTCGGAGTCGCCGTCGGATTCTTCTTCGTCGGCGAGGGTCGTGCCGCCCGTCGTCGCGACGGCGGAAGACTTGGACTTGGAGGACTTGGAGGACTTGGGCTTGCCCGAGGCGGCCGTCATGGCGAGGGTGTTGTCCAGGTCCTCGACGCGCGCGCCGCTGCTCTTGCCGCCCGTCTTGGCGGACTTCTTGCGCGGGCCCGAGGACCACGCCGAGCCCGCCGTCGAGGGTTCCGCGGTGAGGGAGTAGCCCGTGTTGACGACGCTGTTGTCGGGGACGTCGTCGTCGTTGTCGTCGGCCTGTGCAGCCTTTGTCTTCTTCTGCTTCCTGGCCGACAGAGCGGGCGCCGAGATGACGGGCTGCGCGGCGCTGCCAAACTTCTTGCGGCCGACCTCGGTGACTTCCGCGTCCGAGTTGCCCTCCCCGGCGTCCGAGTCGAGGTCCCGGCGGATCTGCGCGATGAGCTCGTCGTTGGCCTTCTTCTGCGCCGCCTCGGCCTTTTGCATGAACTTCATCTGCATCAGCTTCGACGCGGGGCCGTCGTCCTCCTCCTGCTCGAGGCGGCTGAGCTGCTTCAGCAGCTTGCGCTGCTCGCCGCCCTCCTCGTCTGATCCGTCGCTGTCGCTGCCGTCGTCGGCGGACCGATCCGAGTCCTCGTCGCCGCCCGCGCGGCCCTCCTTACGCTTCCGGAGCTCCTCCTCGCGGCGCGCCATGTCGTGCAGGCCGGCGCGGTAGTCGTCGTCCCACACGGCGCGCTTGTTGCCGGCGCCGAGCTTGGCCCACTTGGAGTCCCTGTGCCGGGCACCGACGCGCTCGAGGGCCCTCGCGCGGTCCTGCGCATCACGCTCCGCCTCGGAGTCGATCTCACCGTTCTCCGCCATGGCCTCATGGAGCTTCATCTCCTCGCGCTCTTTCTCCTTGCGGTGCACGCGGTGGTACGCCTTGGACTTGATCTTCTTGATGCGCTTCGCGCGCTTGGCCTCGCGCGAGTTGAGCTCCCGCTCGCGCCGGCGCTGGTTGACGAGGTCCTTGAGCGCCTCCTGGGAGAGCCCCTCCTCCGCCTCGGCCTTCTTCATCTTGTTCTCCTCCTGCTTGTTCATCGCGAGCCCGGACTGCTCCATGATGCCGAGGATCGTCTGCTCGAGCTCCGACGCCGAGTTCTTGGCCGTGATGGCCTGCAGCTCGCGGTTGTCGAGCCCCGCGTCGGCAGCGTTCTGCGGCAGCGGGAAGACGAGGTGCTCGGCGCGGCGGTTATGCTTGACCGTCTCCTGCCAGCGGGTGAGCGTCTCGTTGGCCTTCTCGTACGCCGCCGCGCGCTGCAGCTTGTCCTGCTGCCGGCGTGACAGCGGCACCTCGAGCTTCTTGCCCGCGCCAGGGCGCGATGTCTCCTTCTCCTCCTTGGCCATGAGCTTGACCGACTTGCGCATCTGCGCGTCCTTGACGCCTGCGAGGCCAAGGTCTTTGAGGTTGATCTTTTGCTTCTGCTTCGTGGGCGCGGTATCCTTGTCGTCCTCGCCGCCGAAGCCGGCGATGAATTTTTGCAACTCGCCGAGCTTTGAGGGGTCGGCTTCCTGCTCTTCGTCGTCGTCATCGTCTGAAGATGGCGGGCTCTCGGCTTCGGAATCTGAATCGTCGGAGCCCTCCGAGTCCTCTTCGTCTTGGTCGGCCATGGACTCGTCGGACTCGTACTCGTCCAGAGCTTGCGCCAGGTCTATCGCATCCTCGCCGAGGGATTCATCGTCGTCTTCCTCTTCTTCCGAGTCATCCTGCTCATGGTGTCAGTAGAAAGCCGACAGACATGCACTTCGGATCGTTACATACCTGGTTTCCCTTGGCGGTTTTGCTGCCTCTAAAGGAGTACCCTTGGAAATCTTCCTGGTCACTCTCGCCAAACGCCTCGTCACTGTCAAGCTCCGAGTCCTCATCATCGTTGACACCGTAATGCCACTCGTTCCCCTCACTGTCGCTGCCGTACTCGTCCGAGTCATTGCCGCCCGCGCCACCAGCAGAGGGCTTCACCTTCTTCCGCCTGGGCTGCTCCTCGTCGTCGTCCTCGTCTTCGTCCTCATCCTCGTTGTCGTTCGCGCGGCTATGCTTCTTTCCGGTGTCGGGCGCTGCCTCGATTTCGCGAAATCGTGGCGTGCGCTTCTCCTTGGTCGGGTACTGCTCTGAGGCGATAGTGAATGCGTCGAGCGCCTTGGCCTGGGCCTTGGATTTCGACTTGCGGAAGTTCTTCGGCGCCGCCTTTGAGGACAGCAGCGGCCGCCCGTGAGATTGTCTTCCGGGCATTTTGTGTGTGTTGAGGGAGGAGGGTCGTGGGAGGGGAGAGGCGGTTGCGTTGGGTGGTCGTGGGCTTCAATCTTCACTTGTCCCGCTCGCACTCAACGCACACACCGTCCAAGAGCATGGGCAACTTTTTCTGATTCTGCCGTGGTGGGCGCAAGGCGGTGAACAAGAAATTTACAGTGGGGTGGGAAAGACCCCTGTCGGATCCTGCCAGTGGCATCAGTGGCACAGATTCGTTCCCGCGCACTGTTCCGCCCTCCGGCGTTCAGGGGACCTTGCGATCGAACGAGTGGGCCCACTTTCCACAGCGTACAAGCCGAAGGGGCCCGGAACTGACTGGCTAGGGAACCCCGAGCCACTCGGCTGCTCTGGATTTCTAAATAAATTGTTCCATGAATCATCTATATACCTAGAAACCTCGCACCACCAACGCATCCCTCCGTGCGGTTGCGCAAACACCACAACACAGCAACCACCGACATGGCGTCTTTCGCACCAGGCTTGCGGAGGCTCGCCCTGAGGGCATCTCCCTCGCTCTTCGTATGCCGACAATGCCAGCGCCAGCAGCCGCAATGGCAGCGCTCGTCCCCGTCCCGCATCGTCGACAGCATCGTACGATCCCAGCAGACCCGAAGCTTCAACCAGACCAAGGCACCGCTGAGCTTCAGCAGTAATGCTGTCGCCGAGAAGGCCTCCCCGATTGCTGAGCAGGCTGCGGCTGCAGCGAAGGAGGGCGTCAAGAAGAGCGCGTGGCCCGAGACGAACTCCAAGTCTGTTGGATACTGGCTCGTTGGCAGCGCCATCAGCGTTTTTGGAATTGTTGTCTGGGGTGGTCTTACGAGGTTGACTGAATCTGGGTATGTCCTCCTTCCACTATTGGTATATATACGCCACCTACGAACTGTAGCTAACATCAATGCAGCCTGAGCATAACCGAATGGCGTCCTGTAACCGGCTCCCTCCCCCCACGCAACCAGGAAGACTGGGAATCCGAGTTCGAGAAGTACCGCGCGTCCCCCGAGTTTAAGCTCCTCAACCCGCACATGGACCTGGCCGAGTTCAAGAAGATCTACTTCATGGAGTGGTCCCACCGCCTCTGGGGTCGCTTCATTGGAATGTCCTTCGTCCTGCCCACCCTGTACTTCATTGCCCGCCGCCGTGTCACCCCCAAGATGGCCCTCAATCTCTGTGGGATCTCCTGCCTTATTGGCTTCCAGGGCTTCATCGGTTGGTGGATGGTCAAGTCGGGCCTCAAGGACGACCTTTTCGCTCCTGGATCCCACCCACGCGTCTCCCAGTACCGCCTGACTGCCCATCTCGCTACGGCCTTCGTCTGTTATTCGTGGATGCTCCTCTCGGCACTCTCCGTCTTCCGCACTCGCCGTCTGTTAGCCGATCCCGTCGCCGCCTCCAAGGCTTTTGCCGCGCTGCAGAACCCGGCCATCAAGACCTTCCGCCGCCTTTCCTTTGCGCTCATCGCCCTGGTCTTTACCACCGCCATGTCTGGTGCCCTCGTCGCTGGCCTCGACGCCGGTCTCATCTATAACGAGTTCCCCTACATGGGCTTGGGCCTGACCCCGCCGTCCAAGGAGCTCTGGGACAACTTCTATTCCCGCAAAGAGGACGGCTCTGACCTCTGGTGGCGCAACATGCTCGAGAACCCCAGCACCGTTCAGCTGGACCACCGCATCCTCGCCATGACCACCCTTTGCTCCATCCTCTCCCTCTTTGCTTATTCCCGCACTCGCCGTGTCGCTGGCGCTCTCCCCAATGACGTGAAGAAGGGCGTCTTGGGCACCGTCCACCTTGTTCTGATGCAGGCCGCCCTTGGTATCAGCACCCTTATCTACATCGTTCCCGTCCCCTTGGCTGCGGCTCACCAGGCTGGCGCTCTTGCGCTGCTCACTGGCGCCTTGGTCCTCGGCCACCGTCTGCGTGTGCCCAAGTCCACGCTGGCCATGATTCAGAAGCGGATCAAGGCTATTAAGCCCCAATAGGCTACATTTAGCGACCTTCAAAAGTTAGTTACATTGGTTAACTGCATTATGGCAGCGACAGCATTTGCATTATGGCACCTGATTCACACAAGTAGATATGTATAACACCACACTGTAGCAATAACCATCGTAGGCCGGGTATGGCCAACCCTTTGAGGTGGTCTTCATGTATCTCCTGTCTATCCCATTTCAATTTTTTTGTTTTAAATAGAAGCTCAACTCTAGGCTATGGAACGTCTGCCGGATATCACTGGTGGCACCTTTGTGTGCTCTCACGAGTAGACAATCATACAAGACGATTTGTCTTGACATCCAATTCCATCATATCTGGCGAGTTCTCTATTTGTGGGCTGTGACTTGGCATTAGTCGAGTGTTCATAATCATTGGGGGCCGGATTGACTCACGAATTCCCTCCTCGGGAACGGGCTTGACGCCGACAACCTCGGCGGCGGAAGCCTTCTTCTCACCCTGCTTCTCTTCCTTCATGAAGGGGAAGGCAAGCACCTCGCGGATGCTGTAGTTGTCGGTCAAGAACATGACCATTCTGTCGATACCCATGCCCCAGCCACCGGTGGGCGGCAGACCGTACTCAAGCGACATGCAGAAGTTCTCGTCGATGAGCTGGGCCTCGTCGTCACCCTGGTCCTTCTGGCGGGCCTGCTCCTCGAAACGCAGTCTCTGGTCGAAGGGGTCGTTCAACTCGGTGTAGGCGTTGACGATCTCCTTCTTGCACACGAAGGCCTCGAAGCGCTCGCACAGACCGGGGATGTCACGGTGGTACTTGGCGAGGGGGCTCATGACCTGCGGGTGGCCGAAGATGAAGGAGGGGTTGATGCACTGCTCCTCGATGTACTCGCCGACGAGCTTGTCGATCATGCGGGCGTTGGTGAGGGGTGGCGAGCACTCGAGCTTCATCTTCTTGAGGACCTTCTGAAGGAACTCGTTGGTCTCGGCGGTGTGCAGCTGGTCAGCGGGGGGGAACTTCTCGCCCGTGGCCTTCTCGAGCTCGGGGATCATCTCGAAGCGCTTCCAGGGCTTCTCCCAGTTGACCTCGTACACCTCGCCGTGCTGGGTGTGGAACTTGGTCTTGTAGCCGCCGGTGACGTGCTTGACGAGGCCGCTGACCAGCTCCTCGGTCAAATCCATGATGTCGTAGACATCGGCGAAAGCTTGGTAGAACTCGCAGGTGGTGAACTCGGGGTTATGGGTAAGGTCGATGCCCTCGTTTCTGAACTGGCGACCAAGCTCGTAGACGCGGTGGAGGCCACCGACGACAAGCTCCTTGAGGTAGAGCTCGGGAGCTATTCTCATGAACATGGTCATGTCCAGGTCGTTGTGGTGGGTGACGAAGGGGGCGGCGGTAGCACCACCAGCAATGGGACCCATCATGGGCGTCTCAACCTCAATGAAGTCTCTGTCGTCGAAGAATCTTCTGATGTAGGTGACCATCTTGGATCTGGCGATGAGGATCTGACGACTCTTGTCGTTCATGATGAGATCCAGGTAGCGCTTGCGGTGGCGCTCCTCGTGGTCCTTGAAGCCGTAGTACTCGTCGGGGAGGGTGTGCAGGCAGGGGGTAAGGAGAACGAACTCGGTGGCGAAGATGGATAGTTCACCCTCCTCGCCCTTCTCGATCTTGGACTTGGGTGCCGTGCGACCGGGATATCCGATGATACCAACGATGTCACCGCGGCGGAGGTGGACGTGCTGGTCCTCGAAGGACGGGCTGCCCTCGCTAACCTCCTGTGCCTGGGCCATGACCTGGACCTTGACGCCCTCGGCACGGATGTCGTAGAAGAAGAGCTTGTTGCCGGAGGCGCGCTTGTTGTAGATACGAGCGCCCACACGGATGACCTTCTCCTTGTCATGCTCGCCAGACTTGAGGTGGCCAAAGTCCTTGACGAAGTTGCGCAAGTCGTAGTCGGCTATGTATCGGGATCAGTACATAGATTCACTCAGGGATCACGTTTGCGCAGATCTCACTGTGGAACTTGTGGGGGTAAGGGTTGGGAGACTTCGTCTCGCGCAGCCTGTCGTTAATCATCAGCCCCAAATGCACATATCATGAAGGCCTCTTGGACAACACGCACTTGTTGATAGCGCGAGATCGGTTCTCGAAGTACTGGCTGGGGTCCAGGTTCTTCTCGTCGGCTTCGGCATTGCCCTTCTTGGAGTTGCCGGCGGGCTTGGGAGGGGCGGCAGCGGCCTTCTTGGCCTTCTCAGCCTCCCTCTGGCGGGCCTTCTGGCGCTTCTTCAGCTCCGTCTTGGAGACCATCTCGCCGGTGACATCGTCCTTGAGCAGCTTGGCGGTCTCTTCGACCTTGAGGTCCTTGACCTGCTCGGTGGGGGGCTCGGAAGCGCTGGGGTCGGCCATGGTTGCGGGTTTGCTGTGTCACAGGGAACTTGTCAATAAAGGCAAGTTCGTGGAGAAGTTTGGGTTTGTGAAGGGGGCGCCCGGATAAATCGAATCAACTCACCAAAGTTTCCTGCGTCTCGCGATCGAAGTTTTATAAAATATTTACCAGTTGGGACGAGGGGCAGCAGTGCATTGGCTACAGCGGGGTAGTGCCATTGACTCATTTGCCCTGACTCACCGCCTTGGATGGAGGGGCAGTGACCTGCGTGGGGGAGGGGTACTTTTCGCCGTGTCGTCCTACCTACGACACTGTGCTCCCGCACTGCTACCCCTGAGCGAGATCATATGTGCCTGTTCGGATCGTAATGTGACGAATGAGAACGGTTGAAACACCATTACTTTGAATGCCAGATATAGTTGAATCTAAAACCTTTCTCTCAAGCTCTTTACCGTATCCAGTGTCTCTATAAGCTTGGTTTCTGACGGAGCATCGCCTACAAGGGACCACCTTGGCCACAGATCCCCGTGTAAGCCAAGGATGAGGTCTTGCGAGCGAGAACTTGTCAAACAAGACGATGGGTCTTGAAGATCGTCCTAGTATAGAGTCTTCTTTTGTTACGATACGATTAAAACATTTCTTAAAGGCGAAAATTGGTATCTTTCGCCTAGAACGATGGACATTGCACCCGGGAGTGTGTTAGCCATCGAATGAGCGCGCCAACCAAAAAAACATCCGGTCAAAATTTGTATTGAAGGACCTATACGTTTTTTCATATATTTCCCAAAGTTTTTTGACTGTTGGTATGTATGAAGTATATCAAAGATCAGACTAATACCGATGTTCGCAGTTTACCTTTGCTTCACTGCCATTCCTGGGTCTTCCACAAGCAAGGCAAATACCCACCACTTCAAACTCTCATTCTACCAGCTGCTGGAATACTTGAAAGAGGCTTCTCTTCCAAACATCACAACAGCTTTCCGATGAGCCTCTAAACATATCTGGGCATCACACAACTCTGGAAGCACCCACGAGTCGGTAGCAGAAACGCGCAGGCTCTGATCTAGGAGCAACCAGTTTCGAAAGATTTGATTTGCTCTTTGGCTCCGAAAAACTGTAGTTTTAGGAAATCACCTTCAACAATCCGTTTTAAGATTTCATCTTAGTCGCTGTGTCTGGCAAGTGACAAGTGCGTTGCTTGAAAGAGGACTTCCTCAGTAGGAGCAGTCCAGCTCACACCATAGTCGCTTCTAACTTGTATCCCTAAAACTTGTACAAAAAGCGGTATTTTCTTGATTTATCACATATTTTCCATTCGTTGTACCTTCTTTATGGTTCTTTGCAGTCTTGCGACCCAGGCGCAGCCCGAAAGCTCCTGAGCCGCTCAGAGAACAACTTCACTTACCCCCCCTCTCGTGACTTTACCACTTGGTCAGTGATGGAAACATTTTACCGTTGTTCCTTCCTTTTGGTAAAGAAGATGGCACCATAGAACCTAATGTGATGGAAGACACAGGAAGGAGAAAGTCGGAAAGAACTGGGCTATCTCCGGACCTGCCTCACGACTACGCTCAAAGGCCATCCATAAAATACCTTTTTTCTTAAGTTTGGTTTCTTCGTCTGCTTATCATTCAGTCAGAATAACATACATGGAAACAAAATTCTCATCCTCAATACAAGGCATGCCCTTGATAGCAGCAAACAATGTCGACCAGATTTCCCAAAAGCAAGACGCCGCTCATCAGTGAGAGACCAGACGGTAGCGGCCCGTCCCAACGCCATGAGGAGGAAGATGCCGCTGTTGCGGCTATCAGTCAAGTATACAAGGCCTTATGAGAAGCATATGATTCCACCCAAGGCGTTTCATTCTGACAAGAATCACCAGAACTAGCCTTGTTCGCGGCCTTACCGCAATCATTCGTATACTTGGCCACCTGAACATGAACATCAATGTTGCGACAATGCCACCCGATGACGAAACTGCCCCGGAGGTGTGGAAAGTGCATCGCCAAGAGTTCAAGGAGACACTTGTAAAGGTCTACGACGCCACTGACAGGGTACTCGAAATGGCCATTTGCGCTGAGAAGCATCTAGACGCCGGACAGCATGAGCTCTTGTTGAGGGATGTTCATCATGTTCGGGGGAAAATCTTCTTATTCTTGCCTCAAGATCTATACGACTGTCTCGTTGGCAAAGGAAAAGGAGTCGCTAGACGGAAGTAGCTGGAGGTCTTCCAACTATCAATCAAGTTGATGGAAGGTAAGGCGTTTTTGGAACACAAGGAAGAGATACGAATTGGGCGACAGTAAAACGCATGTGTAGAAATTGCAGAAGAAGGCAGGAGTGTGCCAGAAAATTCTTCTTGTATTTCTTCAAGACCGAGGACTCGTTGGTAGGCAGCCCGGAAAACTACAAATCATACTTCTTCATGATCTCCTTCAACCGGTCCAGAGGCAGCTCCTCAATTTTGTGTCCACAGAAGCCCGTCAACGTCTCGGCTGAGCACAAGGCGTTGTAGATGCTCTCTTCCGTTGCATCTGCCGCCGCTTCCAAAAGTCCATTGATGCTGGTATCATCAATAGCCTCAATTTTCAGCGCCTTGGCCTTGAAAGGGTCAACATCACGCTTTTCCATGCTCAGCGTCTGTACAGGGATGTGGTTGCCCGTCGAGAAGGCGAGGAAAATGTCGCCAGAAGGGTTATGGCCATAGCCGCCGACTCTCGATAGACCAACCGTTGCCCTCTTGGCAAGCCTTTCGCATTGAATTGGCGTCAGAGGCGCATCGGTTGCAATGATGACGATGATGGAGCCATCCTTTTTGTCCTTGTGTCGTGCCACGTCGGCTTGCGCCTCGGCTTTCTCCTTCTCGAGTATACGGCCAACAGGGAAGCCACCGATGCGCAGGTGTCCCGCTTTTCCGTAATTGGCCTGCACGAGTGCTGCGACGGTGTAGTTCTTTTTGTTACCCTCGCCGTCGAAGCCTTCAACAAGGCGACTGCTGGATCCGGTTCCACCCTTGAAGTAATGGCAAATCATACCCGTGCCGCCCCCGGTGTTGCCTTCAGGAACAGGTTCGTCGGTCACTGAGTCGATTCCCTTGACAATGTCGGATGATTTGACGGCTAACTTGGAGATATTGTTCAAGTACCCGTCGAACGTCTCGCCAACTACCGGCAACAAGAACCACTCTACTTCGCCCTTATCGTTGGAGTAATGCTTTGTGGCGTACTCGTAGATGCCGCGGTAGGCATCACCAACCGAGAAAGAGTTGGTGAGCACGATAGGACTGGCAAGGAGTCCAGTCTCCTCGATCCAATGGGACCCGGTCAACTCCCCCGAGCCGTTGAAGCGAAAGATGCCAGCGTAGCAGGCCTCCTTGAACCAGTCCCGGCGGGGGAGGATGACCGTCACGCCCGTGTTGACTCCGTCTTCCGTGTGGATACTCTGTGTGGAGGCCAAAACGCCGGGAACGTCGGTGATGGAGTTCTTGGGTCCCGCCGGCCATGTTCCTAGGTGGAGATTCGGAAGGACATCGCGGATGCGGCCGCGGGGAGTCGATTGGGTGGTCATCTTACGCTGTTGGCTGAGATGGTTTTGGAATGCAGAAATAGGACAAAGTCACAGTACAGCTGATTTTGCTAATCTCCAATCACAACTGAGTCGGTAGTGGCTTACTTTATACCGGTGCCGTTTATGCCTCGTCTCCCCCTCATCTCGTTGCGTAGTCCTCGCAACATCGCAAAATCTCAAACTTTCTGAACGAAGGATGAAATAGGCACCCACACTTGACTCACGCCGTAATACCAAGCGGAGAATATTATTGCGGTTCATTGGCCAACAACATTGCGGATGTAGTCCGAACATCATGGTTTGAAAGCTCCGCGTGGTTCATCCACTCGGCCAGCTGCTTTGGGCAGGTGGATTGGAGAAATGTTGCGAGTACAAGGGACCACGCAACTCTGCTTACGCTGCTGGCGTGGCGACGCACACAAGACGAAACACATCGTCTTGTATTGGCAGTTCCAGGTCCGTAAGTCGATGATTATCCACCAGGCTCTCGGAGCCTTTATTTCTCACAAAATGGGGGGGTGATGTATACGAAGGGCGAAGTGAAGGGGAGGTATTCAGGTACGTATACCTCGGCAAACGCGCCCCACACTGATCGTTCGGCCGGCAAGTGGAGTCGGAATGCGGGGAAGCTGCTCCAACCGCCGGGGAAGTCGGCCATGCCATTACCAAGACAACTAGTCTGGGAGCTCTGTGCGGAGGAGGCGCGGGACGTCAATACCGACATCGCTTCTCTCACCGCGCGTTGCTGCTTCACGTTCCTCTCGTCTCATCATCTCTCATCTCACATCCCTAACCTAGGAGACCAATCGATTGACCGCAACACTATAACATATATCCCATATATCGAGTAGACCACTGACCACGAACACACAACTTTACGCCAGTCATGACGCCCTCACTTCGGGTCATCCCCAACGTATGTCCTTTCCCCTCTCCGCCCCAGCTTTTCACTTACGAGGCTTCCAGGCCGCATCCCGTGCCGTCTCCCTCCTGCGTACGATTCAGGCCCATCCGCCATCATGCCCGTGCCACACCAACCCCGGCCATCACCATCACCATAACCCATTGAACTTCACACCGCGGCCCTTGCGGACAAGCAACAGCAGCCGCGGCTTTGCCACCCCGGTAGATGGACCCCAGAAGGAGTATGCCTTCGAGATGGCCGCCTCCTCTATCCGCTTTGGCCCGGGCTCTACGCAGGAGGTCGGCATGGACTTCTCCAACATGGGCGCAAAGCGTGTCGCTGTCGTCACCGATCCCGTCGTCGATGGCCTCTTCGCCATGCAGCAGGTCCGTGAAGCCCTTGACTGCGAAGGCATCAACTACAAGGTCTACAACCAGACCCGTGTCGAGCCCAAGGACAGCAGCATCCGCGAGGCCATCGACTGGGCCCGTCCCTTTTCCCCGGATGCCTTCTTGGCTGTCGGCGGCGGCTCGGTTATCGACACCGCCAAGCTGATGAACCTGTACTCCTGCTACCCGGACGCCCCCTTCCTCGACTTCGTCAACGCGCCCCTCGGCAACGGACGTCCCGTTGACAAAGCCCTGAAACCCCTCATCGCCGTACCCACAACCGCGGGAACTGGCTCCGAGACTACGGGCACCGCCATCTTTGATCTCGTCTCGAAGCGCGCCAAGACGGGCGTTGCGCACCGCAACCTCAAGCCCACACTCGGCATCTGCGACCCGCTCAACACTCGTACCATGCCTTCCGCCGTCAAAGCCGCCTCGGGCCTCGACGTGCTCTGCCACTCTCTCGAATCCTGGACCGCAATCCCCTTCCACGAGCGCGTGCCCCGGCCCAAGAACCCTATCCTGCGGCCGGCGTACCAGGGCGCTAACCCCATCAGCGACGTCTTCTCCTTCCACGCGCTGAGAGCGACGGTCAAGTACCTCCCTCGCGCCGTCAAGAACCCCGACGACTATGAGGCGCAGAGCGAGATGCTCCTCGCCGCGACGCTGGCTGGTGTTGGATTCGGTAACGCCGGCGTCCACCTCTGCCATGGTATTTCCCTTTCCAACCTTTCAAAGTGAGCATGACTAACCCCAACTCTCAGGCATGTCCTACCCCATATCGGGTCAGAACCCGGGCTACCAGCACGCAGGCTACAAGGTCTCGTACCCCATCATCCCGCACGGCGTCTCCGTCGCCGTCACCGCGCCCGCCGTCTTCCGCTTCACGGGCGCCTCGAACCCGGAGCGCCACTTGCAAGCCGCCGAGGTGTTTGGCGTGGACGTCTCGCGTGTTCGCAAGGAGGACGCCGGCGCGGTGCTCGCCGACGCGCTGACAAAGTTCCTCGCGGACCTCGGCGACCAGCCGGCGGGCATCAAGGAGCTGGGCTTCGGCACCCAGCACCTGGATGATTTGGTCGAGGGAACGATCCCGCAGGCTAGGGTGTTGATGTTAGCGCCCGGATTGGAGACGGAGTTGGAGAAGGAGAGGGAGCAGTTGAGGGGTTTGTTTGAGGATGCTTTGGTGCACTCATAATGCTGACGAGGATTGATGTGAACAGTAGGAAATGGTGATGGGATGTAATCATGAGAGCTTGGGTAACCAAACAGAACTTTTTGACTCACATCATCGTCTTACGTGGACTGTGGTATCAAAAACTGGTTCCAGAACAGCTGCCCACAATTTATCAATCATTCTCAAAGATGGTCTAATCTGAAGCAGTATAAGTGCTCAATTCAAAATACCGGCTAGTAAGCAAGAAAAAACTTTTTCGACTGACAGCCATAGGTGATATATATACAAAACACAACTTGTAGCTATTATACCCAGCCCAATGTCATTTAACGCAAAAAAAAAACACAATCTAGTACACCTCGAGCACGTAGCGGCCGTCCTCCTTGAGCTTCTCAATCTCGTTGCGGGCGTTGACCTTCTTGCCGCTCATCTTGGCCTCGGTGTTGATGGCCTCCATCAGCACGTCAGTGACGTCAGGCACAGGCCACGTGGGACCGCACAGGTAGAAGCTGCCCTCGTCGCGGATGTACGACTGCACGACATCACGCATGGACTCGCGCATGCGGTCCTGGATGTAGATCTTGCGGGGCTGGTCGCGGGAGAAGGCGGCACCGAGGTGGGTGATGACGCCGGCGTCGACGTAGGCTTCCCACTCCTCGCCGTACAGGTACTCCTCGCGCTGGTGGCGGGAGCCGAGATACAGCAGGATGGAGCCGATCTCCTCGCCACGGGACTTCTGCAGGGCGCGGTACTGGACGAAGGCGCGGAAGGGCGCCAGACCGGTACCGAGACCGGCCATGATGAGGGGCGCCTTGGAGGAGGTGGGCAGCTTCATGACGGAGGGCTTGACGGAGGCGACGACGGTGGCGCCGACGGGGAGGGAGGAGAGGTAGCGCGTGGCGTGGCCGAAGCGGTTGCGGCCGCGAGGGTCGACCCAGTCGACAACGACGATCATGAGGGCGACGGAGTTGGGGGTGACGGCCTGAGCGGATGCGATGGAGTACTCGCGGCGCTTAAGAGGGGCGATGATGCGGACGAGGTCGTGGAACGAGGGGCGGGCCGAGGGGAACTCCTGGAGAATGTCGACATAGGTGACAAAGTCGACCTCGGCGCGCTTCTTGAAGTCGGCGGCGCCCTCGGCACCACCAAGGCTGGCCAGGACGGCCTTCTCGCGCTCGTCCGAGGCGAACTCGGACAGAGCCTCGTAGAAGCGCTTGGGCGGCTTGCCGAGCACGTCGATGTTCTGCTTGAGGGACTGATAGACAGTGCGGGTCTCGAGGGCGGCCGGGTCCTCGCGGGCGGGCACCTGGACGAGGGCCTCCGGGTCGAGGCCGTACCAGGTGATGAACTCGCGGACTTCCTCTTCGTCGTTCTCGGCGTGGATGCCGAGGGCCTCGCCAATGTTGTAGGTGAGGCCCGAGTCGCCGAGGTCGAACTCGATGTGGAAGATGTTGCGGTCGTAGGTCTGGGGCGTGAGGCGGCGGTTCTCCTTGACAGTGATGGTGTGCGTCTTGACGGGCAGCTCGGGGCGGAGCGAGGTCTGCGTGCCGTAGGCCTCCTTGAAGGCGAGGCCCTTGGCGGCGGATTGCCAGTCGACGAGCTGGGAGGTCTCCTCGGGCTCCTCCTTGTCGAAGCCGACGAAGCTGTTGGGCTTGATGGTCGCGGGAAGGGGGCTGACGACAACGCCCTCGGGGAGCTCGGCCCAGGCGGCCTGGGACTCGATCTTGCGCAAGGACTGGCTAAGGGCCTCCTGGGTCTCGGTAAGGGAGAAAGCGAAGCCCTCGTGGAGGGCGACCTTGGCAACCTCCTCGGCGGTGATATCGGGGCGGGCGATCTGGAGGAAGGCGAACTCCAACAGGACCTTGACAGCCTGAGCCTCCTTCTCGGAGATGGAGGACTGAGCGGCGTCCAGGACGTACAGCTCAATGGACTTGTCTTGGATCTGCTTGAGCACGACGGGTGAGAGGCGCTTCTCGAGATCCTCCTCCTTGAAGCTAGGGAGGTTCAGGAGCAGCTTGCCACCGGCCTTGACGCTCTTGAGAATGTCGAGGTCCTTGAGAAGCTTCTCCTCGCCGACGGCGACAACGTCGGCCTCCTCGACGGCGTAGGGCGCCTCAATGGCCTTCTTGGAGCTGCGGATGTCCGTGCGGACGATACCGCCCTGGAGCAGGTTGTCGAACGACTCGTGGACATAGACGTTGCTGGTGGACTCGCGGGAGAGCAGGTTGCTGACAACCGCAGGGGAGTCGACGGCGACGGAGTTGTCGACGTCCCAGAAGGTGTACTGGTGGGCCTGGACCAGAGAGGGGAAGGGCTTGGACTCGGCATCGGCGTTGAGGAGCTTGCCGAAGATGTCGGCGACGGTCTGGGGCGTCAGGGCCTCCGAAGCAGAGTACTTGACGTCCGAGACGGCGGGGTCCTGGCGCCACTTTCCGGAGAAAGAGACGGAGGTCAGGACGTCGGTGTAGAGAGCAGACTGCAGGGAGGCGTCGTTGACGGACAGCTCGTCCTTGACCTGGCCCAGAACGGCAATGGTCCTGGCGGACTCGGGGATGCTGGCGAGGAAGGCCTCCTCGACAAAGGGGCGGTAGACGCGGACGTTGATGGCGCCGACCTTGACGCCATCAGCGGCCAGACGGCTGACGACCTGCTTCGCGAGCTGGGTCTCGGCGCTGCCAAACACAACGAGGACAGCCTCGGCATCGTCGTGTCCGTGGTACTCGAACAAGTTGTAGGCGGTGCCGAGCTCGTTGTTGAAGAGCTTGAGGAGCTCGACGACCTTGCCGGCGTCATCGAGTCTCTTGTTCAGGGACTGGACCTCGCTCGAGATCTTCTTGTAAGTCTCGGCAACGCCCTTCTTGTTCAGGGCATCGGATGCCTTGAGGGTCTTCTTGGCCAGCTTGACGCCGTCCTCAACGCCCAGGTTGGGGGTAAGGGCGGTCATGAGGGTGGCCAGGAGAGCAGTGTGTTGGCTCTCGTGGTCCTCGGTGGGGTCGAGGTGCTTGTTGAAGACGTCCAAGAGGTCGGCGACCTTGGAGGAGATGGCGGCTCTCTCGCTGACTCCGGTGGACTCGGAGGTGATGCTGTTGTACAGATCCGCGATGCCGCTCTGGCTGAGGGCATCGACGACACGCGAGGTCTCGCGGGCGAGTCTGACACCGTCGTAGATATGCAGGGTGGGCATCAGGGCGGCCATGAGGGTCGCAAAGAGCGCCATGTGCTGCGTCTCGTAAGCGCTGGAGCTGGCAACGAGACCGAGACCCAGGTCCTCGGCGGTCCGCAGAGCGGTGTCGTAGTCGGAAACCAAGCCATTCGCGGCATCGTAGTCGAGAGCCGCAACGTGAGCAACAAAGGGGGAAGCAACTCCGTACAGCAGGCTCAGCTGGTCCAACGCGCCGCGCAGGTTCTTCAAGCTCAGAGTGGGAGCAAGTAGGGTCTGGGGCAGATGCCTCTTGGCCAGGTCAAAGTCTGGGCTGAAGATGTAGCCCAGGGCGAGGGCGCCGGCGCCGGTTCTGGTCTGCAACTGGACGAGGTCGGTGGTCTCGCCGTGGATGTTCTGCTCCTTGGCCTCGGCCCAGGCCTTTGCGGCAACGTCGAGGTCGAAAGTCGGCGCGGAGTAGGAGAAGATCTTGTCGGACAGCAGGAAGGCGACCTGCTGGACGAGGAGCTGGGCCGTCACGTAGGTAGGTCCGGAGATGGAGGAGAGGGCCACGGGCTGGCCGAAGGGGAGGGTGGACGAGACCTTCTTCTGGGGGACGGAGGAGGTCTGCGACTTGGAGTCGAGCACGGCGGCGGAGCCGTTGCTCTCCTGTTGCTTGAACTGCATCTTGGGAGGTTGTCGAGACAGGAAGTTGGGAATAAATACAGCAAAGAAGATGCGACTAAAGATGGCCCAGGATATACGAAGGACCAGAAGATAGAGCCTCACCACTCGTAAAAGAATGGTAGCTACAGAAGCGATTGGCACACTCAAGAGCAAGTAAACTTCACTTGCGTCAACCTAAACGAGAGCAAACAGGAGCTTCTTCGTTCTAGGAGGACCTTGAAGTTGAAGGAGAAAAAGAGAAAGGTGCGAGTGAGAGATCAAGTATCGCCTCAATAGACTCCGAACAGGATCCGAGGATATAAAAAAAAATAAGAGAGGACGGGACAAGGGGACCCTTTAGCCGGACTTACCTTAGCACTCGTAGCCACCGAGGACCCGAAGCGTCAAGCAGGGAAAGAAAGAGATGGCCATTTGTAAAGCAACAGGGGGACGACCTCGAGACCCAGCCATGCGCAGCGCAGCGCCGTTGCCGTCTCTCGTTCTGAAGGACGGGACTTTCATGTTCGCGTGCGAAACTCGGCGTTTGGAAATTGTTGAAGCTTGAGAATTGCGACTAAGGAACAATTGCGCCATCGCGCGCCAATGAGCGTCCCGGTCGCACATGCAACGGGCCCACATTGCACCATTTCCGATCCACTCGAGGCCCCCCGACCGGTGCACTTGGATTACCAAATCCGCCATCTGGTCTGGGCTTTGCAATTGCGTGCTCGACCATCCGGAAATGCAAGCCTCTTTTGCGGCCCTTTCGCCCCAGATTCGACACTGCTCGGTGGCAATCTCGCCCGGGCGTCTCACTGCCGGAGTCATTGACTCCAGGCTGTCGGTCGGCCGTCCCGGCTCTCGGGTGGGCGGTACCCGCTCGGTGACGGTACCGGCTTCCGCTCCCGGCGAGACCAACTTCGCACAATCCTCAGCATTTGATGACGCGATGAGTGCTCAGCACCTGGGTTCTAACTAGCTAGACAACTCCCAAAAGGTGGTTTTATGAGTCCAGTCATTGTTCCCTAGGTTCTAGAAGAAGCCGTCGGCGGGATAAGACACAACACTACTGAGTCCATGGGCACCGTTGACCAGAAGCCGTGTTAGGTCTTCACACAATGGTCGGTTGCTTCAAGATGTTTCTTAACGTTGGTTAGTGTGAAGGACAAGTCAGAATCTCATTACAACCACTTTACCTGGCTCGCTTCTTTGTCCGATGTATTCTCGCCTCAATTTCAATCATGCATTGACATCCTAACCCCGTCAAGAACACTCGTTATAGTGCCCAGTTGATGTGCTATGTGGTCCTCACTAGCATCCCATCGCCAATTTGATCACCCCGTCACTCCTTATAGTCTACTCACGCCTCATCCATTTATCATGAGCCAAATGTTTAAGAAGCCTTCAAGACATCAGATACCGACACAGAATCCATATGCTGGCAAAAGTAGGCCAATTACACTAGAGCAACAAACTTATTAACCAGTGTAGCGCTTATTTCCTCCCGCATTCAATCCAGAAGACACTGAAAGACAAGTCTCCATAGCAGCATCTGCCTCGGCATGAGCATGGCCTTTCTCAAAATTAAACCCTCTGTTGTTCCTTTCGGCGATTTCATCTTGTCATGATAAAAAGAAATCCCAAGTGTTCAAGCTTACTAGCATGTGAGCGCACCATTGCCTTCCCCCAGATTCCGGACCCCAGCACCTGAAATCGTATATAGACTGCTGGTTGAAGCTGAGGGAAGAATAGAATGAACCGAAAGCAATCATGCCTATTCATGCCATGACTGATTCTGTGGATGGTCAATTGACGATGGTATACATCCTACTTCGGTACTCGGATAAGTGGTCACTGACACACATCGCAATTCAATTCGGGATTTGCCCCCAATGCTTCTTCCAATTGATTCTAGTATACAACTGCTCTATATCGATACAAGGTATAGGGTATCCCTAACTACTCAATCTTCCTAGCCCGGAATCCTAACCATGGGACCTTGCTCCTCAATGCTAACGAGCTTAACACTACACTGATGCTGCTCAATGCCATCGCCAAACTGGCCCAGACAGGGTCCAACCGCACGTGCTGTCCCCCATTCGTTGTAATCGGGTACAAACATCCAGCGGCAATGGGGATAGCGAGGATGTTGTAGATGACTGCCCACCCAAAGTTGACTTTGATACGCCTGAAAACTGTCCGGCTGAGCTCGAGCAGTGTCACGACGGCGCGCAGGTCGCTGGTGACGAGGACGAAATCCGCACTCGAGATGGCCACGTCGCTGCCGCTTCCTATGGCAATGCCGACGTCGGCCTTTGTCAACGCGGGGGAGTCGTTGATGCCGTCGCCGACCATGGCGACCATTGCGCGGTTCCTAGCGTGCTCACGGGACCGGCCGACGCGCGCCTTAAGGACCGTCTGCAGGTACGTGATCTTGTCCGCCTTCTCCCAAGGAAGGACCTCGGCCAGGACGTTCTCGGGATTGATGCCCACGAGGTTGGCTACGGCCTTGGCGGTGACGACGTTGTCACCAGAGAGCATCCAGACGCGGGTTCCTTGCTCGCGGAGCGCCTTGATGATGCGGACTGCCTCCGGGCGAATGGGGTCGGAGATAGACAGCGCTGCGACCAGGGTCCAGGGGGCGTCGGGCTTGGCCGTGGTAAATCTGACAGCAACCAAAGCAACCGACTTGGCTTCGCTCTTCCACTTTTGAAGCTGAGAAGACACCCGCTCGGCGAAGTTGACAGCGTTATCGCGCATGAGAGACTCGTTGCCGACAATCATGTCGAAAGACTCCTCTGGCTTCTCTCCGCGGTTCGTTGCCTTCATGCCCTTGCCCGGAAGCTCCTGGAGGTCATCGACGTGGACCCAGGCCTCGGTCTGCGTGGTGCAGAATGACACGATGGCCTTTGCCACCGGATGACTGCTGTTCTCCTCGATTGCGCGCAGGGTAGCCAAAACCATGCTAGCCTCCAGGCTGGCGCCATCTTCCTTGTCAAGATATAATTTCGAGTCGGTGACCTTGGGTTCACCACCTACAGTCAGTGTACCGGTCTTGTCGAAGACGACGACGTCAACATTGCTGGCCTTTTCGAATGCCTCTCCTCCGCCTTTGGCAAGAATACCATGCTTTGCGGCAAGACCGCCACCGACAAAAATGGCCGTCGGGGCCGCCAGGGCAAGACCACAAGGGCAAGCAACAACAAAGACGGCAATGGCAAATTGCAGAGCAAAGGCGGCCCATCCGCTCTCGGAGTCAAGGTACCGTCCGGGAACGGCGCCAGCGTACCCGAGAACCATCCAGGTAAGCCAAGTGACAACGGCGATTAAGGTGATAATAGGAACGAAGTAAGCCGTTAGCACATCAGCCACACGCTCCATAGGCGCCCTCTTGGTCTGACCTTCGCGAACGATGGAGACGATCCGGTCCAGCATAGACGCTCCAGCAGCACCTGTGATACGAACTTGAATGGCTGAGTCCTTGTTAACCGTGCCGGCGTGAACCTCGTCGCCGGGGGTCTTCTTGATCAACCGAGACTCGCCCGTCAAGCTAGACTCGTCGAAGCTGCTCTCGCCCTGAACTACGATGCCGTCTGCTGCAGGCGAAGCGCCATGGGGCACACGAACGATGTCTCCGTACTCGAGCATATCAACTCCAACGACTGAGTCGGTGGTCTTTCCGATAGAATCCTTGGTGACGAGAATGGCGGTGGTCGGACGCAGTTTACCCAGCATCTCGACTGCGTCACCCGTCTTGGACTTGCTGTAAGACTCGATCAAACGACCCAATAGGAGGAACAGCGTCAAGAAGACGACCGAGTCGAAGTAAAAGTGAGTGTCGTCAACCTCGGCAGGCTTGCTGATAGCAGCAGAAACCATCTGGCCGATGGACGAGACGTAGGCGATGGTCGTGCCAAGAGACATGAGCATGTTCATGCTTCCGAACTTGTAAAATCGTCGAAGAATGGGCGTCTTACTTCCCGGGCGCCACAGGTTTCTGATCTCCTTGACCGCTCTGACATGGAAGACGTCAGCCCCGAAGAAGTACACGGGCGTGGCGAGAATGAACAGAGCAAACTGCGCTCGGTTGAGGCCTGAAGTCCACGGCTTCATGAGATAATGCTTTCCATGGTTGGAGTCGGGGACCAGACTCATGTAAACGATTCCGATGACGAAAGTGGGAATAGTCACCAAGAAAGTCAAGTAGACTCGTCGGAGGAGCTGCTGTTGGTGCTTTTGGGTGATGAGCTTAGATCGCTCCTCAAGACTAGGAGGGTGGTAAATGGAGGCCTTGAACGAAGGGTCGGCGGCATCGATGACGGACAGAATTTGTCGAATGGTGAAGAATGGTGCGTCGGGTGTGTATGTGACCGTTACTAGAGGCTTCTCGTGACTAGGCTGAGAAACCACCTTCAATCGATGCGTGAATGATGTGAGGGAGTGCGTCACTCGGCTGGGGCAGTGTTGACAGTATAGGCCCTTGATCAAGATCTGGACCGTTCGCTGCTTTGCGCCCTTCTCCTCAGACTTGACTCGCGTTACGGTATCCAGGGTGGCGTCGTATCCCATATCATCGATAGACTGGATGATCTCGTCCTGTTTCCCCTCAACGGTGTAGTCGATCGTGGCGTTGTTCGCAACTAGGTTCACCGTGACGTTGGAGATCCAATCCTTCTTATTCAACTGTTCTGTGATGGTGTTGGCACAGGAGGCACAAGTCATGCCGCCGATGGCCACAGTTACCCTCCATCTTTCGCTCTCGCTGTCGTCCCCACTGCCCTCATCACCATTGTCCTTGAGTTCCGTGAGATTGTCGAGATTGGCATCATAGCCCATGTCTTCGATGGCCTCGGCGATCCGCGCCGCGTTGGACTTGTCTGAGAAGTCAACCGTGGCACTGTTGGTGACCAAATTAACGGTGGCATTATCAATCCAATCCCGTTTATTCAACTCCTCTCTGATAGCATTCACGCAGGACGCGCACGTCATGCCGCCAACAGAGAGCGTTGCTCTCCATTTTGAGCCGTCTGATGCCATGTGCTTCACGCTGGCAAGGCCATTGCTGTTGCTCGTGGATTTTCGCAGGCCGTTCTGATGTCCGTTTGAATTTGATGGCACACCCCGATATTCACTATGAGAAGAATCCTCGGATTCGCGGCACTGCTTGCAGTTGAGAAGATGGGCCTCCCGCTGCGCCTCGGGTGATTCACTGGACCATCTGGGCGCGAAGGAAAGCAGCCCATCAAGGGTAGCGTTGTGAGGGGAGCCATCCACCCCAGTTTGCGGCTGGCTCTGGGTGATTGATTCCAGGTCGGTGTCGGTAGCAGCCGTGGTAGTGACACCACAGATCTCAAAGCCCGCATCTTGAAGTGACTTGGCCATGCATCGGATGGTGATATCAGGGGTTGGCGTGTGTCTGTGTTCAATGGTGACGACGGACGTGACGACGTTTGGTGAGACCCAAATCACATCGTGGCTGGATGATTCCTGAAGAGCCTGCTGGATCGACGAGACACACGACGGACAGTGCAGGTTTGCCAGCAGAAAGGAGGTGGTGATGCGGGAGCTTCTTCCGTCATCCATGGTGATAGTCCTGCTGGCTGATCAGCGAGTGTTTCTTGTGATCGTCGTCGTAGTTGACGTCGGAGTATCTGTGCCTGATCCACGAGGGGATCGACAGGGACGGTACACAGGGATAGAAGCGCGTCGCCGGACAGGCGCCGGGAATGTGGCCAGGGAGGCACAGGGGACAAGCTTACCAAAACGGTGGCGGAAGGATATAAGATGATTGATTAGGCGGCAGAAAGACGTCTGCTCGGGCCAGCTCCAGCTGGGTCTTGTCTTTGGGTATTGCTGTGTTCTGTGCAGTATACAAAAGACTCTCAAGTTGATGGATGGAGCAGAAATTAAGCCCAGGATGCTGGGGAAGGGATGTTGCTGTGCTTCAGGCTCCGTGTCCGAGTTTTCCCATCGTCTGTAGACCCAGTTTCTGTTGCGCCTCCTTCTTTCAGTAAGGAGGAAACAAATGAAAGTACCAAGGGAGTGCAATCTATGGTTTTATCTCCTGTGCCTGGCCATCATTCGACATTTGACTTTTCACTTGGCGGCAATTGTGCTGCTTTGAAATGTTTGACAGATTGGTCTTGCCTCTTTTGGGTGCGCGTTTTGTGCGGTGCAGAATTTCTCAGGTGTCAGAGTCAGCGACTCACCACTTTTCTTCAGGAACACCGTTTTTGCACTGTCCAAAATTCCACAGAGGTAGAGTACAGGCACGGTCCAGACACTGTGCTACCGGCACAAACAGCGCAACGTGTGACGTAATCTGCTCGAAATGGGTCCGTTCCAGTTTCATTTAGGTGTCTAAAGGGGGCACGTTGACACGCCAAACCGAGCGCGCTTGTGGTCTGGACTATGGAAACGACGTGAACCTTCCGACGGCATTTTACCCTCACCTCACCCACGGCCCAACATCACTTACTCCGAGTCACCTCGATTGAAGTAACCCATGTTCAAGCTGGTAGTATTCAGTGGCAAATTCGCCCTGCGGCGCCTATAGCGTCTCCCCGCAATGCGCTAGCCGCTAGCCGCAGCAAGATCCACACATGGTTCCCAATTTCTAAGCACCAGCAACCCCCATTGACTAGTTCATCGAGAACTTTGGAATCCAGCGGTTTTCTCTTCATTACCCATGTCACTGTTCCTTTCGATCTCGGTCCTTGCCGTTCGAGCCCATTTCGGGCCCCTTCGAGCTTTTGTTGTGAGCAAACCGCTGGCCATTCAAATGCCTCCGGCTCTCGAGATCATTCATGAGAGGCAATATGCCAGTCATCTTGCACCATGAGTACCGGGCCGCGCTCCCAGTATTTGCGATAGTGATGAGCAAGGACGGATTGCATGATGGTGAAGATGGGGAGGGGACATGCCAGACGCATGGGTCGGAACACGAACAGCGTCATTATGTAGTATCATCCTACATGGCCCTCCCGACTGCCCTCATTGCGTTCGACTGCAAACCGTCTCTGCAGAGAAATGCATTTTGTGCCAGCGCGCTGGGTCACCTTTCGATTGCTCGGATCACAGGATACCTGACCGGCAAAGAATCCGAACATATCCGAAACATGATGCGCCACCGAGCTTCTCGAGCAAACCCGCAGTCATGGTCATTGGGACAGCACTACACCGTTTTGAGAGCACGGCGAACAGACGCAGTTCAAGCCTCATGGATGTGTCGAGATCGGACAAGCCGCTCAGGCTGTGTCAGCTATATCAAACTCAGGAGCATCAACCCACAGACATCCCAACACCCGTATGAGGAACAAACTCTTTGGGCGGTTTCGTTGCTTGCTTCCAGGCCAACGAGAAGCAATCGCGGCTGGCCTAGCTGGCTTCCCTGTCAGCCCACTCATCTGGAAGCGTGGCTGTGCATGCCCTCCGCACTTCACGAATAGGATCAACAGATATCGTCTTGGACATGGTGTCATTTCTTTACCACTGCCAATGGTGCGCTGATCGACACAATATCAGAGTCCGTCGTCCTGCAGTCCGGTGTCCTGGCTACCTGGTGCGGGCTGGGCCAGATGCACCCTCTTCAGACTGGTTCAGCAACAGTGTATTGGGACGCCTTGCAATGGTTGGGGAACGAAACTGCCCATGTTTGTGTCGCCAAGAATACCCAAAAAAGAATTGGCGACTATGCGATCACGCTTTCAGCGACCCTGTTGTTCGCCTGGGGCTGAGACGGCGCAGCACCGCTCAAGGGCCGTTAGGTTCAACAGAGCCTCGGAATGGAGTATTACGGACTAACAGAATTTCCACAAGTACTCATAGGTCACACGCACCGTTCTACCAACAACCAAGGAGAATGAACGAGTGGCCAAAGCCACATCGGTAATGAATCTGAATGACGATGACCACAGCAGGCCCAGTTCGCGGTCTGCCCAGCCGGAGCACTCGGGCTCGCGACGCGGCCGTGTGTGGCGGGACTGCGGGCTAGCAGGCAGGGATTCCAGTCGTTGGACCTTGGCGCGGAGCGATCTTTGCCACGGCCCATGCTCACGAATCCGGGGCGGGCTTATGCCAAACCGCGGTACCGCGGGCGTCGGGCGTCGGGCGAGCTGAGAGGCACACACGGGCTTATTGTCAACCAACCGCAAGGGAAAATCCTGTATCTCATTAGACATGTCAAGTGGCCCAGGTGACATGTGGAACACCACGCAAATCGGCCATCGTTGCGATAGACAAGACATCCGACCACCAGCTTAGCCCCGACCTCGTGACTCATCCCCAGCCCCCGATCCGGACTGCAGACCCACCCCGACCCCGACCGCCGGCCAACAGGGTTGAGCTCCGTCCTTGCCCGCAGGCAATACGAAGTGTGCAAGCACAAAGCGGTAGGTCTCTAGGATCACGACCTCTCGGAAACACGTCCATCGACACAGACATGGACATACACAGAAATTCCATCCACTTTCACGAATGATTTCCCAGCACCCGCTTTAGCATGCTGCACCTCACGATCCGCGCGTGGGGTCGGAGCCTAAATCCTGATTCCTGACATCGGCCCCCCCAGCCACATCCTCTCCCAGCGAATATCGCACGCCCGACGACGCCCACATATTCATCGCCGCACACACCCCCTCGGGCGGATTTTTGACCGACATTTCCTCAAAAAAGGGACAGCGGGCATGCATCCACTTCCAAGCCCAAGATGACCAAGGATGCGGTGCTTCTGCAACGACCTTGATTCTTCCCATGGTGATGATGCCTGGTTGAGGATCACACCCGTATAGAGCACACACGTGTACCGTCGCTGACAGGCAAGATCCCCGCGTCTGCGAAGCCCGAGTCGCCAAGCAAAGCCTGCTGCCCTCGATGCGCAACCCCTCCCTGCCGTTGGGCATTTCAACCTTCCACCCAACCCTTATCGAGAACGTCACCATATTGGACCCCTAATGACACTTGTCAGTGACGGGCCTGCATGCTGCATTCCGGAACCCTGTTCTGCATCGCCCAAACGCCATGCATGGCGGTTGGGAGGGGTGAAACCTTCAAACTCTGCGTGCCTCTCCAGACCGTTTATTCGTTAGTTGTGAATAACAAAGTCGGAGAGCTAAACCAAGATGCCGAGAATTGTCCCAGCGAGCCCCCGCGACGTCATAAACCGCATTCCAGTCGCCAGCCAATCGCGGGACCTTCTCATTGAATTTCCTTCCCTAGATGCAGAAACGAAACCGCCCATGGAAGAGGAGGACCAGATTTCCGGAATCCCCCGCAAGCCTTTCTTCAAACCCCAATCACTGATCGAAGAGTTTCGGGTGGGCGATGCCCGACGGCGAACCCTTCGCCCACCAGTGCGCTAGACTTGTTAGTTCCATAGAGATGATTTGACATCTCGTCCACCGCCCCGGATAGACACCCCCCTTCTTTCCCCCAAAAGGCCCAGACCTCTCGGAACCCACTGACCGGCACCGGCGTCGTCGACCGCTAGTCTCGCCTGCTTCTGTTGTAGTCGCACCCGTATCCGTGCGACCCCGTTCCGTCCGTCGTTCCGTCCAACCCGTGCATCTAGATCCCTCTCCAACTCGTCGCCCTATTCCCTTTCCTTCAAGAACAGAGGAAGGGGGGGGAAAAAAAGAAGGAAGGAAACGTCTCCGGCTTGCGGAATGCATTCCCTTCCGAAAGCCCACGACCGCCCATAAACGGTAGTTTCCGCGGCATCCGCCCCCCGCCCCCCTCCCTGGTTAATCCAAATCCATCACCGGCACATTGCAAGCCGCGGCGGGACCGTTGCGATCAAGGTTTTTTTTTCTTCTTCCCCCTTTTCCTTTCGTGTCTAGACCCAAAGACCCTATTCGCAAGGCTTCTAAGGCATATCCGCACTCACACACGCAGCGCACCCACCCTGACATAAGGTTGTAGCAAGACTGAAAAGAACCCGACTCATGTCCCCTCCCCCCCCCTCCCCCAAAACCCCAGCAGCACTGACGTCGATGTGTTGGGGGAGGAAGGCCAATCCGCAACGTCGGTGCGAATCGCGACATGGGTTGATAAACTCTGGGACCCAGTCATGCATTCATTGTGTGTCTGCGGCGCTGCTATCCGACTATCACGAGTTGGCGATTGTCGGGTTCCCTTCCCTTTCGTGCAAAAGTACTTGGGGCCCGGCGTCGCGGGGTCGGGAAAGGTGTTTGGGGTAACCCACAAAAGAACTCGGTGCTTGTTGGTGACGGAACAGAATTGAATGCATCCGTCCCTTCAGGGTCCTATGAGAACAGGGAAAGAACAGAAAGCAACATAGTCTGGCCACGTTACCGCAGATGCAGACAGACAGACGTGAGGTGCCGTCTGGATGACCGCAGCGTAAGCATGCCCAATGTCTCGCATGTGAAGCTGAATGCGATCCATTCCGGCCCCCCTCTGCCCGCACCCCGCTGGCTGCATTCAAGATCACGAGGGCATCGATTGAGGAGAAATGCCCACCACTAGCGCCAACCGTTCTAGACCACCCCCCCGGAACCCCAGACAGGCCGAGGCTGCAAGCGGGAAGAATCATCATGTCAACTGCCGTTCACGAAACCAAAGACTCGGGACAGTTGTAATTGTTTGGAAGCGGCCATGCCACTATGTTTTCATTTGATGGGTGAAGTCTTGTCAGCCCAGGCGTATTTCTGCTACGCTATACGATGTGTGCTGGCCGTTCTATGCGGCAGCATTCCCAAGTCCAGTCCTAATCTCACAATCCTCTGCCATGCGAGGATGTCAAACAACCTGAAGAAGAAATCATGTCCATGAATGTCCGCCCAACACCGATCCATATATGCAAATGCCCGAGGATGCTCTGTCCTCAATTCGTGTTCCATGTACCCGTCCCTATTACCCAACGCCCTCGGCAAGAGTAGAGTAAGAAAAGAAAAAAAATCAAGTCTGGCCCCCCGTTGCTGTCTCTATGACACAACCCAACACCATGCTTTTTTTGGGGAGGCTCAAAACGCAGGAAAATGTAAAAAGGCGAGGCTGTAACAAAGAGAAAAATCTGTGCGATCAGCAGTCTACCGCACTGTCACGGCACCGCCGAAAACGCGACCCCACATGCCGCGGCCCATGCGTGCTCGCTTGGCCTTGGTGCCGTCTTGCATGTCGCGAAGCTCCTCGGTGCTGATCTCGTAAGGAAGAAGTGGTTTCCGCTTCGGCAGAGTCGACGCCGGCTGCTCGATGTGTACCTCAACTGGCGAGTCGTACAAGCTGCCGTTGGGCACGTACATGTACGGCTCGTCGGCGGGGTTGTCCAGCGGCGTAGTGGCCCGCGACTGAGAGCGGCTTGATGCTACTGAAGGAGCGTAGGAACTGATGGAGCTGCCGTAGCTGCTGCTGTAGCACAGGCCGGGAGGAGTGATGGAGGAGCCGCTGTAAGTGCGGGCGTGATCCGGCGTCTCCTGTCGTGAGCGAGAGCTGGCGCGCGAAGAGGGGGGGCTGGGGTAGGCGGCCATGTTGTACAACTCCTCCTGTCTCCGGCGCATCTCCTCCTCCTGCTTGCGACGGCGTGCCATGCGGCGAGCGTGCTTGGCCTCAATCTCGGCGCGAATAGGTGCCAGGAAGGGATCAAGCTCGCGGTAGAGGTCCTCCTCGGTAATTCTCAGGTCCCAGTCCAAGAGGAAGAGAAGCTGCTTCTCCATCAGGTTGACTTCCGTCCTGCTGAAGCCAAAGTTGGAGAAGTCGTTGTTGGCATGACTGTAAGTAGCCCAGTGCTTGTTCTTGGGTGAGCTGTCGTTCAGGTACTTGGCGGTCAAGATGAGGGCAGCAAGGAAGATGCGGTGGGTGGTGCATCGAAGGCCGCGAGCCATGGGTTGCAGACGAGACTTGAGCCTAGTGAGGTAGACAAGGGTCGACATGAGCGTCGGCACCTGGACGTTGGAGGAGACGACGAGTTGCGTGATGAAGGCCTCGAGTGTGGGCAGGTCGGCGTCTTCGGAGCGGACAGCGCGAGGTTCGGGTGTCCTGGGTGGTGTTGGGGGAAGCTGCTGTTGGCGATATGCCTCTGCGGACGCGGGAGGCATCAAAGCACTGTCGCATGCGATGACATTGTAGGCAGCACCGGCCAGGTAGGAAATCATCGACTTGCTGACGGGCTGGTAGACAAAGTGGTCGAGGGCGGCGGCGTTGAGCTCGGCCAAGCTGAGATGTGACCGTGACTCCATTGTATCGTGTATGTGTATGTGTGAGGGTGGTGGTTGGGGGTATCCTGTGGTTGATGACGGGAGGTTGGTTGAGGGTGGGGGGACCGTATGAGTTGAGGGCTCCCTGGGGGTTCAAGGATGCTTCCTTTGGGTATTGTTGTTGAAGTCGTTGAAGAGTGACCAAATGAGGGGAGAGCGAAGAGAATCGCAGACGGGCAGGCTGGGCTGATATATTAGACGAAAAGGAGGGTATGGGTGTGGTGTGCGGCGAAGTTCATGTGCCTCGTCGCAAGTGCTGGGGCCAGGCTTTGGGGATGGGCCTGGTAGCAGCGGCAGTGAGGGATGCGGAACAGCTCTTCGTCAGTGGGTGACGTGCGGTCCACGAGGCTGAGTGGGCAGGTTGTCAGGGGGTCGCTAGTCAAGTGCTAGCGTAGTAGGGGGTTAGTTTTTTAGGGAGTCTCAGCAGGACGCCGACGGAAGTGCCTGCTGGGGGGGCTTGGATGCTTGGGGTGGGCTGGAATGCTGTAGATCCCAGGGGTGCAGGGGTGTGCAAGCGGGCAAGAGGAGGGGCGTGCTTTGGTTGCGGGTGGCAGGGGGTGTGGGGTTGGTAGGAGTGCGAGGAAAGTCCCGAAGGTGTGGCGATATGAAAGCTCAGAAAAGAAGCGAGGGCGCAAGGGGGCGGACTAGCCGGCAGGGGGGGTCTGGATTTTGCGGGTTGCAGATTCGGTGCTTGCGGATGGCAATTTCTTCTTGCTGCTGCTGCTGCTGGACTTGACCTCGATATCGGGGACGGGGCTGTGGCGCAACACTCTCTCAAAGTTCGGTTCTACCCAGATACTTTGATGTTGTCCGTCGCGAAGATCTCGTGATAGTGACTCTGATTGAATGGCCGTGGCAATGCAAAACAGGGCGTTGCGGAACACACGGCAGTCTAGCTGCTGTGTTGCTGTGTTCTGATGATGGTGAGTGCGGCTGGAGCGAGTCACCTTCGGCGAAGTCGGCGAGCAGGTGGCGATTTGCGAATGGTGAAAAAAAGACGCCAACGACGATGGCAGCTGGTGGAGGTGGTGCAGAGTTACAACGAAAGAGCGCTGGTTGGGTGAATTCCCTTGAGCTGGAAGCAGAGGAGGTCACGACGGCGTCTAAACGATGTTGCGATTATTGAAACTGACGACAATGGCAGTCGAGAGACGAAAACCCAGAACTGTGGAAAGAAGAAAAAAATGCCCGGTGGCCTATGACGAATCGAGGAATAGGCCGAGTTTTGAATGTCTGCAAGCGGATGAGATGGCCGAGTCAAATTTGCCAAGCGCTTGTAGAAAGTTGCGGGTGAGGAGGTGACGGCGTCAAGTAAAACGACCAGGGCGAGTCAGGGAGTGCGGTTTTGGGTTTGGGTTTGGGAGAAAGGGTCAAGACGGCGATGCAATTTCTTGGTGCTCGACGAAATGAGATGATGCGTCAAGTCGTCTAGGACAGATTGAGCCAACGGACTGCGATTCGAATTGAACCGGATTGATTGAGTGATTGATTGACGGTTGGGACGTGCTCACTTGGCGGAGCGAGCAGGACGAGAAGGATGAATTAGTTGCTCGAGGCGGTAAAAGCGGCAGAGCGGGATCCGTGGGAGATCCGGATCATTAGCAGCTTGATTGACGATTGTTGATTTCAGGGCTTCCGAACCAGCGGATGGCGTTTGACGATTGTCGATTGTTGATGAATTGCTCTCGGGGCCGCGGCGGATGCGATGCTGATGCAGGTAGCGGGGGTGTGTGTAAGTCGGCAGCGGGATCACAAAGAGTGCTTGCTGACTGACTGGGCTTTGTTGAGCCGGGATCCGAAGACGGAAAACGCGAGGCGGCGGTCGAAGACGGGGAAAATTGTTGACAGTCCTTTACGTGCAAAATTGGAGCTAGGGCCAGACTCGAATTTGTCCGGCAGCGTGTTGCCAAAAGATGAATCAAGGCGATATAGCCGTTACAGGGGAAGAAGTATCAAGCGTGAAGGCTCGGGATGGACCCAGTCTGCAATCTCTCGATGCGACGAGAAATCCACGATGCAATGAACGAGGGAGCCGGAGAAATGACGGCAGGCAACCAGCATCCAGAGGAAGGTTTAGCAACGTCCTGGGATAACCACAATATGAAGCGTTCGAGTGAGGCTTTGGTAATGCGCTTTTCCGAAGGGAACCCGCTTTCCACTCGGATAGATGATGCGGTGGGGAGTATGGGGTACGTGGAAAATTGGGGCAAAAGTGCGCGGCGGACGAGGTAGCCGGTACTTTGTTGGCTCGCAAAGTGCAGGTTCTGGACAGTTGGGCGCGAGGCGGTGCTGGCTGTTTTCTGCGAATGGAAAGCCGCAAGCAGGGGTCGTCTAAGTTGGGCAGATGGCGTCGGCTGGATTGGATGGATGGGATTGATTCGGGGCCACGCACGCTACGATGCAGGATGTGCTTGTCGAAGGGTCGAGGCTTTCGGGCAGAATCGAAGGCGGAATTGAACACGAGGGCAGGGTCTCAATCGAGATGTGAACGGGCAGCGGCGGTCGAAGTTGACAGCGGTGCTGTTTTGGTGGTGCGGTGTGTCTCGGCTTTGTTGATGCACGACTTGATGCACAAGTATCGAGTTGGTGGACTCCAAAGTCTGGAGCGCTGTGCCTCGGGCAGAAAGTGTACGCAAGATAAGCACACGGGGAAATGGCTGAGCGAAAGAAGGCTGGTGATGTGTGGTGATGGTGCCGATGGTGGTGGTTGTGAGGACGACTGGTCGGATGGCGCAGGCCGGGCTCTGCCTTTTAATTCAGACTCGCGTGGGCGGACTGAGGTGATGTTGAGGACAGGAGTCGACGACAGGGCTATGACGATGCAAAAAAGAGAGAGGGAAAGTAAAATAAGAATCCAATAGATCCAGCGACGAAAATATTCAGTTCCAGTTCCCTGGTGCTGTTGGTACAAAGGGCGGGAGGCAGGGCCAGAATGGGATGTATGGAAACGAGGGCGTCGAGAGCAGGAGCGGCCGACTGTGCGAGTGCAGCAGGTGGAAGGCGCTACCGGGGGAGCTGTTGTGGGGTGGAGACGAGCGACTGGAATGCACAGTCGTTGGACGGGAAGGAGCTTGGGTACAGACAGAGACTCGGTGGCCAGCAACGGAGGGGTTCGATAGTGCGGAGATCGGACGAGAAACCAGGTATCCAGAACAAAAATAAGGTAGCAGACAATAGAGTCAGAACTAGGGGGGAAAAAACAATGGCAGAACAGATCCGATTCGTATTAACCAGGCCGGCTGTTGATGCAGATGAATCGGGTGAAGGCTTCGGTGTGGTGGTAGGCCGGGTGGCTTTCGGTCAGTCTGTCCGTCTCCCTGCTTCTGCGGGCGATGGACGGCGGTGAAGCTCGGTCGGTGATGGTGCTGTTGGACACTAGAAAAGAGCCAAGCCAGTTGTCGTATTCAATACAACAACCCTCGAATGCCGATGATGATGCAACTGATTTGGAAATGAAAGTCAAGTCCAACCAGACAAGGCTCGAGACTCAAGAGGGAGGAGGACACAGGGATGAGATATAGTGCAAGAGGCGCCGAGGTGAGGGATGACTTTGATATATTTACTTTTGCAAGCCCAGCCCAGCCCAGCACCAAGACCACCCGCCCAGACGACGCAAGATTGCATCCCGTACCAAGGAATCGGCATTGCCATGGGCAGAAGGCGGCTGCAGGACGAGACCCGCCGGTTGTCGACGACGACGGCGACGATGACCAGCTTCATTGAGTGTCTCACGAAGGCTGTTGACTGGCCATCACAGCTCGGTAAGAGTGCCACCCCGTCCACCCCGTTCCGCTGCACTCCAGAGCTGATGCTATTTCAGCCAGTGGTTGCAGAAACACCCAGACACGATCCCACAAGCAAGGGCCCATGTCTCTCAAACAAGCAGCGGGAGCATGTCATCCAACCCAAGCGAGAGACTGCAGCAAATACCCGCAAATGTACGAACCTCTGCGCGCCAGAGAGACACGGGAGGGGCCAACAACAACAAAAAGAAAAAGGAAAAAAGGAAAGGGAGGAGGGACCAAGATGACACGCCCCCAGCCATTTCCTTCACTCTCCTCCCCCATTTGCATGCTGTCAGTCTGCGTTGGCCGATATGCGTCCTCCTGGTTGGCTGTTGCTCCTCTTGGGAGAGTTGCTTCTTGCCATCTGACTGGCCAACGACGGTTCACATAATCGGGTACGTACATCGTTCGCTCGCTCGGGGCAGTCATCGCGCCCTCCTCCCTTGCATCGTGCGTCTCCGGTGCCGTGCCTTCATCCAATGGAGAGAGAAGAAACGACTCATCAACCGCCAGCTCAGCACCAAAAAAGAATCAAGCAAAGCAGAGCAACGCACGTCAGCTTCCCTCTCCTCCCCACCTCAGCCTGTCAGGGACGTCGTCAACCCAAAGACTTGCCTGACACGACAGATGCGCGCGGCTCATTGGTGGCCGCGTCTTCCGTTGAGGGTGCAGATGAAACAAGCGATGGGCATCTCTCTCTCTACCTATACACCAATCGATCCGCGGCCAAGAAGGATAGGATAGGGCCCTCCGTGTACTCGAATTCGGATCTGCAGCGGCGGCGAGCCCTCCTTCACCTATCCCCGCATGGTATCTGGTCCAATGAGCGTTGAGTCTCTGCTATTCTTATTTTCGGCCCACCTGCACTGAAACAGCGCGTCGACGTGCCTTGCCTCGCCTTACCTCATCAAGAAGGAGGCCAGGGAACGTACAACAACAGTGTCAACACACATCTAGCACCACGCCGCGTGGTCGCCGACCGCTGGAAGCAACCGGCCCGCGTCGCGACCGACCTTTCTTGACCTGACGCCGACACGCCGCCGCGCTGTTCCTCGCCTCTTGAGGCGCTCGCTCCTGCGTGGTTCATCTCGTTTCCTACCGGCCTGCAGTAATCCGGCTCTGCCGCTGTTGTTGGGCTGGCGTCCAGGCCCGGCTGTGCTGTCTTGTTCGTCTCGAGAGACGCTTCTGCTACTTGCCTGCAATCATCTTCCTCGTCCCCGCCGCCGCCGCCGCAGCCGCAATTAGCAGCATCAACAGGCCTGCGGCCAGGCCTGTCGCGCCGTCACAAGCGATCAACAAACTGACGCCCTGCTCGGGCCTCTGTGGTTTGCTTTTGCTCTCTGACCCGCACATGGGGCGGAGAGCATCACCTAACAAAGCCAGCTATTCTGCAGCCAACGCCGATTTGGTATGCATCACCGCCTCCGTGATGCCGCCTCCCCTGCAAGATTGTGATGCCCGGAGAGCTACACACTTTAGACTTTCCATCTCCCAAAGGCCAACGCCCGCGCTGGCTATGAACCTTCCGGTCAGGACAAAGTGAGACCACGCCCGCAAACCACGGTACGGCGCAGCCAATCCCGCCTGTGCAACTTTCTCGTTGTCGAACATCACCATGAACGATGATTTCCATCCTGCATCAACAATTCAGCAGCAACAAGGTTGCCGCAATTGGTCAAGCGTGGCCGTGGTGCTGATGAAACGAAACATCCAACGCCATCGCTATGTTCTGAGACATTCTTTGGACCTTTTGGCAATAGATGTCACCAATTTAACCGTCAGCTAGCCGAAGACGAAGAACAGCTGGCCAACCATCGTCAATCCTTCCTCCCCTAGCGGCCAACCGACATGCCCATCAGTGGCCAGTCATCAACCATGAAGGGTTTAGACTTCGTTCAGCTCAGTCCAGCCAGCAATATCTATCACCCCACGAACCTCACACTCTGCTCCGAAGCTGCTTCTTTGTCGGGTTCTTGGGGTATCAGCAGGAATTCCAGAGCCTGGCGCGTCCTCACTTGTCTGAAAAGGGCGAAGGAGCTATTCGTTTTGTGGCTTTACCAGCTTGCCACACACTGGAATCACAAAGATACTTTGGAAGTCATCGGGATTCCTCCACATGGCTGAAAAATCATCCAATCCCACCCCCTTGCCCGAAAGCCCTTGCAGGACATTGTAACCTCGAACGGTGAGCCTACCGGCCATACGACCTGACGAATCACCCTCTCCCCTCATTCACGGCCAAGGTTGAGATTGAGGCTTTATGTCGTTACCAGAACAGGCCATGCTACACTGGAGATGATCTCCAGGTCTACACAAGGGCACAGTCTCTACCAATGCTGCTAGCGAGCACGGCCCTAAGGTTTTGGGTTCGCATGATTGATCGCTCCCTTCCCGCAATTGACAAGATGGCCTGGCCATGCTGGGAGAGGGAACGAGCTCGTTCTACCACTCTTTCTGCGGGAGCCCCACCGCTGGCGATACTGAATTCTCGCGCACCAGCTGTGACTCTCGTTCCCTGAGGTAGATCGTTCCCCACGTTACGGTTTCATGTGTGTGCCTTTCATTCCCAACCCAATGCATCCATCCTCTCCTTCGGCTCGACGGGTCCAAATCGCATCTAGGGTCACTTTGTTGTGCCCCTATGTCCCCTTTTTCCTTCTCCATCTTGTCGGGTCGGTGGACCTACGTTTACCATTGTAAGCGCAGGGTAAGGGGGGTTGAGAATGCGGAGGAGCAATCGGGCGGGCTGGGAAGCTAACGCAAGCACTGTCAAACAGCGCCGGTGTCTATCGCGACCCACGGCATCCGTACAGATTTTCTCGTCCACAATGGCGGCCCTTTCGCAGGGACATGGGATGGCAGCTGACAAGAATCCAAGGACACCGTCCACTACCACATGCCCGAGCCCTATGGGCGGCGGCGTCGATAGCTCCGCGCCATGTGTCTTTTCAAAATCACCTCCTGCGACGGTGGCTTCGCCATGACCTGCGGGCCACCGACCAACTTGCCAGATGTGTTGGGCCTCCTAGTGTGACCCAATTTGCCCCCCTTTCGTAGCCCGTATCAGAACCCGAGATGCTCCCCAAGTCAAGATCCCTACGTTGCCTATTGCGGCGTTATCAGGTCGACTGATGGGTTTGAGGGGCGCCCCTTTGACAAGCACTTATCTTGGACAGGACTGTGCTAACCACCGCCACCATGCATCAAGGCGTTGCGTGCTCGAAAGCCATTACGCTTAGGATTTCTGCAACAGCGCAAGCTTAACCAGTCCAGCTGAAGTTTCCCCTGAATGGCGCGCCCAACCTGCACCCTCTTGTTTGCGACGCAGCGGGGGACAGACGACAAGTTGTGTGGCTTGCCCTGGAGAATCGGGGCGTGAAAGCCATCAGTGCATCATCGACGGTTTGCAATGAAGTCGATTCTCAGGGGTCGGTCAATGGAAGATGAGTCGAATGCTAATGACAACAGGCTGGCTAGGTACGTACAGACACCACCACCTCTCAAACCATCACCATCATCGTCCTAACATCAGGCCAGGTTCGTTCCTTGCGGTGCCCCAGATCAACCGTCCGCTTTGCATGCTGAGCCAGCACATTCAGTCTCATCCAGCCATTGCAGTGTCCGTCCGCCGTCCGCACGTTTGGACCGTCTCGGCACCCGACCGAATTTCTCACCGCCTCCCTTCTCCCTCTCCTCCAACGACTCCCGAACTCCAGCTCCCTCCTACTCAAGCTCCGTCTCCACAAATCCCGAGAGGTCTTGCCGCTTTGGTCCTGGTGCGTCGGAGAACCCTCCGAGAGGTTTCCATGTGTGCGCCGCAATTGGTCAGATGGTATACCAGCCAAACACCACCCCGGCGGTACGAGCTCGCCAATCGCGCTCCACTGCACAGGCCATACAAGGTGGCTGAGTCTTGGGAGTGGCCGACATTCCATGAGTACACTACACACGCTCGGGAGGCCTTGAACCAGGAAAGACTTTTCCTCTTTCCATCTTGGACAAATGCAACAATAGTGTCATGCTGCATTGCGACCCAGGCAAAAGGCCACCCAAAAAACACATGTTTGCTTGACACAACAGACACAGCCGTCCCCGCAACGGAGATGTTCGTGATGCAAATTCATGCGACCACCAAAGCGATGAACCAGTTAAGGCGTCGTGTCCCTTGCCCGTTCGGCTTGTGCCAGCTGATTCGAGGCATGCCCATGCCTGCTGGGCTAGGTAGTTGGGGCTATCGCTGAATCTGTACCCCGCATAGGTCGGCCCCTCCCACTTGAGCCACACAGGCTCAAAGCACACGCCCCCCCTTCCCTCCTCTGCACCCGCGCTGGGGACATCGCACATCCCCATTCGCTCGGTAGGGGTTGTAAGGTGTGGCGCGTGCGCGTTCACAATCTGTCATCCCATCGCTGATCGCCGGCCTCGGCTCGTTAGTCAGTTGATCGACAACTGTCCCGATCACGCTCATCAGGGGTCGTGCTGCCCTGCGTTGGTCTCCCCCTTGCCCAAACTGCCCTTGGCTCCCTCGCCCACATTACACCGTACCTCTCGGCCCAGGACCCAAAGTAGGGAATCGCGGCGCCGCCCAACAGCACCAGCCACACTTTGGGACCTGCGTCGTGGCCTTGTTCTTCCCTCTCCTCCCCCCGATCCGCCACTTCCCGGACCTCAACCCAGCCTCTTGGTTCGTAATTCGTGTCGTGCCTTCTGGCTGCGAGGCCCCTACCAACCCCACGAGCCGTCGAAATACGAGCTGCCTCCGCCGCAAAAGAAACCACCCCCAAGATCTCAGCAACGCCACGGCGGTGCAGTCACGCCAACGTCACGACCTGAAAAACCACGTCCCAAACCCCCGGAGAAGGAACCCCAGCAGCAAGCCCGCCAAGCCTCTCTTTCGTACGAATCTCGTCGCCCTGAGGAATCTAGTATTGCAAGATGGCGACGAGTAAGCGATTGATCAGCCGCCCGCGGCGTTCGCTTGCCGGGGCGTGGCGTCTGTCCGGCTACCTTGGTTATTTCTTTGATGTCTCGGCCGCAGTGTCGAAGCGGATAAACCTCGCTGCTTCTCGCTACGCAGTTCCTAACAGCGTCGTCGACTCCAAGCAACACACTGGCGGTGTTTTCCGTGACGCCTCGTCGGCACGTCGCCGAGACGCTGTTCCTATCTGGGAACTGAGTCAAGCTCAACGCCAGTCCACCCAAGGAACGCCAGAAAAGACAATAAAAAAGCATATACTCTATCTCGAAAAAGTGAGACCTGCCGTTCACACTCCCCCCAACGCCGATGCTGTTTGGCACTCGAGCGACTCTACCCGCTACGTAGACGCCCTCGAGCTCAATGAACAGCCGAGGAGGCTTCCGCCTATACTATGAAGACCAAATCGATTTCCAGAGGTTAATGATTGGTACCCGGCGCCAGAATCTGGAGGCGGCTTATTCGTCGCCTTAACTCAAAATCCTTATTCTCCAACGCCACCAGCAAAGGCCCCTCAACCTTGCAAGAGGTCAAAATATCGTCTTGTCGAGAACAAGCGATCGACCGCCCACCCCTCTCTTGGCGGGTCGGCCCCCAGGCGCCGCGTTTCAGGAAGCGCGTCTTGTCGTCTAAGCCTCATCTCTTGTTCAATCACTGAGCTGCACGACTACGACTAGCGCCCGCGCATCTGTCATCCGAACAGGCCTCCGTCCCGTATATTCGGGAGCCTGTCGCCTCCCCCACAAGCGCCCGTCGGTCATTCAGTGGCCTATAGGCTATTGGTCCATCCGGGCGGCATGCTTCAGTTAAACGCCGCACGGGCTTCCACCGATAGATATAGCCACGGCAATCTGCGCAGCCGCTGCGAATATCATGCATCCATCTACCTGAGCCATCATTGGCCCCGTAGCCGCAATCACCCAACCGAACCCCCCAACTCCTCATGTATGTTTAACCGCTAGCAAACAACAACAAATGCCCGAAAACAGCATGACTGATGCGAGTTGCTGCGTTACGTTTCGGGAACTCAACTGTGCCTTTCTACGCCTCTCTGCATCCCCCTCGTCATTCTACCCATGGACCCGACAGCTTGGACGGCGGCGTTCAAACTTAGTTGCCAAGACCAAGACATGGTCCGGCCCTTAACCCTCCTCGAGAAGATATCCTCCAGCGGGTGTAGTACACATCATCGTCTGGCCCCCACCTACGAGACGAATCCCAAAGACAACAAAAGGGCTTTCTGTGCACCCCATCATTCACCCATCAACCTCAATCCGCATCCGGCGAGACACGTACAGCCAGCGCACATGGCAGCCTCCTGCTTCACCCACAATCGAAAACCGAACGGGCACAGCCTCCACAAGATTTTCGATCCTCCCCATCTGCGGGAGGCTAGAGGCGCTTAACCCGCCGGTTTCTGTCAGTCGTCCTTCCATCCACGGCATAGTGTCAACTTTGGCCGTACCGCAAGCTCCAGGTCCCCGAGACAGGCACCGCGTCCTTTGATAGTATCCCTTTTCGTGTTCGCTTTCGTTCCTGCCATCGCACACCCTCCATGTGGGAGATTTGGATAGCCTTAAGCCTCGCGACATCTTGGTTCGCTGCAATCTCTTTTGTCCCAAGGCTCTGGTCGAAAGCCTCCTGTTTGCGGCATCGCCGGTGACGTGCAGCGAGCTTCTTCGTTGCCTTCTAGCTCGTTCTACTGTTTGCACCGTCACCACTAAGGCACACATACAACCATTAGTACATGCTTCAAACCTATCCGCCCAAGAGTCACACGCCGTAACGAAGAACGCCCATGCCGAGAAACAACAGAAGCCGCGCCCGCGGAGATGTCCTACTCACGCGATCTTCACGCGATCTTGTTACACAAGACCCCGAGAGCCCGTAGCGTGGTGGTGATGCTAACTGCTTGCCACAGAGCTCTGTTTTGCATGGAAATCATTGTTCACGCCCATCCATTTCCCTTTCTGACCCCAAGTTTTGTCTGCCCGGGAAAGAACACCAGCCAGGCACACAAGGACACTGGCGCCCGCCGTTACCATTCTAAGATTAGGTGAGTTTTCCACAGGAGCCTCGTCGGGGAAGAAGTGTGTCTCTCATCTTGTCCAAGTTGGGCATGGTCGACCGAGCTCGAAACTCTGTTGAAGTGTTCATGAAATCATTCTCATAGGTCTCATGTCTCAAAGGTCTTGGAGAGGTGTTTACGGATTGGGACTTGGAAATGTTTCCAGTTTCCTGGGTCCTCCGCCCTCCTTTCTCGCCCCCGTTTGAACCTGTTTCTTGGGACTTCTTGGTTTCGCACGTAAGAAACAGTCGGCGGTCTTGTCTTACCATCAGACAAGTCCACTACAGGATCCGGGTATTGGGTTAAGGTAAGGAAGGTGCTTTGGGCTGAGGGGAGGAGCAAGAAGGTTGAGCCCGTGAGATTGGGATCGCGATAACGCTGGAAACGTTGGCGATCTGGTCGCGATGCCGATGCTAGTCGCCCATGACGTCTGATGGCGATGTGGCACACGTACCCTCCCAGCGTGCGCATACGATGAGAGTGCCGCTTGATCTGTGCTACGCGACACCGATCCGAACTGTATCCTAGAACCGAGCTCTCTAACACGGCGAAAACCCCTCGTTGGCCTCGTCTGTTTCCCAATGCCGTGCTGCTTGTTGCAAAAGTTCCCTGATGGGAGGAAGCTTATTGTTGTTTGCTTACGTTTCACTTCCTTCTGGCAAGGTGCTAGAGCGGGCTTCTCTTGTTCTGCTTGACCCAAAAAAGGAGTACCCTTTGCCAAAACAAAACTGAAAGGCCGGAAACGGTTGTAGTCGGAAATGGTGATCGTGGATGAATAGTAATCACGAACACGGAACCTTTTCACCAGCTCAGCCTATCACCTGCCTCCTCCTCCCCCCCGCTCCGTGCTTGTCCCGCCTTCTCCAAAGCTCGCCAAGTCTCCTGCGCGGTGGACGGCAAGGTGGGAGGAGCTGGGCGTCGTGGGGCTAGGTGAACTTGGCGAACCCTGGCCAGGCCGCCGGAGGGGGCTGCTGTATCGACGTCTGTCGTCGTTTCCCATTGGCCCGTTCGTGTTCCTGTATCTCTAGTCTTTTTTTTCCTTTTGGTAGGGGGAGGGTTTGAGTTTCTTTAGATCTTGATCTGCCGCTTGTTGATGGTTATTTGCATTAGGGGCTTTTGTGTGTGTGTGTGTGTGTTACACACGTCCGATCTCTGGAGTCATGAGGCCACTAATCAGGCCTCGTCTCTTGTCGTGTCGGCTTGCATTATGTTCCCGACATGCCCGTTTGGATCGACATCTTTTCGTGTGGGGTGGAAATTTATTTTTTTGTAATTATCTTTTTGTACGCGTTCGGATTCCGTTCGTCCCGTCTGCCGGGACGATGCGTCCGAGGGTCTCGGCGGCGGTGGTGTGGGGACGGGATGCGTCTGACATCCTTAGTCGAGAAAGACAACTGGCGGTAGGCCTGTAGAAACACACCCGGCCCGAGGCTTCGCTAGATGTGAATCGCCATCCTGACGTTGTCTTTCTTTCAATGTTTGTCTTGATGTTATTTGCTTGTCTCAGTGGGAAGAGGCGCCTTCCTCCCCTCCTCCCCGCCTTGATACTCTCATTGCCGCCGAGAAAGGAAACCGTTTCGCCGTGCTAGCTTTGCTACGGGCTTAACGTCTAACCCGTCCAACAGCCATCGTCGACCATGGGAAAGCTCCTTATCCACATGAAAAGCAGGAACAAGAAAGACGTGATGCGTCAGTGATGTACACTTGCACTGGATAGGAAACCGTTTGCGATAGACTTGGGGGACGGGGGCGGTCTGAGACGGGTGGCATACCCTCCGCGCATGAGGCCGCTGCGTGGTTCTCCGCGGACGAGAGAGGACATGCTTCGATGTGGTCGAGGAACAGTGACGAAAGAAAGCATATGATGGGTGATTCGACCGCTCATCGTTCTCCCCCCTTTCCCCCCTTTGCCCTATGCCTGTTTTCTGCCATATGTCCGGCCTTGCCGTTGGACGATCGTAATGTTATCGACGGATGGGGATACCACCCCGACAACTGCCGGACAGGTGAGGCATCACATCAGCGCGACAAGTGAGCTGATGTGGAACCGGTGGTGGACTTGGACGGCACTAGACGTCGGGGACTGATTCAAGCCCCCCTCCCCTTCCCTTTTGGTCCCCGAGATACACGTTCGAACCTGAACCACGTGCTTTACACTTCGTAAGGTTCTGAGTGTCCCTACGCAAATGGAAAGTCCTCCGATGAAGTGCCGGACGAAAACCATATGCGAGGCATGTTCGTCTCCTCCGCCCGCCGGACGTTGAAAGCGTGTGCGGCGGAAGAAGCCCAAGGCCTTGTGTGTCCACGGAATGACACGATTCCCACGTGTGTTCCCCCCCCCCCCCCCCCCCCCCCCCACCTTCCTCTTCTTGAGATTTTGCTAGAAGCCTGGAGGAATGTTCTGGACGATGGGGGTGGACTGGTGTTCCAACTGCCGAGAAGGACTGCATAGCTTTTGGCGTTGATATGAACTGACGACGGCGTTGGGGCTGGGATCAAGCCTCCGTCTCGAACGAACAAGATGTGTTTGACCGTGGTGGTTGTGTCACAGGTGTTTTCGAGACTGTACTGATCGATAGAGGAAGTCATGTTCCAGTGGCCGACGTTGCCAGAGACGTGAGCCACCAGGCCATGGCAGAAGCCCCTTGCTAGATTCTCATGTTCAATCATGGCCTTGCAATGCGGCAATGCCCTGGTCATGTCTCCTGGCCTTTGTTCCTTCAGATCAGAGGAGGTTGGATGATCGCCCGACTACCGACCTGACAAACTCTCTACTTTCAACGAACGCGGCCGACAGGTTCGTCTTCTTCGTGAAGATATCTCGCATGGATCCAGCCTCCTAGCCCGACGTGATCCGATTATCCCACCCTTTTTACAGGCTAGAATCCAGACTTATGCACGAAGGGTGCACCGTTCCCCTCGGCCAGCGGACCTGCAGAGAAGACGGGAGAAAGTGAGCACTAAGCAATTGGGCTGGTCTAGAAGCATCTAGTCAAACATCACATCTGGGCAAGGGAGTAGTGGCAGCTGGTTATGTTCTCGCGGGAAAAAGGCAGAATGCCAAACGTGTCTTTTTGTTCCATTAACCTGCCCTACCGAAACCGACCGTATGCATCATCTTTACTCCGTACATTAAGATTTACGACAAAAGAAATTAGAGAAGCCGACTTCTCCTTTGCGTGGGACGGGGGATTTCTTTGGTGATTTGTTCATTCTGGACAGGCTGCCTCCTGGTGTCTTATGTGAGAGGAACCACTGGCTGACGAGTGCAAGACACACGTCCCACGATTTGCAATGCCAAGCGCAACGTGACAGGAGACACCTTGCCGTGCTGTAGCAACGTCTGACAACCTGACAACCAGTTTGAGTGACTCGACATCGTCACATCTCACGGGGTATTGTGTTGTCGAGTGCCAAGCTACTTGCAAACGCTTCCCGTCGCCTCTCACCAATCCCCCCCCAGTGTCGTTTGTTCCCTGGCGATAGAAACGGAAAGAAAGTCTGTTTTGTAATGGTGACCACCCAATGACCAAGAAAAAGACAAGACATCCCCTCTCAGTATCCTGGAAAGCAAATATGATACTGAGTCATAAAGAGTATGCTGTTTGTCCCAGGTCTCGGCCCCCCGAAAACACCACCCCTGCCGCCGAAATACATGCTGCAGGTTCCCGAGGTGGCATCTCAGAAGTAGTCGAAGCGCTGGTGCTGCATGGGGGCCGCGTGCGCGATCATGGGGAACTCCTAGTTGCCATAGTATCCGTTGGTGCGGCTGCTTCTTGTCGTCTGGCCAGAGTGCTGGTCGGGGTAGGACTCGAAGTACGGGTGGTTGCAGGCACCCTTGGCCGAGATGCGGCTGGCCGGGTCGTACACCAGCATCATCTCGAGGAGCTCGAGGCCCTCCGCATCGAGGTTCGTGCACAGGGGTTGAGACTCGTCTCGGATCCACTTGGGGAAAGAGCTCTTGAAGTCGGGGTACGAAGTGACACCAGGCCAGACATCCTCGGTCGGCGTACCGAGCGTGCTGCGAGAACAGTGTTAGCGAGCTGCGCAATGCGAAGCAAGACTCTTCATGACGGCAGCAGTACATACCGGAAGATCTTGAAGATCTCGTCAATCTCGGAGTCGCCAGGGAAGAGGGGCTTGCGGGTGCACATCTCGGCAAAGATGCAGCCAACGGACCACATGTCGACACCGGTCGAGTACTGGCGTCCACCAAGTAGAATCTCCGGGGCACGGTACCACAGAGTGACGACCTCGTGGGTGTAAGTGCGCAGGGGGACCCCGAAGGCGCGGGCGAGACCGAAATCAGCCAGCTTCAGGTTGCCGTCTCTATTGATCAACAGGTTCTGGGGCTTAAGGTCGCGGTGGAGGACGCGGTGGGAGTGGCAGTAGCGGACGCCGTCGCAAAGCTGCCACATGAACTTCTGGATGACGGTCTGGCCGAGGCCGAGGCGGCTCAGGGACTCGGAGCTGCCCTCGGGCAAGGCCTTACCGCGGCCGCCGTCGGCGACGGGGAGGGCCTCCATGTACTTCTTGAGGTCGAGGTCGAGGAACTCGAAGACGAGGTAGAGCTTGTGGCCGTCGGCGTGGACGATATTGAGGAGGCGCACGATGTTGGGGTCGCGCATCTCCTTGAGGAGGGAGATCTCGCGGATGGCGGTGGAGGGGACGCCCTCGTCCTCGGCTTCGAGACGGATCTTCTTCAGGGCCACAATGCGACCGCCATTGAGAAGGTCTCGAGCCTTGTAGACGACACCGTAAGTGCCTGAACGAGGAAGGCAAAGTTAGCATTTTGTTTGTGTGAGAGACGTCTTGCGTCATGTTGTGCCAAATCCGGCGCCCGGGGTGCAACTGTCTGGGATGTGTACCTTCACCGATCTTCTCGAGCTTCTGGTAGTTCTCCATGATTGCGATGCAAGGGGATTGACAAAGCGAGAGTCAATTCGTGGAGAAGGGTCGCAAGAATTAAATCGAATCAACTCTTTTGCTGGTCGAAAGAGCGTCGAAGGCAATCGTAAGGTTCGAATCGGCCTTTGTTGGTGGGGTGGGTTAAGGTCGCTGCGTTGTGTAGTCACCTCAGGGTCTGGAGGGGCACAGGTACCGAGGAAAGGTGAGCCACCCAAAGGGAGAGAGTCGTTCGTCGTCGTCCGGGAGGCAATGTGATGCACGCAGGGGGTAGGCAGAAGAGAATATCAGAAGTTGGCCGCTACAAGAAGGAAATCTTCAAGGGAAGAGGGAGGAGAAGGGGATTGTATTGTTGTCGTCGGTCGCAAAAGGCCCTGGCGGGAAGGGCGTTTTCGGTCGGCGGATTGGGCGATGTTTTGTGGTGCTAAAATTGCACTTTGGTTGTCGTTGTTTACTAGCAATGAAGAAAAACAAGGCGCGATCTGATCTCACCCAACCAAGGCCGCTGTAAGCAGGGTCGCGTCCCAACTTGTGGCGTGGACTCCCCTAACAAGCTGCCCGCGCTAAAGCTTATCGATAATCGACTTTATCGCCTATCCCCGTCCGTATCGATAAGGTCACTGATGGTGGGGTCACGGACTCACTCTCGATTTTGTCCCGCGGAGTCACTGAGGGTTAGAACGTACGATATGAGAGCTCGGAGTATCACGAGACTATGGGATTGATTGAAAGGTTTTATATGAATTGCTTTACTCAATAGCTCTTTCGAGAAAACTCTGCGTGCGCGCACACCCTCCTGTAACTCTCGTTTCAGCTACTCACAATGGCAGCTGGGATAGTCGAGCTCGACGCTCATGAGCAGCCTTCAGAGGCGATGCGGGCGCAATGGAAAGGATACTCAAGGGCAGACCAAAAGGAACTCGTAAATGGGGATTCTATTGATGATCCCAGATCCTCAGAACAAGCTGGAAAATTCTCAGTGGCTGGGAAGATTTCGGTAAACCAGCTCACAACAGCTTTTTCGCACATAAGTTCGGCCGCAGTCGACACATCTACACTCCAGGAGGTTCCCATTCTTTACCACCCGCTACTGCCGGGTATGTAATATATGCTAGAAAATCATCTCAAGTCGATTCACTGAAAGTCTCTAGGTCTTCTCATCGTACCGAACCTGGTGCCTCCCGAAATTCAGAAGACTCTCCTCTCACTGATGATCAACCGAGACCTCAGCGTCCCGACACACCAGACAAACCTTCACCTACACTACGACCTGCCTTACCCGAAAGCTTCCGATGGATCTTCCGAGTCATTCTTCTCATATCCGCCTGATCAGACACCAATCTTCACCCCTAAGGACCCTTCAGTCCATAAACCCTTATCCATCAAGCAGGTTATGGAGCGACGCCTCCACTGGGTCACCCTCGGCGGTCAGTACGACTGGACGAACCGAATATACCCCGAAGAGCTCCCTCCTCAGTTCCCCTCAGATATCGCCCAATTTCTGGAGACTGTTTTCCCCGAGACCCTCGCCCAAGCCGCCATCGTCAACTTCTACACGCCCGGCGACACCATGATGATGCACCGCGACGTCAGCGAGGAAACTGATAAGGGCCTCGTCAGCCTGAGTTTCGGTTGTGACGGTCTCTTCATGATCGCACCGAATGATCCTGAGAAGATTTCTGACGAAGCAAAGGCCACGGGCAAGGAATACCTTCTCCTCAGGCTGCGCTCTGGCGACGCCATCTACATGACCAAGGACTCTCGGTTTGCATGGCATGGCGTGCCCAAAGTCATGAAGGGGACATGTCCTGAATATCTGGCCGACTGGCCGGCGGAGGATGGAAAGTACGAGGAATGGAAGGGTTGGATGCAGAACAAGCGGATCAACCTCAATGTGAGACAGATGAGGGACTGATGGCGAGTACATAAGTATAGCTGCATGTTTGGACTGCCTTGTTCAAGTTATCTCAAGGATACCACGGAAGATTCCTTGCCTTCATTCTCCTATCAACAAGACCAACCCCCCGTTTCGATTTAGCGTTGACTTTCTCTAACCATGTGCGGTGGAAAACTGATATCTAACGGGATGTCACTTTCTGCATTGTATTCGGCTATGCTGCGATTCATAGTTCACAGCACAGTACAACCAATTTCTTGTCGGAGACAGGGAAACAGAAATATGCTTTGACAGCAATGAACAGAAGAGAAACAAACAGCATTGGAAACATGATACAGTTATCGTTGAAATGTGGCCTGTGATAGTATGCATTTCATTCAGAGAGCAGAAAATCGAACACACCAAGATACTTGCGGCCGCATTGTCATCGTTCACCAGTTTCAAAGCTTCCTTGTTGACTTGCAACCACCTCTGGCCCGAGCTTTGATCAAGTCTGCAGCCTTAAACGGAGTCAGTATATACAGCTGCTTCAACGTTACCTCTTCGAATGACTCACCTTTTCAGCAACAGCATAGACAGTCTGCTGCGTGTACGCACCAGGCAAGTCAGGCTGTATGCTGGCATCCACAACACTCAACCCTTTGACCCCATACACCAGCAACTTCTCGTCAACAACACCCCCGAGCTCCCTTGGCAGCATCGCTGCGGTACCAACGGGATGGAACGTAGTCGGGCTCACCTGTGCCCTGACAGCCGTACTCAAACCCTCGAAGCTCGTCACATTTGCACCGGGAACCGTCTCCACTGGCGCAAACTCGGCAAGGCTCGTCTCGAGGAAGTATTTGCGCGTGAAGCGGATGAACTCGACCTGTATGTCGATGTCCGTCGGGTTGCTTAGGGCGCGGTAGTCAACGACAGGGTCCTTGAAGAAGGGGTCCGAGGTGTCGATCTCGATGGTGCCGCGCGAGAGCGGGTGGAGGAGGACGAAGTTGCTCTCCGTAGGGGCTCCGCGGATGAAAAGATTGTAGAAGGCCGCGCCTTTAGAGCGCATTGCCGCAGCAAAGGCTTTCTGTTGCACTGCGTAGCCGGCAATGATGGTTGCATCGGTCCCGGCGGGGAGATAGGCGGCCGGGTCTTGGGATTCGTAGGCAGTCGTGATTTGTTCAAATGAGTCTGGGGCAATGACGGGGAGAGGGAGGAAAGAGGCTGCGTTCCCAGTCCCTATGGTCAAAGGTCCTGGGATTTGTAGAATGAGTTATGCGTTCTCCTTGGAAAATATGGCGCATACCTGTCCGATTGGCTTCGAACTCAGCCCGAGCTAAGTCGATGAATGTTTGGTTATTCTCGAGGTCGGTCATGTCAGGATGGATGTTGAAGTTGGTGACTGTGAGAAGTCAATAGAGGATTCTCCAGACTGTATCTCGATCTTACATGTGAACGTGGCTCCGGCACCCACAGGGTGGTCTTGGAAGTTGTGTCCTACACCAGGGAGATCGACCACGACGTCGATTCCGGCAGCTTGAAGCAGGCTCTTGGCCCCAACGCCACTGCGTTGGAGAAGCTGAGGAGTACGGATGGCTCCAGTGGCAATAACGATCTCCTTCTTTGCTTTCACCGTTCGAGCGCCCCCAGCGGTGGTGGAGTTTGCTCCGACGAAAGTAACACCCACCGCAGTCTCGTCCTCGAAGAGAACCTTTAGAACCCTTTGGCCGGTGATGGTTTCATAGTTATTTCTCGCAGCCTCCTTGCCGTCCCAATGGCCCTTCCTAGCCATTGATCGGGTGACGGTTGCAGGATCAGACGACAGGGGATACCAGAAGACTCCGGGCTCGCCAGCGCCCGAGTCGGGGGGGAAGTCAACTCCCTCAATTTCGCCAAAGGCCGCCACTTCATGTTCTGAAAGTTATTGTTAGACATCAATATCTTTTCATGTTACAAGAGAGTTGTCTCACTCAGCATCGGCCAGTGAAATGTAGGGAACGAAGCATGTATGCCGGATGTGTTCCCCCAGAAGCTCTCGTCGTATTTGATGTCGAACTGCTCGGCCAGCTCAGGGATTGGAGGGTGGAAGTTCCATGCCTGGAATCTTGTCAGTATCATTATTTTGTTTCAAGGAAAAAACAGCCTTGAGGTAACCTTCTTGAAGTAAGGCAAGAGCCCATCCCAGCTCCATTCAGAGTTTTCACTGAAGTAAGACCCCCATCTGTCGTAGTCCTCCTTCTGACCTCGATGGAGCTGCATAGCATTGACACCAGTTGAGCCACCGAGCATGACGCCTCCAACCACACCAAAGCTTCGACCATTGAGGCCTTCCTGGGGTGCAGAAGGGAAGCGGAAGGAGAGGGTCGGATCGCGATATCCCCCCATCCCTCCTGTGACGAGGTTCAATGAAGTGGAGTTAACTACACCTGAGGATCAACCAGAGGTTCTCGAACTACTGTGTAACAAAATTCTATCTAAGAGAACAGCAGACTCACCAAAAACGCCCAACTCAATCACCAATACGGTGTCTATTAGTGAATCGTGTATCAGCGAGCCGAGCTCAAAGCTACCAAACCCCTTCTGTGAACAACTTACGCTCGCCATTCTCGGTGAGACGGTCGGCGACGGTAAGACCGGAGGTACCTCCGCCGACAATGATGTAGTCATACTCGGTCTTGACTTCAGCAGCCCTCTGTAGCATCTTGGTACGGGCGGCGGACTCAGGAATACTCAGAGCCAAGGTGCCTACCACGCTCATCGCCAACACAGCCACGGCGGCTGAAAGAAGCGAATACTTGGCCATTGCGGGCAACAACACTATTATTCCACGATACAGGTATGTGGAGGAAAGTGACGATGAAAGACGAGAAGATTTTCCCCAAAGAAATAATGCCCTCAGCCCGCCTTATATTTCTTCTCTCAACCCCTGTGCCATTGGCGGACAGCTGCATAAGTTTGACTGGATTTATGGATGCCGAGTACTTTTACGCGCTCATGTCACCAATAGTCTACCTCATTCATAGAGCTGCATTGCTTGGGAGCAATAGAGCCATGGCTCTTCAATATGATGTTGGAGAAGTAGCGTTGCAGTTAACCAGCAATCTACAGCGCACCCACGGATATGATAACCTCACCGGTCCATTACGGTTCGCCTCATCTTCTCACAGTCAGGTCGATCCGGAAAAGTGCTAAAAGAGGAAATAGTTTTAGCCATGATTCTCGAACTACAAGGCCTCATGGCGGTGTACTGGACTTATCCCTTTGTATCATACTTGAATCTTAAATGACTGTGCCCGTTATTTTGATTATATCTTTCAAACGCAAGCTGCTGCAGTAGAAGAGAGCTTGAAAGGTTGTATCCTTGCTGTAGGAAAACCACCTTCATAGCCTTCTTAAGCTTCAATACCCCGCATCTGGGCATTTTGAGTAGCAATTAAGGAGCGTGCCGTACTCTGCATGCAACCCTTCTTCCTTCCTTCGTCTGCAAACGCAACATTAACCACACTTCGGGTAGGCAGACCGTTACGGAGTGTGAGCCCTTGGCATAGGTTCTCGACCGAGCGAAATGAGAGATGGACTGAGGAGAATATTGAAGTATGGATAGCCTTGGGTAGATTTCAGCGGTTGGTGACACGAGAGGTTGCATGCCTTGGCTGTGCCGTTGACATGCATCGGGTCACGCCATGTGCTTTCGTCCGTCGCCGGAGCGGGGAAGCTGACGAGGCTCGGGAGTTCTCTCTGAATTAAGTCTGCCTATTCTTCCTCTGTGCTCGTCACTCATATAATCGACCGAGTAGGTGTGGATATTGGGAAGTTCACTATACGCTGAGTTCATCTGTACAATTACTGTACTTCAGTCAAAATACTTTTAGTCAAGTTGCTCCTACTGTTCCCTAAACATACTTAAGAATCCAAAAGATAAGTTTCAGATTTTTTTCTTATGTTTCATTGGAGGTGCGGTAAAGAGTATATCTCAGGGAAGGAAACGGAGGCCCACCCACGTGTATTATGCTCACTGTGTCGCTAAGGTGTGACCAATAGTTCGTTAGGATCGAGATTTATGCCCACTGAACTTATAGAATTAATGAAAAAGAAAGATGTAATAAGATTGTCTGACTAATCTGTAAAACACCACTTCTGGCTCTCCTGATTCTCCTAGATACCCCTCAGGGCAAGTGCTAGACCCATTGTGGTGGGCTTGAACTCGATCAGTCTAAGTGCCCAATAGCCTCCACCTCAAGAAGCTATTAAAAAGTACGTTATACAAAAGTAAGGCAGAGTTCGGGGGTGAATTCTCAGGATTTTGTCTATGTTGCGCTGATCATGTCCGCCGCCTTCGATCCGACAACTGAACGTCATGGACCTTCGATCGAGGCGAGAAAGTGTAGATGCAACTCTGAGAATGCCGATGTTCACGAGCGCCCTCAAACTGCTCTTCAAATTCAACTGGAAATTTTAAGCAAAGAATTTGCAATAGTAATGTATTTACCGCGAGAGAACACCTCAAGACGAACCCCATCCTGGCCATCCCAATGCCCCGTCTGTAAGCCATCGCCACCATCTCGAACCAATGCAATGCTAATCAAACCGCAAAAAAAGTCAACAAAAACCTGATTCAAGCATAGTTTTCTTTATATTGGTTGTGTTGTAGCTCTGAGTTCTGCCTGAAATTGAAGTGGAAACAAATCTAGTCAAGTCAACAACTCCATGGGGCAGTGGCTGTGCCTCGCCTGAGCCCCCTTTTGGGACCCTCACCAGATTAGGACCACTCTTTCTTAAAGAACTTACTTTAGCGGTCAACTAGTTCTACCGCCTGTGATGGGACTTTTGTTAGTCGGTGTAGGGGACACCAAGTCACGCCTGAGATTACTAGAACCTCCTCTTCATCTCGCGAACCAGGCTGTCGGTCTGCCTCGCTCAAAGCCCTGACCGACCTAGATCGTCAAATCTGGAGACCAGCCACGGACCTGGCATCTCGAATCTGTGATCGGCCCGAATATCGACTCTGACTCTCGAGGCACCGCCGAGTTGATGGTTGTGGTCAACAGTCTGGCCCACGGTATGGACCATATCAACGCCCTGAAACTTAGAACACGAGACGAGCACCCTTGGCGAATCGAGACGCCCCTGGCTCTCCGCCAGCCTCGTCAAACACGCAGCGTAGATCTTCACCTGGGTGCTTGTGACCGGGAGTTGGCTGCATTCTTGTCACTATGCTGCGCTTCATCAGTTCCCGTGCGCCTGTCATCCAGAATAAGATGCCGTGACCCTCTTTGCCAAGGGGCAGTGTCACTGGCTATACGATCATCAGCAGCATGAAGATAGAGTTTGGTACATAGGGTCGCCGCCACTTGGACTGCCTCATGTGGATTGTCAAAATAAGTCTATCTGGAAAATGCATATGGTACTTTTGGTATGTCCACCATCGGCCTCATGCGGCTTGTGGGCTGCTCGTTTCGGGGGGGTATCACGAGCAGGAGAAAAAACGAAGTAGAAAAAGAAGTAATGTACAGCGGAACTATGTACAACCTGAAGACGTTACATCCCCGTAACTCGTGTGACGTACCTACTGTACAGTGAAGCCAGCGGTGACGGGGTACGTCGCGTACTCCCAAGGCACAGCCCTCTGAAGGAGCTGGTAGTCGAAGCCGTCACCCCCTCCGCTCACGTACAGGAACTTTGTGAAGGTGGCCGAGGCGTGGTATGTGAAGGGCGTGCCCGCAGGGATGAAGACGACGTCGCCCTGGATCAGCGTCACGGTTTCGTATCCGTCGATAGCGACGTCCAACGCACCCTCCTCGAGCTGGAAAGCCAGGGGCTGGGACAAGTTTGCCTCGTTGGCCGTTTGGTTCGACAGCAGGGGGCTCAGGGTGACGGTGCCCATGGTGAAGTTGCTCGCCGTCTGGTTTGCCGTGGCGAAGGGGGCGACGAGGTGGTAGACACCCCCGTCGGCGTTGAGGTACTTTGGCCCGCGGTTCTTGGCGACGAAGTTGGGCGTCACGGCGTCGGGGGCCAGGGCGTTGGCGGCAGTGTGCCAGGTGTCATCGCCCCCAGCGCTGCCGTTGACGAGGTCCCTGCGGGGGTTGAAGTCGAGCTGGGCGTAGACGTCGAACACCTCGAGGGCGGAGATCAGCTCCGGGTCGGAGCCGGAGGACCCGTTGACGGCGGCGGGGACGAACTCGGCGCCCGTCGAGGAATTGAACTCGGAGTTCGCGATGGCGATGAAGAGCTCCTCGAAGCCTCCAGGGTGGATGACGCCCGTGAGCTGGCTGTCCGGGTCGGTGATCTGGAACGTGTGGACCGTGTTCTGGGGCACGGCGCCGTAGTCGCCCGGGGTGAGCACGCGGGCCTGCTCCTCGGTGTCGTTGGTCTTGGCCCAGAGCTGGATCTGGCCCTTTGTGCAGTAGAAGTTCTCGTAGTGTGTCTTGTGGATGTGCGGGAGCACGCCGAGCTCGGACGAGTCCGGCGCGTTGGTCTGCATGAGGGTAAAGGCGCCGGCCGAGGAGTTGCCCGTGACGGAGAAGCGGTAGATCTGCGCGCCGACGGCGACGGCGCGGCCGGAGCCCTTGCGGAGGACATAGGGCTGCGGGGCATCCGGTGCTTGGTCGAGGATGAGGGTCTTGTCGGTGATGTTGGCCTGCTTGAAGGAGTGACCCTGGGGAGCCGCCGCCACAAGCGGTAAACCGGCCGCGATAGTTGAGAATCTCATGGTGACTCGTTGGGATCGAAGTTTGACTTGGTCGGGAATCAGCAAGGAGTTCCGAGGGAGACGCAGATAGTGCGGACAGTCAAAATCAAATCATTCAGCATCTCAGGGGAGACGCAAAACTTATAGCAGCTACATCAGAGCACTTCACTCAGCGATACGGCCGGACAGTAACATCCTCGCTCGGTGTCCGAGCTGTTACCCCCTCCCTACCAGACCCATTGCAAGATTTTCACCCAGTCCAACCTTGGCCGCAGATATTGCTTGTTCCCGAGCCGAACAAGCATAACGGACTTCTACTTGGAGCCGTAAGTGCCGGTTGTTTCCGCTGACCAACTTGTTTTCCTCCACGAAAACGCGAAAGCGCCTTCTTCTTCGGTCCATGTCGTACCCATCACGACTCCGTTACGTCTCCATCGGCCCGCAGTTCGTCCCTTGCGAGGAGCAGAGCAGCAAGGATCGCGGGTATCTTGCATGCGTGACGTGAACCAGGGGAAGATTAGCTGGAGATATCGACCGCGTAACGAGCAAATAGAAGCGCCGAAGGGGAGCTTGAATGGAACCAGACGCTATAATGGGGGTAACAGTGGGTTGGCGTGCGTACGTATCTTAATAATTTTAAGGAGCTGAATTCCACTTGAAGATAGGTCTTTCAAGCAACGTTGACGTACGGTGGTACGTACGAGCGGCATTCCCGAACTTCCTGGTCAACCAGCAGTTGTAAATGGGCCCTACCCACCCTGATAGACTCCACCCCACCCGGAAATTCCGGACCAAGTCTAGATCCTCAAGAGAGACCGTATTGGCAGAGTGGTGGACAACTTCTGATGTCCGTCATGTCAAAATGATGTGGTCCGGCACCACGCTGCGGACTCCGTTCGTACCCAGGAGACCTCTCAGTGTCTCTGCAGAAACGTCAGGAGGCCCTGGCGGTGGCCAAGCAAAGTGCCGATGACAAGCACACTCATAGTTGATGACCTTCCTTCTGCGGTTCTCAGTCCGTCCAGCTTCTCCACAAGGCAAATACTTTGAGAGGCGTGGACCGAAAATACAGTCTGGACTTTGTCCACAATACTGCTGCGGCACAGATTGCAACTTTGGGACATCTGCAGCGAAGTATTGTGACGAACACGACCAGTCAGGAGATGGAAAAACCTCAAAAGCGTCAATCTTGCAAGGCTTTTGTGATTGTTTCTGAAGAGGTACTATAGTGTATAAGCAATCCGCTGTTTCTCGGTCTCAGTTCAGTCTTGGCTCATGGGGTTTGGAGGCCGTTCTTGAAAGGGTGTTGCACTGCCCCCCTTAGGGGATTTGGACGCTTGCCATATCCCAATCTGTCGCTGACCTTGTGTTCAAAGTGTGAATACCACTTTGCCCGGACGACTCATACACTGAGCATTCTTCATCAGGTGCTGATCTGAGCCACGTTATGGCAGTTGATGTAATGGAGGAGGTTGTGCTGGGTCAATTTCGAGGCCAAGTGTTGCCCTGCTGCATAGAAGATGAGCATGGTGGCCGGATGACACACAATCCTCCACTTCCTCTGAGATGAGATCAGCGACAAAGGGAAAACAGCTGCGCCAACGTCGAGTCCGTGATACTTGATCCATGTCGTTCGAAGCGGTCAAGAGCAGGCGCGTGTTGGTTCACAAGCACTTCTCGTTCAGGCGGGTGAAGGAATTAGCCGCCGTCAGGGCCTCCAAAGATGGCCATGCTTCACGTGGAACTAACAGGCATCCACTCTTAGTCGACGAGAAAACGCCATACATACAGCCTTGCTGCCTTGGATTAGAGTTGAACCGCTCAAAAGGGGATTAATCAGTTGGCATGTCCCAACAGGGGTCCCGCACTTGGGGAAGATGTTGAAGAGTCCCGGTTCTCTGGGACTGCGGGAGGGGTGGTTCGTGCACGGAACAGAGCCTTTGTGTCGGGGCGTCTGCAGATCCTCAACGGTGTGGCTTTGACGTGAAACGACCCCTGATAAGTTACTTGTTGGACTGGCAAACCGGGTAGCGTGCGGCTTTGAAACCTTTTGATATTGTGCCTTTCATGGATGAGAGTCAGACAACGGATTTGACGATAGCTGAGAAAGAGTTTGGTGAAGCACTGTCGGCGCTTGCAGATTGTGTTTTTGGTGGCGGGGCAGGACAAAAGCAAGGAAGAGGATGATTCATCCATACGGCAAAGAGAGATGCCATGTCAAAGCCGATGAATCGCAACCCCTATATGTCTAGTCGTAAATGCAGTTGAGTGTTTGTTGGTACTGACAAGACATGGGAAGGGGTCGCGTGGACTGTTCTACTTTTGCACCTGATTGTAGCGGACTGGATGGAATAGCCACATAGTGCTTCCGACCGTCGTACTGAAGTGTCATAGGAAAAGCGGGTGCCATTGGTTGAGTAGCGATGGTTCTTCCATTGTTGCTTCTCGATTAGGCTATGGTGAAGTGAGAAAACCACGTCCGTTCCAAAGAGCAAAGGAAGAAAGCCCGTGGTCTGCCCTGCGGGTCATCTCATTGGCCGAGTCAGCATTGTCGAAGGAGCTACAGGGTATGTGTGCATAGCTGTGGCTGAGTAGTGAGCTAGTCCCGATTGGGTGGGAGGCCAGGCAGCTCCCTGCCTCCTCGTTCTTTCCGCAGCCCTGCTTGCTGTTTCCTAGACGCCGGCCAGGGAATGAACCTACTCATAGTAGACGCAGTTGTATCCGTACCAGCGCGTCAACTGCCCAGTCATTCCCCCACTCTCTCTCCAGGACGAGAGGTTGCATCTCACCACTCCTGACCCTGAGGCTGGCTGCGCGATTGACTGGGGGGGCTAAGCTAAGCAAGAAGAGCTCTCACCGGGCCTAAACCGCTTTACCTCAAGGCTCTGGGGCTTTGTTGGTACCTGGCTGTCACTCGTACCTCTCTCCTCCTACTACTCATCTTGCAACGCATCTTACTATCTCCGGAGGGAGGGGTCTTTGATTTTTTTTTTTACATTTCCATGGACTACCGTGTAGGAACCCCTTGCTCGCTATGATCGAGCTGTCATGAGCCTTGCGCATTCAAATAATTGATACTTCTCCCTGCGATCGCTTATTCGCAATCAAAGCGATCAAGTTCATTCCATTGCGACAAGGCGCCATTTGCATTCGGTGCGCCGGAACACTGCGTGGTACCTCGCTTTAAGACCGAGCATTAAAAAAACTTCAGAATACCAGCTTCCTTTGTTCGATTGAAGTTTCCTGTCTCATGGGGAGCTTATGCTCAAACCTTGAAAAGGACGATGCACCTGGCGAAAAGGATGGTCAGGGAAGAAGGGACGACAATAATCTCACGCGACACTCCTCAAGACGGCTACGGAAGCCTCATCACCACCGCTCTGCTTCGCCGTCTGCCGACATCCACCACCACCGCCACCAGGCAGACATGGAAATGGCTCAAGAAATGATTGACGCCCACGACAAAATCATTGACGGCACCGGCGACGGGCTGCTTCACAACGGCCTCAAACGCCACCGCCGCCAGATCACCGTTCTCGACCAAGCCCGGACGAGGTCGGCCGCTGCCAAAAAGATCGAAGAACCCGATGAATACTTCCGCCAACGGAGCGAGATTATGAATCGTGAAAAGGCGCTGGCATTTGACTTCCGTCTCACGGCGCTGGCCTCGTCCAAAGAGACCAAGGCCAACGCCATCATCCAAATCGTCAAGGCTGAGGACCAGCGCTTGGTGTATGACGCGGCTGAGCCAAGGCAAGGGTGGGGTGGTCAGAACCATCCGCGCTTTCCTGCAGACCACTTTCTATCAAACGTCAACCTGATCAACGAGACGAGGCTACTTGATATTGCGATAAAGATGCCAAAAGGGGCACATCTGCACATCCATTTCAATGCTTGTCTGCAGCCCCATGTTCTGCTGGGCATAGCCAAGAACATGGATCGCATGTTCATCACCAGCGATAAGCCCTTACCTCCGAGTGGCGATGGCAGGACAGACGAGGAGGCACGGAACGCACTTCACCTCTGTGAGATTCAGTTTTCCATTTTGCCGCCAGAAAAGGAGAAACCGGGCGACATTTTTTCGCCAGATTACGTGAAACGACAGACGATGAAATACTCCCAATTTCTCAACGAATTCCCAAAGAAACACAACGTGGACCCAGAGGAGTGGCTCACAAGTAAGCTCGTCTTCCACGAGAATGAGGCCCACAACGTACTCCAAACAGTTCAGGGCGCCTGGGAGAAGTTTAATGGCAGAACACGCATGATGAAGGGCCTTTTCAACTATGAAAGCGCCTACCGAAAGTACACCCAGGGGATTCTTGAGGATTTTGTCCGTGACAACATCCAGTACGCCGAGATTCGGCCAAACTTCATGGAGACGAATCAGCTCTGGACTGATGATGGCACAAGGCAAATCGATAACGTGGGCATTATGAACATCATTATTGAGGAGTTCGACCAGTTTCAGCAAAAGACCAATGACTCCTTTGGTGGCTTGAAGATCATTTACTGCACACCTCGGTCCTTCTCGAACGAGTCTGTAGCTTTTGCGCTCGACGAGTGCTTGAGGTTTAAGAAGAAATGGCCTAAATGGATCGCTGGTAAGTTGTAGAATACAAAAAAAAACTCTAACCAAACTCACTGAGACGTGGAACTAATGAGCCAGGCTTTGATCTGGTCGGTGAAGAATCCAAGGGGCGACCTCTGCGGGACTTCATCCCCGAGTTCCTAGCGTTCAGAAAGAAGTGCGACGAGTCTGGCGTTGACATTCCGTTCCTCTTCCATTGTGGCGAAACGACGGAGATCGGTAACGATACAGACTGTAACCTCGTGGATGCGCTTCTGCTCAACTCGAAACGCATCGGCCACGGCTTTGCGCTGGCTAGGCATCCGTATATCATGGAGCACATGAAGAAAAGGGGCATCTGCCTCGAAGTATGCCCCATCTCCAACGAGGAGCTCGGCCTCACGCCGAGGATAACGGGGCACGCCATGTATAACCTTCTCGCGAACAACGTACACTGCACTCTGAACTCGGATAATGGAACCATATTCAGGTAAGGTTATGCATACAAATGGCTTGGATTGCAAAACAGGTGCGCTAACCAAAGACTGCAGATCGAGCCTTTCTCATGATTTTTATCAGGCAATGGTTGGAAAGACGGACATGACTTTACACGGCTGGCGGCAGCTCATCGAATGGAGCTTGGAACACTCATGCATGTCCAAGGAGGAGCTGGCCATCGTGCGGACGGACTGGGAGAAGCGTTGGGACGGTTTCCTGGATTGGGTTATTGCCGAATATGGCAGTTTGCAGGTGTTGGAGGACGAGCCTAAGGCATAATAGAAATGTCGAGACGCCTGCCCTTTTGCATTCCACATTTACACGACCTGTTTCGTGACAGATACCACGCTTTCGGGTAACAGAGCCACGAAGCATACGTTTACGGTTTGATGATCAAAGTAAGAGAATTCCGTCCCCCACCCTTCGGTGATTGGAGAGAATCCATGGTTTGGTTTGGTGGAATTGGATGGCATTCAGCATTGAATGATGATGTTGGCAGTTCGCCCAGAAAATGGCAAGGCATTCGCTGGACCAAGCGCTTTCCCACGCGTCTAGCACGAGGCTACCGCTGACACCCCCGGGAGCTCATGATAACTGATGGACAGAAAGTCAAAAGAAGGGAACACTAGTCATGGGCCCAATGTCTTGAGGTACCTTGGCCAAGCTGTCTCAGGTCGTGAGTTCGTGACCGGCTACCATTTTTGCTCCTTGTCTTCACACCAACGGGACTTGTCAGCTCAAACAGTCTCGGGGAAATACAAAGTACGGTGTATTGCCTGGTGGCTTCGCCACGGACACCTTTGCGACCGAAAGCTGCTGCGAGACCAGTATATCGGGCTCATCGGGCATGCGGATCCGGGCCCGTGTCTTTCGACCATTCCACGGCAAGGTCCCTTGCCCATCGTGACTCCCCCCCTAACCCATCAAAATTTAGGCTTTTAAGCTTAAGGCACACGTGGTGGAGCCCCCACCCGCCCCGATCTTCCTACAGCACCACCTTACCGACCGGGGTGCGTGCCCTTTACCAGCCTGGAACCCCCGCGACCGGAACCCACCTTTTGCTGGGACACTGACCTCTCTCTCCCTTCCTCCGCGCGAGCCTGGCCTCCCACACATTCTCGAGGTCTTCTCCGTCTCATTCTCCATCCTGTCTCTCTCCGTATGTGCTCCGACCCCACCCCCCACTCGTTCATCTTATCTCTTGCCGTTCCTCGAGTTCGTCCCGCGACGACTGTGGGCCAACGAAGCGTGGGACGTTAGTTACTTCAGAGCCGTGTGAGCGCGTGAACCCCCTCGGAAGCCGTGGATGCGGGACAGCACGCCGTACTCTTTGTAGTTGCAGAACCGGGAGCAGTAAAGGGGCAGTCACACCATCAGGCTCTGGCGTCTCCTCTTCCCGTTGCTAACCCTTCCTTGGGGTCCGTTACTGTGCCACAGCGTTTGTGTGACCGGCCCAGCCTGATCTGATCCCAAAGGGTGCGTCCGTCACGGGTACGGCCAACGTGGTTCATGTTATGCATGACCACAACTGCACGTGATAACGGCATACAGAAGAGTTGCCCCTAGGCCGCTGAGGTCGCATGCCAGGACCGCTATTCTGAGCAAACAAGACTGCAGGGCTAGGAAGCACTTCTCGATTCAATGTCACCAAGGGTGAGGCCACCTACGACAGCACAATGAGACTGAAGGGAACGGGCTGAAAGTGGAAGATGTTCAACTTTTGGATTCTATGTACACAGTATCATTCGTGCGAGCTAATACCGGTTCTAGTGATTATGCCGCCTACCAAGCTCTTTCGTCTCATACCCCTCCAAAATAAATAAAAAGTGCAATGCTCTGGGTAGAAAAAAAAAGGCAAATGCAGCAGTAAACCAACCCCCCCCTCCTTGCTTCTCTCCACCAAACTGAACGCAAGATGTTTCTTTTTAGGGATTCCAAACTCCAAGATCAAAAAGCAAGACGAGCCAGGGCCTGAGCTAGTCGGATCATCTAAAAGTCAAACTTGATGCCCTTCTTCTCCGAGATGTCGATCAGACCACCGCGGTAGCTGCCGCGCTTCTTCTTGTTCTTCTCCTTGGTGAAGCCCTTGCCCTTGGTAACGATGAGGTCCTCGTGCGCGCGCTGCGAGTAGTCGTTGGGGACGTACTCGTTGCTCGCGAACTTGGGGTCGACGTAGACCTCGTCGGGGATGCGAGAGAAGGGCTTGTTGGGCACCTTCTTCTCTTTGCCGTTTGCGCCTTTGCCGCCGCGGTTGTTGGGGCGGTTGAGCATGGGGTCGGGGGGCAGAGGAGGGTCGGCAGCGGTGGAGGTTTCGGGCTTGAGCTCGGGGGACGTCTTCTCGAGGGTCGCGGACGAGTTGGAGGCCGAGTCGGCGGCCTTGGCGGCCTTCTTGGCAGACTTCTTCTTGGTGTCTTCGTCCGAGTCCGAGTCGGAGGAGGAATCAGAGGATGAGGAGTCAGAGTCCGAGTCGGGAAGGGGCACCTTTGCAGCCGAGGAGCCGTCAGAGTCGGAATCGCTGTCGGACGAGTCAGAGTCAGAGTCCGAGTCCGAGTCCGAGTCGGAAGAGTCAGAATCGCTCTCGCTGCTGGAACTGCTGTCCGAGCTGGAGTCGGAAGAGGAGTCGGAAGAGGAGCTGCTGTCGTCCTTCTTGACCTTCTGCTTCTTGGCCTTGGGGGCCTCGTCTTCGGAGCTGGAGTCGTCCGAGCTGGAAGAGTCGCTGCTGCTGTCACTGCTGCTGCTGTCCGACTCAGGCGCCTTGCGCTTCAGAGCGTTCTTGGGCGCAGCCTTAGGCGCAGGCTTTTCGTCCTCGCTCTCGCTGTCGCTGCTCGAGTCCGAGTCGGAGCTGGAGCTGGAGCTGCTGGAACTATCGCTATCGGCGGCGGCATCGGCCATGTCCACGTCCTCCTCGTCGCTGCTGCTGTCGCTGTCGCTCGAGGAGCTGTCACTGTCGCTGCTGTCGCTGCTTACGGCCTTGACGTTCTTGACATCGACCTTGGCGGCAACGGGCTTGCCATCGAGGGAAGTTTGCCAGGCCTGGAAGACAGTGACGAGGTTGGGTTGGGTGGTCTGCTTCTTGGAGGGCTTCCAGCCGCTCTGGGCGCGCTGCTTCTGGAAGGCCTCCTGGGCGGAGGTGAATGCGTTCTCGGAGAGGAAGGAGTCGACGAGGTCCATCAATTGGTCAGGAGGAGCCTGCTGGTTAGGCGCGGCCACGGCCTTGACCTTCTTCTCGGACTTCTTCTCCTTCTTGACCATTTTGTCTTGTTGAGGTGTTGTGGTGACAGAGGTGGTGTCGTTGGTCTTCGTGAAGTTGTTGGAGAATAGCCAGGACGGAGGTGCAGAAGCTGACATGTGTGTCGGGGCGAGAAGTGGCAGTTGTTTCTGTCAATCGCAATGGCAAGAAGAGGAAGGAAGTAGGAAAAAGCCAGGCGCGTAGGAAATTCCTCGGTGAGAATGGAGTCGACTTCGGCCTTCACCTGGGAAAATTTCTGTGGGATCGCAGTGTCGGCCAGTCGGCGTCTCCAAAATTTTCAGCGTCAAGATCCCTGCTCGCGACTTTTTTTCCTTTCTTTCTTTTCGATTCCTGCAAGACTTGCTATCTTATCGGGGAACGCCTCAATAGAGCAATATATGCATCTAAACCTTATACTTTAGCCCGTTGCTACGTCTTCCGCTTTAGCGCCGCCACCCACGCGACAGGGGTGGAAGCTCATTGCCCGATCAGCAACTGCCGTTTGTTGACTTTCGCAAAGCTGGGCGCCTGGGCTGCGACTAGCGACTAAGTACTATCCTGTTTCTGGGAAATCCGTTTCATGGTGCAGCACGACGCACATAATCAAGGACGACTGAGAGAAAGCCCTCGTCCGCTCCAATTCTATCACTCATACGAGCCGACGACCTCTTTCCCGCCGCCCTCGTTCCTGTCCTTTGGTCCCTGAGCTCCTCTGGTCTAGGAGAGACGTCTTTGTACACCTGTCGCCCCCGTTACATCGAACCACAGAAGCATAATGAACGCTACCAAAAGAAAGTTCAACGCCCTTATCCAGGGCATGGGCAGATCCTCAGCGTCGACAAAGTCGGACGACTTTTCCAGTCTGCCCACCGAGTCCCCTCGCCCATCGACGACTTCTCTTCAGCCCACCAACACGAACTCCTCGACTACGACCACGAATAACAAAACGAGCATGTCGATTGACGAGGACATACTGCTGAAGCGCCGGCGCTTGCAGGCGCTGACGGAAAAGAACGCCGCCACGATCAAGAGTTCGCCCTCTATCCGTGCGACAGGACCGGGGACGACCATTACCAACGTTGTACTGAAGAAGTGGACGCCCAACTCGTCAAAGGAGACAGAGGTCAGGGTCGTGTCAAAGTTCGCGCCGAGCGACCGGAGCGAGCTTCTGAAGAGGCTGGCTTCGTTCCAGGAGATCACGGACTGGACACCCAAGCCTGATGCGGTGAACGAGATCGAATGGGCCAAGAGAGGATGGGTATGTCAAGGAAAGGATCGTGTACGGTGTACGCTGTGCAACAAGGAGCTTGTTGTGAAGCTGAACAAACGTGAGGTCGACGGCAAAGAGGTTCCGGTCCTCGTCGCGTCAGATGTTGGTAGGTTCATGATTGCCGCTCATGGTCGTTCCTCACAACTAATTGGTGAAGCAGAGGAAGCGTTAGTCAACAAGTACTCAGACCTGATTGTCACAGCACATCTGGAGGAGTGCTTGTGGAGGAAGCAGGGATGCGACGGTATGTCTTGTAACACCTCCAGAATGAGGACTTGCACTAACTACTTACAAAGATTCACTGCTTCGGCTGTCTCTAACCAATGCCAAAATTAGTATGGAGGCATTGCGGCACCGATACGATGAGCTATGTGGGAGGAAGCCATTCCTCCCCTACGAGTTCAACCTGAGGCTCCCCGAGGGCCTGAACATCGACAATGTTCTCACCCAACTACCTGACGATTTTTTCACAAACCCGCCACCCGCCAAGGACTCCCCAGACCCGAAGCAACCCAACAGAGTCGCCTTGGCCTTGGCCTTGACGGGATGGCAAGGCCTCACAAACCCCCGCATTGGCGCGGTACCGAACTCGGCGTCTTGCCACACCTGCTTGCGGCGGCTAGGGCTATGGATGTTTAAGAGCAAGGAAGTTGGCGCCGATGGCGAAATCCTTGTCCCTGCGCCAATGGACCATTTGGATCCCGTCAAGGAGCACCGCTTCTTCTGTCCGTGGAAGAACCCGATAACGCAACGCCTCGGCAGCGCGAAGCCTGGCTCTGAGTCGGACATGGCGGCATGGAAGTGCCTGGCGCAGGTGCTCAAGAATGACGCTTACCTGCGCGGAGCACTCGATGATCGCCCGAAGAACAGGTGGCACAACAGAGGCGCCTCGGTACCATCGACGCCGATACGCAGAGGTGTCGCGCCGCCCTTGACACCGGGTGGCTATGACTCGCCAAGTGCTGCAACAGAGCCGGGATGTGACGAGGACGAGAAGTCTCGGGATGCAAAGGACAAGGAGCGCTGGGCGCGTCTGCGAAGGGTGAAGAGTCTTTTCGAATCGAAGAACGCGAAGAAGCTCCGCCGGCAGCTGAGCAGGCCGGGAACAGCGCACTCGACTGTCTCGGGAGCCGCAGCAGCGGATAAGGAGTAATTACGACTAACGGACCACGTTGTATTATATTTCACTCACTTGTCGATTTCATATTGGGACGGACGGATGGAGGAGTTCTTGAGGGTTAACGTTATGGTCGGATGACGACTGCTCGCAAATTGTCTTAGCTAGAATACCCATATGATGGAACCTGTCCAAAGTGTTAATAGCCCTCAGAGTCAACAAGCTATCATTTGAAGGTCGTCAGCTTTCGTTCACGTTCTTGCTTAAAAAGGGTTCTCTATTAGATCATGGAAAGGAAGGTGATTCGTTTTTGCTCAAGTACATGCCATCTGATGAGTTGTAATTTCTTCTAGAGGGTATCTCTTGTCCATTGACCAGATCGAAACACTATCTTACACCACCACCGCGGTCTCACGAGCTCCAATCCCCGAACTTCTTCTCCAGCTCCTCAAAGGAAACCACATCGCCCGACCACGCCGCCGGGTCGCTCTCCAAAGCCTTGCCCGGCTCCAACCTCTTCTCTTCCTCCTCAGTCTCCGTCCCTGTCTTTGGCTGCGACACCATCGCCCTCTCGGGCGCGACAAACTCCCTAATCCCCGCCAGTTCCAAAACCCCCATTCTCACACCTGCCATCCCCGCCGCGCTCCCCGTCCCATCGACCTTCCAGCTCTTATCGCGCTCCATCCTTGCCGCCGTGATGTACACCTTCTTCACCCATCCATCCCACCCGGTCCTCGCGAAACACCGCTCCGCCTCGCGCAGCCTCTCTGCGATGCCGCCCTCCTCTCGGGCTCTGCGCAGTAATGCCTTGTCCATCTTGGTGAAGACCAGCATCACCGGCCGTCCCGCGTCGGCGAGGAGCTTGACGATCTGCGCGTCCTTTTCGGAAACCTTCTTCTCGGACGACAACAGGAGGATGATGCCGCGGAGCATGGTGCGCTTGTTGATGTACTCGACAATCTCCCGCCCCCACTCCTCGTGCGAAGCGTATCCGTAGCCGGGGGTGTCGACCAGCACGATGCCATGCTCCGGCTTCTCCTCCTTGGTCGCCCCGCCGCCCTCCGAGGCGACGGGCTTCCGGAACGGGAGGCCGGTGAGGGGGCCCACGCCGTACGCGTTCATCGACACCGTCTTGCCTGCGCGGTCGCTGACCTTTGCCAGCGAGGCGACGTTTGTGAGGGCGTTGATGAAGGACGACTTGCCGCAGTTGCTGGCGCCGACGACGCAGATCTCGGGCGTCGTGGTGTTGATCGGGTGGTGCCTGAGGCGGAAGGCCGAGTAGAGGAACGTCGCGGGCGGCGAGAGGAAGAACTTTGCGGCCTGGGCGTGCGGGAGGTCCCGGACGTGGGAGGCGACGATGGCGCCGCCGTCACCCTCGAGTTCGGGGAGCGGAGGGGGCGGGCTGGGCTTGGGGTCTTGTGATATGCCCTGAATCGCTGCTTTGATAGCGCTTGCGGAGGCGATACCGGTGTTGCGGTTTCTTTGCGGCGATGCGGGTTTGGGGGGTTTGGGGATGGGAACAGGCTGTTGGTGTTCTTTTGACCTCTTTGGAGGTACGTAGTAGAGGGACCTGGCTTCCCAGACGTCCTTGGATGTCTTGATTTTATCCAGCTCCTCTTCCGATAGTTTCGGCTTGGAAGATAGTCAGCATAGGATCTCAAAAGTGGCATCCGCTTAGACCCGAGATGTCAACTCACCATCAAGACAAAGCCGCCACCTTTCCTCTTTGAAGCCTGGGTCTTCGGCCTCGTGGGTCTGCTTCTGCGAGGCGTGTCCAGCCGCGATGGTGATGAGAACCTTCCATCTCGTCCACGGTCATCTCTGGGGGCATCCCTATGATCTCGAGGGTTGAACCGATCAGGTCCCCTGTAAGACGCGCCCGTTCGCGACGACGACGACGACGAGATCCTCCCATCTCGCCCGCCGTAGTCGTCTCGGGGTTTGGGCCTTTCGAACCCAGGTTCTTCGTGGCGGCTAGGATGTCTCCGACCGTCATACCACCCGTCCGCATCTGGTTGGGGACGCGGGTTGTAAGTCCTGGTCGGCGTGACGCTCAGCCATCGTTGTGTCGGGAGGCATTGCCTTTGGACAATGGCTCGACAACGGCACGCATTTTTGAGCATCTCAAGAGGTGGTCAATAAGACCAGTAAGCAAATATTATGAAACACTCAAGTTCATTACAACCAACGATAAGGCGAACGTTGATGACGAAGAGCTGGATTAAAGGAGATTTGGATCATTTTGACATTGGTCCGAGTTTGCTGGAGAATATGCATCTAAACGGCTCATGCGTCTCGATAAATACATCTCTATGCAAAATACCATCATCTCAAGATACATGATCACATTGCAACAAGAAATGTTTGGTCGTGTTTACAAACAAAACACTTTCACAAGGCTTCACAATGAAGAAGGACTTGTGGCTTCAATGGCCTCTATTTTGTCTCTATCTTCCCTACGCATGGGTCATCAAAGCCTCATCATGCATACCAATTCATATCATGGTTCGATGGAATTCCGCAGAAAAAAGAAAAAAAAAGAAAAGCAAAAGCCAACCCGTCCAGCGCCCTCCGCGTCCAGTGGCGAATTGATCAACCACCGGCCTGGTAGCGGTAGTAAAAGTTCTTCTGGTTGTTGAGCTTCGCACTGACTCCGTAGTCGTAACGCTTCTGGTGACGGGTGGCATTGCTGCGGCCTCTGATCTCTTCCTGCCTGACGATACGCTTCTGCTTGTCAGTCGCACCAGCCATACCCGCAGCGTCTCTGCGAGCAACGGCATGGTGGTTACGGGTCTTCCGGTCGCCGGTGGTGGCAACCTCTCTGCCATCCACATCCATCTCGTCGCCAGAGCCTGCTTCGATAGCCAAGCGCTCCTCACGCTCCTCAGCAGTGGGGTAGTTGTGCAGGTTCTGTCTGAAGTATCGGTTGTGGGAGCGGTGGCCAACTGCCTTGCCCGACGGCAGGTGAAGCTCATAGTCATCGTAGAAGACGGCACGAGTGTGCTTGTGGGCATGAGAGTGCCAACCGTCTGCCTGGTGACGGGTACGAGGGTCGTCGCGAGCGTGGTGAGGGTGCTTGTCGAGGCGCTCATACTGCTCATAGCGGCCATCCGCAGTGAAGGCCGTCAAGTCAGCCGAGTCGAGAGAAGAAGCCGAACTGTCCGTCTCCCAACCATCCTCCGCGCCATCCTCAACCTCCTCGCCATCTTCACCAACCAGCTTGGTCGGGCGCTTCAGACCCAGCTTGGCTCCGCCGTTCTGGTCAGCCTCCTCTTCCTCGTCCGACTCCTCGCCATCGGAGTAAGTGCTGCGGAAATCGTAGAAATCACCAATATCCAGCTGGACCTCCTCGGTGTCGTAAGGGATCTTGCAGTGGCCCTTGTCGCGCATGTGGGTCTGCACAGCGAAGGCCGTCTTCTTGGTCTTGAAGCAGTACAGACACTGGTGGCCCTCGTGAATGCGTTCCTGCAGGTGCTGCAGCAGACCCTCAAGGTCGACGAGGTACTGCTTCTCAGGAATAAACATGTCGTGGAATCGCTCCATGTGATTGGCATTGAGGGGAACAGTGGGTGACTCGTAGTTGCAGAAAAGGCAGGACTTTGTGCTCCAGGCGATCTCCGGCTTCGACGGGACGGGAGTGGTGGAGTCGGACTCGCGGTTGATGGAAGCATCATCACCAGCACGCTGGCCCTGAGCAGACAATTGGGGGTTCGAGGGGCGCTTGACGGGCGAGGGATGCTCGTCGTGGGACTCGCGAATGTTGGCCTTCTTGAGACCCTCGACGACCTGGGTGAACTCCTCCTCGGCCTCAGAATCCAACTCGTTCTCCTTGTCGACAGCGATGGGTTCGCCGAGGGAGAAGGTAGAGCTCATGACGGAGCTGGCATCATCGGCGACGCCACCCTTGCGTCTAGCAATGGCGGCGACACGGACCTTGTGCTTCTGGCTCGTAAGATGGTTCTGGTACGCATTCTCACTGGAGTACGACTTCTGGCAAGCATCGCAGCTGCGCTCGAACAAGGCCTTCTCTGCCTCAGCCGTCTGGACGGCGCGGGCCTGCAGGACCTTCTCGTTGAAGACCTCAGAGGCGATGGGAGGAAGAGAGGCGACTCTGCGCTTGAGGTTGTATCGGCTGGGAAGATGATGTCAGTTGGTCTGAGCGGAACAGCGCGGAAACACGATGGGGAGTCGGGGACGAAACATGGAAAATAAGAGTTGAAAAGGAAAAAGAAATTCAAGGAATACATACTGCCAGTCGCTCTTCATGTGGCCTCTCTGAAGATCGATGTTCCGGTACGCAACAGAGCAGGTGTTGCAGGTGTAGGGGTGGGAAGCCGCGGTTGCCCCTCCATTGGCGGGAACGGCACCGAGTGCAGCAACATCGACGCTCGCCATGGTGAATGTCGTGTGCGAAAGGCGTGGTCTGGTTTTAGAGGTTGTTCAGATACTCGCTCGACTGTGTAAGGAATCCTTTGGAATAGGGAGCTAGGTTGCGCGCAAATGCGAATTTGCAGGGTGCGCGAAAGAAAAGGAAGAAGGGAGGCAAAAGATGAGCGTCCCGACGGTGCAGGTGCGTCAAAGTCAGGCGGATGGAGGGGAAAATGATTTTAAAAGGGAATGGGAAAATTCGCAAGGGCTTTAGTGGGTTAGGCGGGGGTTTGGAGGGACGTGATAGGCACGTCACTTGCAGTTTAGAGCCCTTGGATTGGGCCTGTCCTGAGCCTGTCCCGAAAAGTTGTGCCACTGAGAGGCTTGAGCCTTTAGCGTGTTCCTGGCAGTTGCTGCCCTGCTAAGTGGGGGCAGTGCCTTCTTCCCGAAACACCGGACCTGCGAAGAATGGACGATCCCTTTATTTTTGGGGGGGAGGGATCGGGGGTTCTTCCTCCTTCTTTCTGGCCTGGGCTGGCTGACATATCGCGAAAGGAGATGAGTCGTAGGAGGAGGCAAACTCTGGTCGTGTGCTTGTCAAATTGTCACCTTTTGGAGATAAGGTGCCGTACCTTATCCAGCAAAGTCTAACTTATTTTGTGTGGTTTTGGAGGCTGCAGGCGCTTGGTCCTGCGCCTCAACATGCATGTCTTGCTATGTCTCGATGAATAATACAGACGGCCAATATAACACTGGGGCTTTGTCTGACCCAGGTGGCCAAGAATGGTCTTTGACTAATATCCCTACTGCGCATTTCGAGATTGGCTCATAAATGCTATCTGTTTGTTTGGCCTTTTGGCTTTTTCGTAATAGAGCAGCAACATGTTGGAATTTGAGTGCTTAACGCTGAAATCACGCCGAGCGACCTCCGGATGCCAGGATCATCAAATGACTGAATGACCGACTGATGCTCGATCAGGATGGAGGGGTTACGGGCGGGCAGTGGCGGCAGTTGGGTCAAAAAAGTCGGAGGCAAAAACCGCCGACCACGCCGAGCCTGGGCTGGCTGGCGCCAGGACGTTGGTCCCGTCCTTGATTGAAGGCGGCAACGAGGCGGCTGATGTCAGAAACACCCCTGGTTCGTCCTTTTTGGCCCCAACACCGGTGAGTGAGCTCGGAGTGGAATGCGCATGCTAAATTGGGACCCTCTGCGGAATGTTCCATGTCCTGATTGCCTGCTCCCGTCCTTCCGGATCCACTCTTCTGGAAAGACCCCGGAGACCGTGTCCCGTTCTGTCCTAACCGCACCGTGCCATCGCCGAGCCTCGTGGCGCGGCCATACGGTGCCCAGTTCCTCCTCCAGCGCGGACGAGACTACTGCGTACGCAGCCCGTAATCCACCTGCTTTCCCTGCCTACCCACCTGTCATCGGGACAGGATTGTTCATTCATCGCCAACGTTTCTCTACTTGCCCCCGGCTGCCGCTTGGTGGTTGTAATATCTTCTGTACCACTACATTTTAACGACAACAGCGGCCCCTGCACTTCAGCCTCTCCTTATTCCTCCAGTCTCCTGTCCTCGCTAGCCGCTCCCTGCCGCATTTACTCCTCTCCATCACCGAGAGCTATTCAGCTTGAGCATCAAAATACCCCCAGAGCGACTGCGACCCGAATGACATGACTCGAGATATCCGCCGCCCTGAGAAGGGTCCTCAGCCCGAGACCAGCATCGATGCTGATCTTCTGGCTGCACTCTGGGAAGACGCGCCGTTTGCGCGCCTACCTCCTGATGCGCCGCCCGAACTGAAGGACATGGTCCAGACCATCGAGAACCCGAAGCGCGTCTACGCCATCCACCGGGCCAGTCGCCGTCACAACTTTCAAATCCTCGTCGAGATGTGCGTCCCTGTAGATCTTGCGACCTTCGTTCATTGTAGCCGAAGCTAACATGCCTCTCTTCAGATACATTCTTCAGCTGCGATACGGATGCGACACCAAGTCGTGTACGACCTCGACCTGTTTCTCCTGTCGCAAGCGCCTCGCCGGCAAGGCGCCAATACGAAGATATAACACGACGAGTGCAAGGACCTTGGCTGTCTACCTCGCTAGCCAGGACAACCCAGAAACTGGGCTCTGTCCCTACCTCAAGCCCCCGAAAGAGACCCCGGCCGCGCTGAGCTCGCTCATATTCTCGCCGAACCCCACTGCCCCGGCCTTCAGTGACCCCTTTTCGAAGCGCTCCGCTACACCAAAGGATCCAAGGCGGCGGAAACCAGGCACGGCTGCGAGGCTAAATAGCGAGGACAGTGGTTCCCAAAAGACCACCCCGGATTCCGACGAAACTGGACGTCGACCAGCCTCTCCCTCGAAGGAGCGATCGCATTTCGATTCGACGACGGGCGCCGCAAAAGTCGCTTTCAAAGTGGCTGAGCGGCCCATCAGCAAGGATTATCGATCGTTCGCCGCCAACGTCTTCGGGACCGTCGCCTTTAAAATGCTGGAATGGCTAACTCCAGCTGGCCTGGATGCCATGTCTGAGAAGGTTGCTGCCCTAGAGGCCGATACGACGCGGAGCCCCTCGAGGGAGGAAACGCAAAGATCACAGAAGCCGTCAGGCCAGTCAACGCCCATGCAGTCAATACCCCCAGTCATTTATGCCGACACAGCCTCGAGCGATATCCCCCAGCCGACAACGGACAATGGGCCGGATGCTGTTCTGGACCAGGCTTCTCAAAAGCTACATGGTACCACTTCGACGGTACCTAGCGCACGACCCAGCAAGCCTAAGAGAAGCTCAAGTGCTAGAGTGAGGGCCAACTCGAAGCCGACAAGAAAACTTTCCATCGAGCCATACCCAACCTCATCATTATCCGAGGATGTCACCTCAGGGCTGGCTTCTCCCAGAGCGTCCCATGAGAAGCCGCCGAGGCCGTCCAAAGCATCACACGTTAATCCTTACGCCATCCCAGAAATACCCTCGACCCCCTCGTTTTTTGACAATGTGCCGCCGCAGAATCACTCTGTGACGATTGTTCAGGAGCCAGAGTCACTACCCAAGACAAGTCTTCGCAACGTTAGACCGCCAGCAGAGGCTCCTAACTCACAAGAAACGACATCGGAAACTCAGTGTGCACAGGTAGATCATTCTACCATTGATACGAAGCAGAGCGAGCAAAGCGAGGAGCCGGTCGACGTGTCAATTGCTGATAACATGCTTCCGCAATCATTGACATATCTCAACGTCGAAGTCGTTGATCTTGTGTGTGACATCCTCCAAGACGACGGGACCTCAGAATCACATCTTCTTGACCCCCCAAAAATCACCAGCACGTACTCCGGAACCAAGGACCGGCCTCCCAAGATGCAGAGGAAACATAACCCTCGAGGCACCTACCCTAAGCGACTCCGAAGACAATGGAAGCTGTTCATCGAGCAAAGCCTGTTCAACATCTTGAGCGACCCCACCGCCCTGGTCTCATCCTTCGTCAAGGACGACGAACTGCTTGATTCTCACACAATCTGGTACTGCATGCTGAGGCTTACACGAGTGGCTCCCAGTCTGGTTTTCCACAGCTTGTGGATGGCTGCTGGTAGTCTTCTTGGCGCACCCAAGTCACTCCAGTCGCTGCGCTCCCCCACTACCAAAGTGTTTCGCCGGACTGACCGGTCTCTTGCCAGCCTTGAGGCCGGCCACTTACTGTCGATATGTCTTCACGCATTGGTAGCGGCGGCACCGTTGATAACAGACTCTAGAATACTGTTTGATATGTCACGGATTCGCTCAAATGGCCTGACTCTAGCGGGAAGCGGTGCTCTGGCGCGACAACCGGCTTGGTTGTGTCTTCTCTACGATGACGCATTCTCGAACGACTTGGCACTCAGGCTTGCGAGGCGCCTTTTTGCTGCCATTTCTGCGAGGAAGTGCTTTGCGGACATGGCCGCGCAAGACGATGGTGTCGAGGATGATGACCAAGAACTGGATGCCCTTCGACCTCTCCTATCTCAGCTAGACTTGCTCAACTCATACTCATCTTCAAATCCCGAATTGGGACAGCTTGACAGGGCTGGCCATGAATCAAGGGTCTCAACTCTGCTTCTAGACTGGGCCAAGACAGTTATGCTTCAGGAATGGGACGGTCAGCCTGAAATCTCATGCGATGGCTCCTTCGGTGGAGCTTTGTCATTGATTTCTGCCATGTGTAAGCCTGCAAAGTCCGCAAGTCACCCTCTTTTGGACCTTTTTACTAACCTGCTACAGACGAGAAACGGCAGGACCTGCTTCTGGGAGACGTCCAGTTCCGCGTGGACTACTTCGCAGAAAGGCTAGACTCGATTAACATGCCTGTCGCCTGGCTCACCCACATTTCATCCAGGCAGAAAAAGCATCTGCTCGACTTCCCCTTCATTTTTGACCCATCTACTCTAGTTTCTTATTTCCGATCTATCAACTTCTCGAAGATGAGCCGAAGCTACGAGGAGTCCAGCTCGCTCCAAACACGGATGAAAGCGATCGTTGCCCCTGGAGGCCTCATCACCAATCCCCACCACAAGCTTGTTTTGCAGGATCTTTTGAAAACGGCGTCTTCGAAGTACTTGATTCTCGAGATCAGCCGTAAGAACGTTATAAGGGATGCCTTCGATCAGCTTTGGCAGCGGGAGGATCGAGAACTACACCGACCATTGAAGATTCACCTAGGTGAAGATGCTGGAGAAGAAGGTTTCGATTCGGGCGGAGTTCAACAGGAGTTTTTCCGACTTGCTGTCGCCGAGTGCCTCAACCCAGACTATGGCGCTTTCACGGTGGACGACCGAACTCGTATGGCTTGGTTCGTTCCCGGATCCATCGTACCAACATGGAAGTTCGAGATTCTTGGTCTCCTGGTGTCGCTGGCTGTCTACAACGGCCTAACGTTGCCTATCACTTTCCCGAAAGCACTCTACCGCAAACTCTTGGGCGAGCCTGTAGACGAATTGCATCACATCGCCGACGGATGGCCAGACCTCGCTATGGGCTTGACGACGCTTCTCGAATGGGATGAGAGGCAGGGATTGGTGGAAGATGTTTTTGCGCGCACATACGAATTCTCGGTTTCGATGTTTGGTCAGCCGATTTCTCGTGAAATGAACGACCAGCCTAGCAGCTGGCCACAATTCGAAGCCACGTCAGGCAAGTCACTGGTGAATGAGAATCCCGAGGACGCTCCGCTCGTAACCAACGAGAACAGAAACGCGTACGTGAGTGATTACATCAAGTACCTCACAGACGTTTCCGTTCGCCCGCAATACGAAGCGTTCGAGCGCGGTTTTCGTGCTTGCCTCCACCCCAAGGCACTTCAGCTTCTGACACCTCCGCTCCTACAATCGCTGGTTGAGGGTGTGCAAGAGATCGACATATCTGAGCTACGTAGATACACGAGATACGTCGGCTGGGACGCCAGTCACCGCGGTGTCCGAGACTTCTGGTCGATAGTCAAGCGCTACGACGAAAAGATGAAGAGACGCCTCTTGGAGTTCGTGACGGCCTCGGACCGTGTGCCTGTGGGAGGCATGAAGAACCTGCAGTTCGTCGTACAGAGAAACGGCGAAGAAGAAGGCGAGGGCGGGCATCTGCCCACTGCATACACATGTTACGGCACGCTTTTGCTGCCCGAGTACAAAGATAAGGACGTCCTAAGAGAGAGGCTTGCCATGGCATTAGAAAATGCGCAGGGATTTGGGTTTGCTTGAGCGAAAGGAGACGAGGAGTTGTATGTTAGAATAAAATGTTTTATGGGCAGAAGGGGATCCTCGTCGGTCTTGACATCCTCAGTGCGTCTAACCTGCATTGAAAAGAGAGGGAAGGGTTCCTACCTATTTATTGTAACTGTCGTTACCCCGAGTAGTTGTGACTCCTTACTACGATAATGGGCATGCCCGGACTGGTCCCACGCCACCATGTTTAATAACTGCATCAAGATCCATCTTCTGTGTTGGGCTCTCGTTTATCTCACTCGCCTTTGTAAGTACCCAGCTACGGTTCTTCCATTTTCCAAATTGAGGGCCCTCTCCAAACTTTCTGAGCCACTTAGACACATCACCGCGAATTCTGCCTCGCCAGCGTTAATTAGCTCATTGACAGATCTTGGAGCATTCGGTGAGCACAGCATGTGCAATCAGAGCTGCGCCATGATCACGCATTGACTGCTTAGCCAATGGGCACTGCAGCTCGTGACGGAGGCTTCGGCCAGCCTGATCTAGTGTATCAGCTCCCCTCCTCTTTTCTCCCAACACCCCTTCATCGGCCTACATGCTCTGGATATTTGAACTTGATCAAGTATCCCTATGTCGTCTCTGTCGAACACATTATCCACTGTACGAAAAGCAGCCACGGCACCCAGACCTCATCCCCATCGCAACTGCACAATGTTCAATTGGCACGAGCCGGCTTGTCGAAACCCTGATGTCGTCTTCCTTGATGGCCTCAACATCCCTTACTGTCAATCGTGCGGTGAAACCGCTTCTGTGGACGAAGTGGTAAATTCGAAATTGGACAGGGCATTGTCCAAACCACCGTCACAAGCAAAATTCGAACTTTGCTGGCCGTCTTCGCTGCCGTTCGTGGAGGATAACGATGCTACCCACATCGATGTCGAAAGTATACTGCCTGTTGGAGAGCCCAATTCCTCTCTAAACACAACCAACCAAGAGCAGTCACCCTCATCCAGTTCTGCTCCAGCAGATGCTGGTAATCATGAAAGGGGCCCCACAGAGTCTTTATACGAGCGTCTTTTTGCACGAAAGATCCGCATACTTCGACTGCTTCCTGGAGCGTACGGTGACCCCATCAGGGGTAAGCTGCTGACCAAGGACCTAGCCTTCAAGCCAGAGTATGAAGCCTTGTCGTACACCTGGGCCGACCAGTCAGGTGATACCTCGAGGTCTCAGTGGATCTTCTTGGGCAAACGTTGGGATATCATGACTATCACTGTCAATTGTGCCAATGCCCTCCGTCGACTCCGCTATCCCGGCTGGAGTAGAGACGTATGGGTTGACGCTATCTGTATCAACCAGGAGGACGATAGCGAGAGATCTCACCAAGTTGGCTTAATGCAGAACATATACGCAAATGCATTGAGGGTCCTGATCTACCTAGGCGAAGACCCTTGCGATCCCGATCCAACACCACTCAACCCGTGGAAATTCGAGAATCATGGCAACACCCTGGCATCCAACATTGACATAAGTCTATGTCCGTATTTTACAAGAATTTGGGTTGTCCAAGAAATCGCGGTTGCGCGCTCCGCTTGGGTTCTCTACGGCTCCAGGGGCATGCGATGGGAAGATCTCAGTTACCACTTCGAAGGTGGCAGCCAAGAGCTGAAGAATACGCATCCATGGCTGACACACGTCGCTGGGCCACGCCTCAGGGAATTGGAAGAGCTTCCCTATTTACTGAGCGCGACGACAAAGTGTTTGGCATCGGATCCACGGGACAAAGTGTTTGCTCTATTGGGCCTATGCTTGGGTACTCGTCCGGCTGGTTTAACTGCGGACTACTCTCTTGATCAAAATCAGATTTTCGCGGGTATCACGGCGTTCATTTTTGTTCGGTTTTCGCAATTCCGTTGGCAGATTCTTTTGGCGGCAAAACCGAGTTCAACACGCAATCGTCCATTTTGGGCCATTGACTGGTCCTCAACTCAAAAGGTATTTATGGGTAATTCTATCACATACCCAGGCGCGTCGCGCAAAACGAGCAAGATCGAGCACACAGAAGAGAATCATCATCAAAATCTTACCGAAATTCAGTTCGATCGAGCTGGCAAACTTATCATGAGCGGTGCTCCAGTATTCCTTCTCGACTACCGCACCTCCAAAGGCCTTGTGATACCTGACGCCCCTGGGCTCATTCAAGACGTCACTTTCAGCCTAGAAAAGGACTATGGGAGGCGGGACCCTTCTTTGCCATCGATGTACTCGTCTCCGAAGACTGATCGAGCTTTCTCCTTTCCCGCGATCCCAGAACGTCTCTTAATACTTCGACCTGTAGCATTCCCGAACATTTATTCGTTCGTCGGCGCATGCCATCAGAAGCAGGTTAATCCTTTGGTCGGGTGCCTCGATCTGATTGACAATCGAGTCATTGCCTTGTTTTCAGTTTGGAACGAACTGCTTCAGAATATCGATTCGAAGCCCGTTTGGTTAGTGCCAGAATTTTGGCTTGAACTGAAGAAAATTTGTGATAAAATCAAAAAGGCGTGGAAAATGACGGTGAATCAGTGGACCAAAGCTTTCATGTTCAAGGCCAAAATCATTCTAACGAAGAGAAACCATGAGAATAAGTCCAGTCATGTTACCGGAACCCCACAAGTATTTGATGGGAAGATCAATCGACCAAGAGTCGAGATCGTCAATCAAGTTAACGCCTCTAGCGAAGCATTAAGGGCGCTATGTTTCAAAGCATGCTACCGGGGCCGTCTGGCAATGCCGGGCAGGGTACGGTATTCCTGGAGAACAACAAAGGGGCGCCCGGTGCCGGAAGGTGTTGTGCTACTTCTTTTCGGAGTCTTCTGGAATATGACACATAAACCGGGACAGGAAGACGATCCCCATCAACCTCGTCCGTGGTACAACTTCAGAGGTTGCAACTTGAACCGTCTCCTCGCAACTCCATCGGTAAAAAAAGGCGTCAAATACATTGACAAGGCCTTCGGATTCGATATAGCTTGGGTGTTACGACGCATGGCGAGGAATGGTCCTTGGCTTGATTATAACCAGGTTACCGTGTTACTTCTAGGGCAGGAGTTTTCGCACAGGAGGGATGCCATAAAGACCTTGGAAGAGATATACACAGTTTCCGGAAAGAAAGAGGATTGTGATTCGGATACTCGTACAGGGATCGACGACATCCTTGACGACCTTCGACAGGGGCCCGACTTTTCTTGGATAGGGTTCAGCGATGGATCTGGGACGATTTCCTCAAATTCATCCGTGCCAACAGGGTCCTGGATGATTGAGGAAGGCGACACCTTGACCGGAAGGTTTCGAAAAGTAACCTCGTCGTGGGCGCCAATGCTTGATCTTGTCCGCGAGACAGAACATCACCTGCTTCCCCTAGAGGCGGCGTTCACAGCTGATATCCAAATGCAGCCCTTTGAATCAACCCCGCTGGAAGAGATACACATTGTCTGAGAAGTGAGGCTACAAGATTGGCAAGTATAAAGCGGTTCTCAATCTTGACCAGCGTTGTATTGAGATATCACTCAAGGAAATCAGCAACCATCATCAAAGGCACCGGGAGTGGAGTCGACGGGGATTTGGTTTTGGAAGCGGAGCTCAAGCGTTGAAAGCTAGGTAAGCATGGAGGTCTGTTAAGGCTTTGGGTCTTTGGGTTCGATCGATCGAAACTAAGAGAGGAGTTGTAATTCAAGTTTAGATATTAGGGACGGAAGGAAATTGTTGTTGGGCTTGATATCCTTAGTTTTGTTAACTTAACAATGGATCTAAGGGAGAGAAAGGTTTCTGAGTGTATGTTATAGTTGCTGTAATAACGAGGCGTCACGAGTTCCAGCAGCCGCGATGGGCGGGCCCCCTGTTGATGAACATTAACTGTCATGAAATAGCGTATAGTGTATCCTCGACGATTTTGTTCGCCACAGCTTACTGTGGTCTGTAAGTGAGTGACCCAGGCGTCTTTTCCATTTAGCACGCCGAAGTTATCCTTAAATCGTCTACCCTTGGGGTTCAAATGGAATAGGTATATTGGCCAGCAATCGAGCACAGCCTGCTCACTTGTAGCTGCGCCATACTCTAGAATGTTAAGCAGTGAACATGCACCAATAGAGGGTGCAGGTGGCTTCGTTGCTAGCCAGTTGAGTGTCAGGCTAAAGCGACGCTACTGTCTCGCATGATGAGGGCAACGTCGATGAGGCTGAGCTACCTCTATCTCGGTGGCTTCCCCTCGTTCATAAAACCTTTTCTCCCATGCTCTCAACAAACCACAAGTCGTTGTATTCGAATAGAAAAAACATCATCACCGGCTTCTTGCCAAATTACATTCTCCGACACTGACTGTCTCCGTCTCGTCGATTTCACTGACGAAACCCGTGAGCAGCTTTGCCGAAAGTTCGAGCAGGAAACCTCTTTTCAGCTACAGCAACGATGTTCAACTGGCATGTTCCAGAATGTCGCCACCCCCATATCATGTTCTTGGATGGTCTGAACCTCCCGTCGTGTCTGAGCTGTGGGAACACAGCTGCAGTGCCCGACAGTTCAACGCAATCCAATGGACCACCAACCTTACCCACTTCTGCCACGGAACTTAAGCTGTGTTGGCCATCTTCGTTGACTTTCATAGAAGAGGACACAGTAGACAGTAAAATCCCAGAGAGGGTGGAAGAGGTATCCCTCGGCTTGAAAGTAGAAGCCTCAAAAGATGCGAGTAAAGACGAGACTTCACATCTCAACTCCTCATCTTCCCACGCCCCGGAAAGTACGCCATCTACATCCAATGACAGGAAAACGCTATACGTAACTCTGTACGCTAAAAGAATACGTCTACTTCGGTTACTTCCTGGTAGATTCCATGACCCTCTTCGAGGCGAGCTCAAGGTTGTGAACTTGGCTTCCAAACCAGACTACGAAGCGCTGTCATACACCTGGTCCGACCTGAACGGAGACACGCGCAAGTCCCAGAGCATATACATAGGGGAGCGTTGTGACAGTCTTGCTATCACTAGCAACTGTGCGAACGCACTTCGGCGTCTTCGATCTCCTAGCTGGAGCAGGGACCTGTGGGTCGACGCCATCTGCATCAACCAAGACGACACACGCGAGAGATCTCACCAAGTCGGTATAATGCAGAACATTTACGCCACTGCAGCTAGAGTTCTTGTGTACTTGGGTGAAGATCCCGAAGATCTCAATCCAGCACCGCCCTCCCCTTGGAAGTACGAAAACAACGGAAACACTTTACATCTGACAACAGACATTAGCGGCCAACCTTACTTCTCACGGGTCTGGGTCATTCAAGAAGTTGCATCAGCCCAAGAAAAACACATACTTTTTGGATCAAGAGGGAGCAGATGGCAGGACTTACTTCAACCACAAGATGGAGCTACGGTTGGAGACCTGCGTACTGCTGGACTATATGCAGCGAAAAGAAGCCGTGAGAGGTTATACCAAATGCATCCTTGGGCGCATCAAGTTTTCAAACGGAGGCACAGAGATCTAGAGGAACTACTTGAGCTCCTGTACGCCACAGTTCGCTCTGAGGCATCCGATCCAAGGGACAAGATTTTTGCTCTATTAGGACTCTTTCCCGAGGCACACAATGCTGGTCTGGTCGCCGACTACTCCCTAAGCAGGGAGCAGGTGCTCAGTGGTGTAATGGCATTTTTCCTTCTTCGACACCCTAAGGAGAGATGCCGCCTGTTCTCGACGGTACAACCAAGCTCCGCGTCAAGCCTGCCTTCCTGGGTCATTGACTGGTCACAAAAACCTGACTGGCATGAGCAAAATACACCAAGCGTTCCAGTAACCATAAGTAACTTACGAGGTATAGGATTTCTAGGGGATTCCAGCGCTTTCCGTTTTGACAGAACGGGAGGGCTCTGGCTGAAAGGTGCTTCGCCCTTCCGACTGGAGGATTGCATTTTTACCAGAGACGTGACTCAACCGAAGCCCCCCGGCATAATAAACGATATTCTTTACTCTCCAACATCAGAAGAGCAACGTCTCACGGCCGTCACATGGGCACAAGAAACTGATAAGATATTTGCGGTGGCAGGACTTCCAGATCACTTGCTGATCCTCAGGCCAGTTCCACTTACTGCAAATAAGTACAATTTTGTGGCCATCTGCGGGCTACCCAGCATCGATAATGTCATATTGATCAACGCCCTCGACAGCCAGAACATTCTGCTCATTTCTGCGTGGAATTACATCTTGGGTGATGATGCTTGGTATAGTCCGAGGACATGGCAGGCAATGGAAGACATTTGTTCTGCCATAGAAGAATGCTGGAAGCTGGAAGAGGGCGGGAAAAAAACCATTCACTCCATTATGGAGCTATACGATCGGGCGTGCCATGGCAATCCCTCGAGTCTGGGTCCCAGCTTTTTGGAGGCGCTTCGGACGATGGCGAACATTCCACACGAACTATCACAGGTACTTTGTTTGGAACCGTCTGGTGAGGTGCCGGGCTCAGGACAGACACATTATTTTTGGACGAGTGTGCCGGGCTTCTTCAAGCGTGTTTTCGGAAGGCCAAACGCAACGACTCGACAAGGTTACAGTGGAGTAACGTTTGAGATGCTTCTTGACCTCAGCCAAGAGGGCATCCCAAGAGCCTCCCCACTTGAACTTCTCCGGCAAGTCGTCAATCGACGTTTACGTTTACAGGCTATGCGGGCTACTCAAGAACCGCAGCCCCCGCGGCTGCAGGAGACACGTTTACCCGAAGTGGAAGTGCGGTGGAATTATCCTCTGAGAGATATTCCACGGAGCGAAAAAGACAACATCTTGTTATCCGAAACCATGGTTCAGGCTTTCTGGGATTGGGGAGAGAGTCGAGGCTTCGCTACGAAATCGGAAAGGCCAGAATGGCCACCGAAACCAGATGATCATCGTCGCAACCTCGAATGGCAACGTGGATATATGCATGAAGAACATATGGATAAAATCCTGGTCGATCTTGAACAGTGCTTCGGATCGACCCTGAGGTTTACGACGGACGTGACTCTGGACAGCCTCCTGAAATCACTCCTGGGACAGAGGCTCGACGACAAACTACATGCTCTGTCGATTCTTGAAATGTGCCACTGCGAAAGGACAAAGCATGACCCCATCCCCACGCTTGATTCTCGTGAGGTTATGCAATGGCTTCGGGATAGCGTGGATCTACGAGGAGAACCTCGTAACATCCTATCGAGCCAGAGGCCTAGACACACGGGCTGGGGAGGGAACTTTGCTCGCACGTGGGATCTCTTAACCCGGGATAATCTCCATGGAGACAAAGTGGACGAGTTCTTTTCACCGTCCTCGTCTTCGGGCTTTTTCTGGAGGCCTGTCCCGCCCGCCACTAGGGCAAAGTGGGCACCGTTGCTCGACCTAGTGAAGGAGACGCGGGCACGGCTTTTCCCGCTGAAGGAGTCTTTTACGGCCTATTACCACCTCGAGGAAAGACTGGAGAAGTTGTCCGTGGATAGAAATGGATGGGAAGAGATTTGCATCGTTTGAAAGGTGCGCAGCCATACAGTATGCGGCTTGCAATGCCAGAGCCGGAGCTCCGTAGAAAGCCGATCGACCTACGGGCCGGTATGAATCCACTCCGGACGGGGCCTGGCGCCCTGGTGAAGTCAAAGGCAGAGGGAGACCGGAAGGGTTGGACCACGTCGATGCGCAACTCCAGATTGTTATTCATGCTTTGTTGGAGAAATTGGCTCGAAGCACTTCTTAGGATTTTGTTTGATTAGTACGTTAGGTGCAACTTATTCCGTTTTACCAGGATGCGCCATGAACCTGGTTCTCGTTTTGGTGGTCATCATGAGAGAATGCAAAGAGCAGAAACCAACAGAATGAGCCGCCTGTGGACTTAAGTACAGTTACCGATTGCCTAAACATACAAGCTTTGAAACTTTTGTCGCAAACAGGTGTTCAGATAATCGACTCGTGGGCCATGTTCTCATACAGGTTCTGCTTATTGAACACCAAATGCCAGAAGCCAGTGCAGCCTCAGCTTACAATCTCTCACTATGTATCAAATCACAAGTCGTTTCATTGGATAAATCGCAGTGTTGAAAATTCATTGATAGATCATGCGATAATAAACATTAATCTCGTATCTCATCAACCTCTTTTTTAGATGTACAAGAAACGGGCACCAAATAGCCCGGTATTTACAATGGCTTCTTCTCCATTTGAGAATCTGGCATCTAGCATCCACAAACGTTGAAACGCGCAACGGACGGGTCGTGGTCGCTGACGAGCTCGTCGTACAGCTCCCACGAGTTGACGTGGATGTGCTCGTACGCGGTGCCGTTCTTGCCGGCGAGCGCAGGGCTGACGAACATGTGGTCAAGCTCCTGGGCGTTCATGTCAAAGACGTAAGTGTAGCGCTCCTCGACAGGGATGCCGACGGCCTCGTCGAGGTCGATGAGGCCCGACTTGGCGGCGAAGGCCTTGAGGGGCTCGACGAAGGCGAACTCGTTGAAGTCGCCGGCGGCGATGATGCGCGCGTTGGGGTCCGCGGCAAGGATCTCGGCGATGAAGGACTGTTTTGCAGGGTTAGTCAAAAGCACACAAAACGAGGCGCCGGGAACGAAGGGGAACTTACGCCGGTGATCTCGCCCTGCTCGATGCGTGGGTTCACGACGCCGTTGACAGGGGGGCGAGGGTCGCCGTGGAGAGACGAAGAGCCGCCCTTGGAGGCGAAGTGGACGTTGACGGTGAAAAAGATCTTGTTCTGGGGTCCCTTGATCGCGCGCCACGCGGCGACGAGGGGCTTGCGGCTGGCGTCCCACGCGCTGCTGGCGGGCGCGATGCGGCCGGGGTTGTACTTGAGCGCCGGGCCGGGGAGGACCTCGTTGGCGTCGAGGCTGCCGCCGGGGTTGGGCTTCCACAGCTCGACGACGTCAGGCTTGTAGAGGTACGCAACGCGGATGTTGCCGCCGGGCTGGCCGCCGTCCTTGCCGTCGACGGGGTCGATGACAACGAAATCGTAGACGGCGCCGGAGCGGGTCTCGATCTCGGCGGCGAGGGTGGAGAGGGTGACGTTGGAGGAGATGACGCCATTATTGGTCGCGCCGTTGTTGTCCTGGACCTCCTGGACGAAGATGAGATCGGGCGTCTTCATGTAGTCGACGATATGGGCGGCGACGGCGGGGAGGTGGGACGAGGAGGGGGAGAGGTTCTCGACGTTGTAGTCGCCGATTGTGATGCCCCTGCAGTCGCCGCGACTGACGAGGGAGGTGGCGGGGGCGTCGTTGGTAGCGTTCTTGTCGATGGTGATGGCGGTCAGGGGCAAGATGCGGTAGAAGCCGAAGGCATAGGTCACGACGCCAGTGATCTCGGTGAGCTGATCGCCCATCTTGGACTCGGGGTTCTTGGTGCCGTCCAAGGGGGAGCCAATGACGATGGCCTCAGGGTTGGAGTCTGGGGCATGTTAGTCACTCGCTATTCGGGGTGGATGAGGTGCAAGTTGAGCTTACCCTTGTCAGTCATGGTGATGCCGCCGTGTGAGTTGCGGCCGGTGGTGGGCCAGTCGCCAATGACCCAGGTGTCACCGTACTGGTTGGGGCGGGTGACGGCGACGGGGTTCTTGACGGTGACGAGCTCGCCGCTCAGGGACTCCCAGAAGTCGAGGCCGTAGAGCTTGGGATCGAGGACGGGGTTCTCGGTGGAGATGTTGGCGACGGCGTTGGGCACGGCGTAAATGTCGCCGCCGTCGAGGCTGGTGTACTGCTCGGTAGGAGGGGCCAGCGTGTCGACGCCGATGACAAGCGGGACCACTTCGTTACCCTTGGACACGACGACAACGTTCTTAGGGGAGCTGAGCTCCGTGAGGTAAATGTAGTTCGTCGCGGATCTGCGCTATATCAGTCGAAGCTCTCACAGACGATTGCTGCACGCAAGGATCGTCTTACCTGTACTCTTGGATCTTTCCGTCCAGGGTAATGAGATCGCCCACAGTGAGGTTCGCGCCAACGGAGCTGCCGTAGACGTAGACGGCCTCGGAGGTTGCATCGTCGTCGTCGGGCGTCGTCGAACGGATCCAGATTCCGCTGGGACCCTTGGCGAGGACAAGACCGGTGACATTGGTCACGGACTGGTCCTTGAAGGGAGAGAGGAACTTGTTGCCGTTGATCTCGGCGATGGTCAAGGCCGAGGCGGCGCCGGCGGCGGAGAGGAAGAGGGATGTGACCTTCATCTTGACAGGCGGGATCGTCTCAAGAACAAGCCTTGGACAAAGTGAGAGGTACACACGCGCGCGAGCACCGACTGAATGGGATCACGAGAAAAAAGACAACGAAGCTCTTCCTCCGAATCGGCGTCCTGGAGCAAGAAAGAGATCATCCATGAACTTTTTACCGCGGGGCCGTCACCGCTATATGTAGTATGGAGCTGAACTCCCAGCTTGTGGTTCCCAATTCCCCTGGCCAGGGTCGTATCGTGCCGCGTCGAACGCCAAGAGTAGCTGTACACACAGCCGGGACCCAGTGATCCATTCCGCCCTTGCATCTCGGGAGTTGCCTCTTTGCATGTGAGCATGCGCGTGTGTGCCTGCACATGGAGAATCTCTATGTACGTGGACGAGATTGGGCGAGGAGGAAGACCAGAAGGGGCGCGGCCAGCTCCGATGGTTTCTTTCAAGATACCTAGATACCAGTCCTCACTGGACGGAACGGACAGAGATTCTATCAATCGAAGAGCAAGGGTTGGTGTTCTGTCGTATCAATTGACCTCTTAGAGCGTTCCGTGCCTGGCACGTTCTGATCTTTGCCCACCCCTGGCCACGACATCGGCAACGACACGGCTACACAAGCAGCTTAGCTAGCTGCCAGACACGCAACCCGCAGCGGCGATGTATTGGCCAGCCCACGCTCGATCGGGAAGGTGAGAGGATTTCCTGCGAGAGCGGGAGAGTCGCCTAGCTGGTGTCTAGCTCCGGTGGGGACGACAAAGGTTGAACAGCATGTGGGGGAGAGGCGAGGCAGGAGAGAGAGAGAGAGCAAGGAAATGAGAGTTAAAGTCAAGAAGCAACTTTGCGTTTTGACTGAACCCATCCCAAGAGACGATAATTACAATTGGCAACCCGCTTCAACCAGTAAGAAAAGGGAAGACGACTCGTTCAACCCAAGGACAAGCCGGACCAACTCCCTTCCTCGGACAAGTGAACCCCTCAGGGCCAAGACACGTCAGGACCACACTCGATAGGCTTAACCGAGACGCGCGTGGATATCTTGTTTGTTGGTCGAGAAGGACGTTGCTCCGGCGGTGGAGGTGCGGAGAGGGGAGAAGTCAATTACACTACTCTAAAGGATTAGACAGGGATTGGTTTAGGGGCCCGGGCCACGTCTAATCTGCGCCTTATCGCCTGCCAATCATTCCCCTCACGTGTTGGTGGGAACGTGCCGGCCCCCGGAGCTCTGACCCCGGTCGTCCTTGGATGTGCCCCTGTTGCTTCGCCGGCGTCCGAATCCATTGAACTTGACTCGACATTCCTCACCCGTCACCCGCTGCCATTTTTCTCAAGTTATCGAAACTCACTCCTAACGGATTTTCATCTCACTCGTGAGGATCTCAGCTCACCCTCTTCTCATACACCCACAATCCAAGACTTGGTTGGAGCAATCTGCAGTTCAATTTACGCTCTCATGGTATCACAACTCTACTACAGCTCCCGAGGGCGATATCTCAGCTTCGCCTACAACTGCGGTGCGCACCTTTTCACTCAATTTTCCTACAAAAAGGAAAACCCCGTTTTCCCAAGGATGTTTACAAAACGTATCCCAAGAAACTTCCGTCCGCAGAGTGAACAGATTCCCTCGCAGCAAGCCTCTCCTAAGAATACAACCCAAAAAAAAAAGAAGATCCTCATCAGCAACGCGACAGGAGGAAAGCTGCTTCGCCGAGAGCTCAAGTGAGATCTAGCTAGCTAAGTTCCGCGCACACCGCAAAACAGAATGATTTTGTGTTTTTTGTTTTTTTCCTCATCCAGTCATCGAGACATATCAACACACTCGGCAAACAGCTCTACCAGCGTAGCTGCCTTTGGCTTTGGCCATTGGATGGGCCAGGTCCGCCGGGAGAGCGCCCGTTCCAGGACCCAACTCGGCCTTTGATCCTTCGGCTCCGGCATCGGGAACCAGACAGAAGCGTTCACTTCCGTCTACTCCTCATCGGCCGACTCTTCGTCGCGTCCGAGGAGGCCGGTGAGCAGGGCGAGAGGGTTGTTCTGCTGCTGCTGGCCGTCGGCCGCCTTTTCGCCAGCGCCGCCAGCACCGCCACCAGTGATCTATAGGTAGATTAGCATCATTGTTCAGTATGTGTGACTGAGAGGAGAACTTACACCCTCGAGAATGGAAGAGAGGATGTTGTTGCCGCCCTGCTGAGCGTTGTTGTTGTTCTCGCCCGCAGCATTGCCTCCGGCAGCAGCGCCGCCCTCGGCGTCGGCATTGTTCTTCTTCCCGCCGTTCTTCTTGCCGTTGTTGTTCTTCTTACCGGCGTTGCCACCAGCGTTCGCGGTTCCGTTGTTGGCAGCACCACCGGCACCCGCTGCCTCGCCGGCGCCGTTGTTGTTCTTCTTCTTGGCGTCGGCGTTCTTCTTTCCCTTGCCCGCGTTGTCGTTACCGGCCGCCGCGCCGTCGGCAGCGTTGGCAGTGCCGTTGTTGGCAGCGCCGCCTGCGCCGTTGTTCTTCTTGCCCTTGTTCTTCTTTCCGGCATCGGCGGCGGCTGCGTCCTTGTTCTTCTTGCCTTGCGCCTTGGCATCATTCTTCTTGCCCTTGTTCTTCTTGTTCTTCTTGGCCTCGCCGCCGGCGTTGGCGGTTCCGTTGTTGGCCGCTCCGCCTCCGGCAGCAGCACCACCACCGGCCGCATTGCCGGCTTCAGCGGCGGCCTCACCGGCCTTGTTCTTCTTCTTGGCGCCGCCGTTCTCAGCGGCGTCCTCTGCGGCATCCTCAGCGTCATCCTGGGCATCCTCGGCAGCGTCGGCTGACGATGGAGGTTAGTTGAGATGTAAGCTGGGCTGGACAGATATGGCACATACCTTGCTCTTCCTTGCCCTTGCCACGGCGAAGCTTGGGCCTGACGTCGGCTTGGGGCGCGAGGTTCATGTCCCTGATGGGCAGCGCTACGGATCGCTCATCATGGGTAGGAAGGGCGATAACATGGGCAGCGATGGCCGCAATGGAAAAGAGAATGGAGCTCTTCATCTTGGACGGTGTGCTTGGAAATCTCTAGTCACAGAGGTAAGACGTAGAAATGAAAAGGTTGATGAAACAGCCCTACAACTTGATAGAAAAAAAAAAGAAGAAAAAAAAAACCAGAGGTTCACAGAACCAGAGAGAATGGAAGAAAGTTGAGAAAAGACACTCAAGGAAAGACTGGACCAGCCAAAGTGAAGGAACTGAACCAGATTGAAAGTTTTGTTGAAGACTAGGAAGTGTCGAGAGAAGAGAACGAAAGAAGAGCCAGACTGGGCTGGGTTGATATAGACTGTTAGCTTGAGCGAATCTCACCCCGATCCAGATCCTTCGGAATTTCATGCCGCAGGTTAAGCATGCACAGAATGCTACGGTGAGGTCACAGTGCCAAGGAATTGAGACATCTTGTCAAACAAATGAGGTGAACACTATCTCGCCCGTTGCCACCATGTCAGCCATGTCACAGGCTGTGATCCATCGCGAGGGCAGTGCAGGTTTGGTGGAGCCAGGGGAGTAAAGGCCGCCCTCGGTTTGAGAGAGAGAAGAGGCGTGATGATGGTGAACGGGTAGAGGTGTGAGCCAAGCATCACGACGGCGGCCATGTCGCGCCAGACCCCGGAGCAGCCGCGAGCCGGGGGATGTGGAGACGAGGTCCCAAAAATAATAAAAAACAGGGCAACCGTCTGGAAGAAAAGGTGTGTGTAGCCGATTGATGATGGGCTCTCGTTACCGTGCGGTTGCGGTTGGTGGTGCCGATGAGGCCCATGAAGGGCGGCTGTTGATCAGACGGATGGTGATTCAGAAAGGCCCCGCCGCGCCGAATCCCAGTGTCTGTTCTCCGTGACTGTGGGCTTGCGGAGGTGGGAACGGGCACCAGCCTCAACGTTGGGGGCCTCTGGGAGAGGCGGCTAGACCCCGTTACAGCCATTACACAACAAGTCAACAGCAGCGCCGCGTTGGTAAAACCAAGGTCCTGCCTAGGTTCTGTTCCTTGTGCGCTGGTGGAACAGCCATGGGAGGGTTGTGCAGTTTGATCGGAGGGCAGGTTGTCAAACCTGGGATGAAACACCGCCAGCGAAAGCGCTTGGCTGGAGTCGCGAACGCCTTTTTCATGGTCATCCTCCTCAACTTGACTCTCGTCGCTCTTCTCCTGTGTTTGACTGCGTCCACCCCAGGACACTGGTGTCGAGTGAACAACCTGCCTGCAAACCTACCTGCCTGCCCTACACCAGGGCGGCGTTGGGGGGATGGGCATGGCCGAAGCGACAAAGTCTAATATTCAGAATGGCAACGGTGCACCCTGAGCTGTTTCTTGACAAGCAGGGGCGCAGGGGCATCTCTAGTGAATCAGAACCGGGCCCCTGGGTGTTCCAGAAGCAGCGAGTGCTGTGGATGGCTGGATTTGCAGATTTTGCTGGATCTTTGCCGGGTCACCGGTTACGATGGCCGCAATAGGGTAAAGCAAGCAAGACTCTCCCCACGAGCTTGAACTGTGAGCCGCAATGAGGCGTTGAAGGGGTCGAAGCTTGGCTTCACACCCTTGGCAAAATCGTTACACCCCTTGCTTTTCTCCTCGTTTTCGCCGCAACGTTGCTCGTTTAGCTGATTATTTTGGAATTTGGGGGGCCGGCTTTCTCGACTGACTGGCGAGATGCTTGTTCGTTTGGAAGTTGGGCCGCGGGTTGCGGTAGCTGCGCCATTCCGTCCCTTTCCATCCCGTCCGTTCCCCATCCCTTCACACAGTAAATGCCGAGGCCTAGAACATAAGGCGACGTTGGAAGTCAGCAGGCCCTGGCAACGTGGTGGCTCGAGGGTCGAGTACGAGAGAAAGGGACGGTGTTTCAACTGGTGCATCGAATTGCCAAGGTCCTCCGTCTCGAGGAGATTAACAAAATCGGGTGATGATCGTCGCGCAATGAGGCCAAGACTATCGAGCAGTGAGTGGAGGAAAGTGTTAATAACAGACCAAAGAATCAATAACACAAAGAAACCTGCTTGGTATTGGCGATGCTTCTGGCCTTGGTTCCCGAGCCACGGGAATCTCTTGGGTCTCTCGTTGGTTTGGCCTGTCCCCAGCCTTTAGACCCCAAGACTTCAGACTTCAGACCTCGGGATCTAGGAATCTTAGGCGACTACTTCTGGGGATCGCTGGGGCGGTCTCCAGGGTTCAGAATTACAGTAAAAGCCAAGCATTTTGGCGAGGAGAATCAGGGGATGAACGGATGTGCCGCGATCCTGTTTGGGAAATCATGGAGGAGGCGGGAGAGAGATGATCGGCGAGCCAGAAAATCAGACAGTGGCACAGGAAAGAAAGGCCCCCATCACACTGTTGACTGGGCCGTGCTGCATTGATTTCCCCACGAGAATGAAGAGGAGACAGGCTGCTCGCATCACTTTGACTGAAGGGGGCCCCCTTCGACCCCGTTGATCCATCCTTTTCCCACCCAGCCTTTGAACCAGTCTGTGAGTCGCGACAAGTGCTTGAGACTGACCCGAGCAGAAGGAGAGGACCCAGTGGCTCCCGTCTTGGCAAGTCGGTCAAGATCACGTGGCTCCTCCTTTTCCTTCGCATCAACGAAGCACAGTCAAATCATGTGGGTGATGACGAGTCCGCATTTCAGATTTGGTCGGGTCCTCCCTCCCATCTTTTCGTCACTTACACGTGGAGGGACCAAAATACCATAGGGACGCTATTCCAAATGACTCTGTTCTCCGCACGAGCCTGTTTTGCTTTGAATCGCGCAAGTCTACATTTAGCAACGGTGGGCAAAATCGACCGACTTCAGATGGCATCAATACGCTGTAAACCCGTATCCTTCCCGTATGAGAAAATTGCTGCAGGTTGCCTCGCCTACAGCGTCTTTACAACTCGCATATTGGCCTTGCGTGACACTGGCTTCAGCCATCTGAAGTCTTCGTAGAGCCATCTCATCGACATGCACTCTCTGACCCAGACGGTTCCACGGTCAGACTTGATGCGCCCGTCGGTCCTCAACATCCAGGTTTCTTGTCAGTGCTTCTGCATATTCACTCTCCTCCTCACGCTAATGTGCCAGGTCGCGGCGCGGAGTCCAACTCGTCCGATGGACAGGTGCCAAACTGCTGCTTTGAGCCGATCAGATCCCATCCCCTTTTCTATCGACTACCGGTGACGGGTGTCCCAGTTCTCCGCCTTCGTTGCCGACGTGGGCTGTCATCTGGTTCATCAGTCGCAGATGAGACTGAATCCGCTTTAGGCAACTCACGGGGTGGCTGTGTTTGGGTTCCACTGTGCCGCTCCCCGACGCCGGTAACGCCATCAATCCGATTGGCACTACCACCTGGCCATCCTGAACTTGGCCATTCTGCCTAAGGCTGGCAACTCCAGGTTACGAAGGATTCGTCCAGAGCAACACGGCGGCTGCCGCCAGATGTTTTCCATTCCGGTCCATTCTCTTCACAGTCGAAAACTGTTCATCTCTTGACGTGCTATAATTTTAGGCATGCTCCAACAACACCTTTGAGGTATTCCCACAGGTTCCTTAGCCTTTGACACTTTGACATCGACGCTCATACCAGGAAACGAGGTAATTGACAAAGTGTTGCATTCGGTCCATGTTTTGTTTGAAGTCTTCGATTTGATTAAAATTGCCTCACTCCCTGGATTTTGAAACACCATCAGCGACAGAGAGGTCCGGTGCCTGCTCGACCATGTGGGCCCCGCAGCCGGCTTGTCCGCCCGGGCTGGATGACTCGCTCGGCCCGTGGGCCGGAGAATCTTGCCGGGGCGGCTTCGACTTTACGCTACTGTTCGAGGAAGCCGTACTTGCGGTTCCCCTGCAATCCCTCTTCCTGCTGGTGCTTCCCACCTGCGCCCTACGCCTGGCAAGGTCGGATGTCAAGGTCGTGGTCAGCACCTTGCGTTATCTCAAAGCTGTCAGTCCCATAGAACTGGCGTTACTACCATTAGTGGCTGACGTAGTGAAAGTGTGCATCCATCTGCCTGGTTGCCCTCAATGTTGCGCTTGTCGTGCTCTGGACTACCACACCCTCAAACGTCTTCGTCCGCACACGTGCAACCATTCCCACCGCTGCCCTCAGCCTTGTTACCTCGCTTGGGCTGAGTTTGCTGTCATGGCTCTCACACGAACGGTCCGTGAGGCCGTCGTTCGTCCTCTCGACTTACCTCTTTCTGTCAGTTCTGCTGGACACCGCCCGTGCCCGAACCTTGTGGATGCTGGGACCCCATCGAATCATCCCCGCCGTCTTCGCATGCACCTTGGCGTTGAGGGCTGTGATGATCCTTCTAGAATCAACAGAGAAGCGGCGCATCCTGGTCCCGCAACATAAGGGATACTCGAAGGAGGTCACCAGCGGCACCTTCAACAGATCCGCCTTTTTCTGGCTGACGTCGCTCTTCATCAACGGCTACAGACACATCCTCCAGCTAGACGACCTCTACCCACTGGATCCAAAGCTAGCCTCGGGGCCCCTATATAGGAAACTCGCGGACGCGTGGGACAAAGGTAAACAATAAACCTCCCGCCCTCCCCAGCTAAAATATATTGTCCCGCAGACTAATCTATCTGGCAATTGCAAAAAGTCTCCGATAAGACCGCACCCGGCGCTCTGTTCAACACCTGGCTCCGTACATTTGCGGGTCCCGTGTCTGCCGCTATCATCCCGAAACTATTCCAGATCGCTTTCAATTACGCCCAACCGTTTCTCATAGACGAGGCGATTCGCCTGGCCAGCCAGCCGCAGACGCAGCCCTATAACAACCGTGGTTTTGGCTTGATAGGGGCGTACGCTCTTGTCTACACAGGCATTGCCGTGGGTTTCTCTTTCCTTCGTTTTCTCTCGTTTTGTTGCGACTGTTTCGGACTTTCGGCCGCTCTGGAGATCGCTCAATTGCGAACGCTGAACACAGTGCGTAGGTTTCGACGGGTCAGTATGACTGGCGCAATCAACGAGCGGCTTCGATAACAAGGGGCAGCACAACGGCACTTGTTTACAGAAAAGCACTGAGACTGGATCTGACATCACCAAATGTTAGTCCCTCGGGGGCTTTGACTTTGGTTGGCACTGATACCGAGACCATCAGTCAGGGCATCACCCAGCTTCATGAAGTTTGGGGAGGGCTCTTGGAGATTGGAATTGGCATTTACCTGATCTACAGGCAACTTGGGGCTGCTTGTGCCATGCCCGTTGCCCTTGTCTTTGGTACGACATTGTAATACATTCTCTGAGTGGCGCACGTGGACTAATTGGATAATCAGTTGTCCTCATCGCTACCGCCTTTTTCGCCATCCCGACTGGCAAGGCATCAGCAGAATGGATCAAAGCCTCACAAGACCGAGTTTCGACGACCTCGAAGACCTTGGGAAGCATAAAGTGGCTTAAGATATCTGGCCTCAATGATGTGGCCTTTTCAGTTATCCGGAGGCTCCGGGGTACGGAGCTAGAGGTATCGAGAAGATTCAGAATCTTGCTCGGCATCTCAATGATGTTTTGTAAGCCGTTTCGTTCTTCTTGCATGTCTATAACTGATGATAGCCTCCAAGTAATTTGCACGCCAATCTGGTCTCCGATACTTACGTTCAGCACTTTTGTTGGCACAGCATCCGGAAGCGGCAATACCCTAACAATCCAGAAGGCTTTCACGGCGTACTCTCTTTTGATACTGGTGAACCAGCCTCTGGTTGGTATCGTTATGGGGTTGCCCATTCTCGCAGCCGCCATCACATCTTTCCAGAGAATCCAAGACTTCCTGAACGGAAACGAGCGAAGCGACAACAGACTCACCACAGACAGTCCTAGGCGAGATAACAAAACCTTGACAGGAAAACTAGTTTCTGAGAGCCCCGCAAGAAAGGGCGTGCCGTTGCAAGATCTCGAACTTTTGGAGATGGAAAAGAACAACTCAATGAACTTCAACCTTGCTAGAAACGTCATCGTTTCCATTAAAGGAACGTTCTCCTGGTCAGACGACTCAAAACCTGTAATTGACATCCACAACTGGAACATCAAGCGCGGGGCCTTTACCGTGGTCCTGGGGCCTGTCGGGTGTGGAAAGTCGACACTTCTCAAGGCCCTCCTCGGTGAGCTTTCATCGTTCAAAGGAACAATCCATACCTACTTCACCGGCATCACGTACTGTGGTCAGACTGCGTGGATACCGAACGATACGGTACGAAACATTGTCGTCGGTCACACCGCGTTTGATCCGTCCTGGTATCAGAAGGTCATCAGGGCCTGTGCTTTGGAGCAAGATATCTCGAGCTGGCCAAAGGGAGAGAACACCGTAGCTGGAACCAAGGGAATTTCCATGAGTGGTGGACAGAAACATCGGCTGGTATGTCTCCCTACAATGAATGGTAACCCCTGAGTCTAACATCCATTCAGGCTATAGCGCGAGCTCTGTATGCAAGGCAAGAGCTGTTGCTTCTCGATGATGTCTTCAGCGGCCTAGACTCTGGTACCGAAGACATTGTCTTCAACAGCCTTTTCGGTAGCGATGGCTTGCTTCGGAATACTGACACGACCGTTGTTCTGGCATCCTCCGATTGTATGTTCTTCGATTACGTCACATCACGTCCTCGCTTTACTGACAGCTGAGGTGCAGCGCGTCGACTATCTTTCGCCGACGAAGTCGTTATCCTCAGGGAAAATGGCCAGATCATGGATAATGAAATAGCTGGGAAACTTGCCAGGAACCAAATCCTTGAGAAGGAACCCACCGAGTCAGCCGAGTTCCCAAAGGCGTCGTCTCTTCAAGCAGAAAACTTCAACGACAGGCCACCAACTACAGTCTTGGACATGCTCGAGGACCAGGCGGACGCTACGCGTCAGCTCGGCGACTGGGGGATGTACAGCTTCTACGCCAAGGCAGCTGGATGGTTCAGCTTGACTGCATTCGCCAGTGCCATGATTGTATTCGCCTTTTGTGATTCTTTCCCAGGTAAAGCCTACACCGGTTTTCTATTATGATAGTCGATTCCTGAGCTGATGGGTGATGGTCACAGATGTATGGCTCAAGTGGTGGGCGGAATCAAACGAGACAAGGCCGAATCAAGACCTCGGAAAGTGGCTTGGTGTCTATGCTGCTCTCGGGGTCGGATCTGTAGTATCGGTTCTATTTGGCATGTGGTAAGTCTCAAGAAGACAGGTTACTTCTAAATCAACTCTGACATCTTATACTAGGCAACTCTTCATCGTCATTATCAACAAGTCCGGCGTGTATTTCCACGGCGTCTTGCTGGACACCACGTCTCGGTAAGGCACAGAGATTATCTACTTCCCTTAGACAGAGCCTAATGATTTCAGTGCACCAATGTCATTCCACAATTCCGTAGACAGTGGTATCACGGTCAACAGATTCAGCCAGGACCTCCAACTCATCGACATGGAATTACCATCCGCCGCACTCGGGCTAGCCATTGGTTTGCACACCTGCCTCCCTCGAAGCAAGCTTCTCCCCATCTAACCCTCATCCAATTCAGGCGTAGCATTCGGCGTGGCCCGCTTCATAATGATCTCCGTATCATCCCGCTACATGGCTGCGATTCTCCCCTTGCTTGTCCCTGTCTTCTACGCCATTCAGCACTTCTACCTTCGCACCTCACGTCAGATGCGTCTCCTCGACATCGAGCATAAGGCCCCACTCTACTCTCAGCTCATCGAGACTCTCGAGGGTTTGGCAACTATTAGAGCGTTCAAGTGGGAAGAAGACTTTGAGAAGACGAATCTGCATCGGCTGGATAACTCGCAACGGCCCAGCTACTTACTTACGTGCCTCCAGCGGTGGCTGACATTTTCCGTGGACATGGTCATCGCGGTCATCGCTCTGATATTGGTCGCGCTCGTCACAACACTGCGGGAACAGATCGGCCCTGGGTTCATTGGTATTGCTTTGACTAACATATTGTCATTTAGCGGCATTGTAAAGACGATCGTCACGTCATGGGTGACGTTGGAGGTTTCACTCGGCGCGGTTGCGCGGGTGAGGAACTTTTCCTTGACTACGAGACCTGAGGGGGATTCCGAGGTCCATCTCACTGAGCCGGAAGGAGAGTGGCCCAGTCGAGGTGCGGTTGAGTTTTGTAATGCAACGGCGTCATATCCGTAAGTTCGGGGGAGCACCATAGTATCTATCAACAAGAGGGAGGCTAAATATGTTGCAGGTCGTCTGGCACCGTCCTGAAAGGGGTCGACCTGTCAATACAGCCAGGCCAAAAGGTCGCCATATGCGGACGAACAGGGAGGTAAGTTGTCGTTGCTACTAAAATGAAAATCCATTAAGAGCTATCTGACATCAAGAACAGCGGGAAAAGCTCTCTCATTCTCTGTCTTCTCCGCATGATGGACCTAGATTCCGGCTCCATCACGATCGACGGCGTCGACATCTCCACCCTCCCGCATGAATACGTCCGCTCTAAGCTCGTCGCCGTACCGCAAGAGTCATACATCTTTGATGGGACGGTTCGTATGAATCTCGATCCGACCGAAAGTGCACCAGACTCGGAGGTCATAACTGTTCTTGAAAGAGCACAACTCTGGGACAAGGTCGAGGAACGAGGCGGGCTCGACGCGGTTATCGACGATAAGTTCTTTTCTCAGGGCGAGGCTCAGTTGTTGGTCTTCGCGAGGGCGATGCTGAGGAATGGCAAGGTGCTGATCTTGGATGAGATCACCAGCAGGTGAGACTGAGCCAGTGTCTCCTCATTAGGAGAAAACTTGCTGACGTGCGCCGTAGTTTGAACGAAGAGTCGAGCCGAATTGTTGATGAGGTACTTAGGACGTGGTTTCATGACTGGACCATCATCGTCATCGCACATAAGTTGGAGTCGATCCTGGAGTTTGACCGTGTTGCTGTCGTTGATATGGGCGTGGTAGTTGAGTATGACGAGCCACACCGGCTTTTGGGTCGCGCCTCTTCTTTCAAGGCGTTGTATGAGCACTCTTGACAACCTACTCCTTAGAAAGGAGCCGAGTCATTGCATACTTGTTTTTGAGGCTATAGTAAGAGTCTCCGCTCAGTAACTGTAACTATAGTGCATAATAATACCCCCCTTTTCCATTGATATCCAAAGAAGATGCAAGTCCAAAACCACCCAAATCTAAGCTCCACGTAGGCGTCGAACAATGAAATATATGGACCGGGAAACATAAACTAAGTATGCAAGGGGTGACAGAAAGAACCGGACGTACATTGTCGTCTTGTTCTCCTTTCCCTCAGTACATATTCGTAGCGTCCTCTTTCGTGGTAGTAACGCAATATGAGAACGTAATAGATATGATAACACTAAACTTTCATGGCTCCTACAACTAGGTTGAACGAGGGACACTAAAGAATGTAGGCCAAAGGAACGCTAGTTACCTATCACCTAACGCAAGACGCATAAAAAGTGAAAAGTTCGATACAACATTTACTCAGTTCATTCATAACCAACGAGTGTTATCGGATCATGACGGTCTGGTATCAACGGAATGTTTGTATCTGTGGTAGGATGGAGTGAAACTGTGACGGAAGTCTCCATCTTGTCGTCTGACCAGCAGATCGGCAAACCATCCTCGGAGGACGGTTTAAGCATGTTCGAGAGGTGGTCCTTCTCGGCGGGAGTCTGAACTCCAAGTCGGATTGAACAATCGATAAGTCGTCAGGAAATGACCGAGATTCAGTCGCACTTCTATCGCAGTTTTGCGTAGCTTTGCCTTCAAAAGCCATGAGAAAGACAGGTACATAAAAGCTATTGCCGCGGAACCTTAACCTGAGTTAAATAGTCCAGCGACAGAGTCATAACGCTACAATCTAGTATGGGGGGGTCACCGAGGAGCCCTTCTGTCGTTGCTTTGCTCTCTGCAATCAGCTCGTGACACGAAGCCGTCATACGAAGCTGTCGTCAACACGATATGCACAAGAGAGAATCGGAGACATCATGTGACAGCAGAGAGTAATATGGTTGGAAGGATAACAGGAATGAATTGGACCCGCATTATCATGACTGGGTTAGCCCCGGAAGCCTGAGCAGCAACAACCGGGGATCTGAGTTTATGGCCCATGATGCCCCTCCATTCGGGTGCCCAGGGTCGACTGATTGGTCAATTACTCTTCCGAGTCGCTCTGCTACAATAGAAACCGAGACTCGTTGCCGCGGGCAGTACAATGGAAGCGCCGAGGTTCGTGTGTTGTCGGCCGGCGCCCGGGCCATGCGCCTCCGATTTTGCAGTGTCACTGGGAATCAAGATCCGGCAGTCGGCACGGGACAAGAAACAATGCTCGCTCAAAGTAAGCGTTCCTTGCGTCAACCCACCGATCAAGTCATACGAGCCAGTTTGCCTCGTTCGATACCAGTCCACTTCCTTCTCAGATCGATCGTGAGAAGCCGGCCTGGATATATATCTTATCGTTCGAGTCCGTGAAATCACAACTCCGGGCGCTGGTTGACAATCCAAGGGGAAAAAGAAGTGAGAACGCGGGGGAAGAACACTCTGCCGGGAACAATCGTCCCTCGTAGGCCAATTACCGCCCACATCTCCCGAACGGCCCCCCCTAAATTGCGGCGACCCCACACTGTAGTTGTCGAAAAGCGGGACATTTTCATTCTCCATGCACCGTACCCCTCGTCGTCCGGGGTTCGGAAACGAGGGGCAGCAACAGCTCCAACCGTCCATCTTTCCCCCGTCCCCCATGATACAAGGTACATACTTCTTTTCTTAAATCTTTCGTCACCTCAAATTCTTCCATCTTTTTTCTCTCACATGATTCTCGCTCTGGCCTTGTAAACTGCAGGTACCGTGATCTTTGTCAATTGGAGCTCAGGCTACATACTTAGAAGCTCTCTAACCTCGCCGGGACTCTTCCGACTTTGACGTAACCTCGCTGTCAACTTCTCCGACTTCGCGCCGCTGTCGTCCTCACTGCGAAGCATTTTCGTCCAGCCCATGCCCCCACGACCATCCCGACTCCTCCCAACCCTCAAGACAACCTCCGCTGCCAGACTCTTCTCCACGACGCCCAAGATGCCCGTCCACCACCTCATGATCGGGACCTGGACCCCGCCGGGCGCCATCTTTACTGTCGCCTTTGACGACGAGAAACTCACCCTCGAGCTCGTTAAGCGCACCGAGATCCCCAAGGACGAGCCCATATCGTGGATGACTTTTAGTGTAAGATGACCTTGGGGTCGTTGTGAATGCGCAGCAACTGGACCAGTTGGACCGATTGGCTTACACGGCATGACTCGACAGCATGACAAGAAGAACCTCTACGGCGCCGCCATGAAGAAGTGGTCCAGCTTCGCCGTCAAGAGCCCCTCCGAGATCGTCCACGAGGCCTCTCACGACATGACCCATGATCGTACGTCTCACGCTCCATGCTGCGGCGCACCTGTGCTGCCATCGAGCCTCCCATCCAGACTTGGCCAGAACAAACCCAGCTAACACCGTCCCAGCCAACGCCGCCCTCTCAACAACAAACACCCGCGCAATCTTCCTTCTCGCGGCGCAGAAGCCCCCCTACGCCGTCTACTGCAACCCCTTCTACAAGCACGCCTCCCACGGCAACATCTTCACCGTCTCCCCCACAGGCGCACTCCACACAAACGTCCAGAACTACCCCTACGATCCCAACTCGGGCATCCACGGCATGGTCTTCGACCCAACCGAGACCTACCTCTACTCGGCCGACCTGAGCGCGAACAAGCTCTGGGTCCACAAGAAGCAGTCCCCGGACTCGGCGGAGCTCGACCTCGTCGGCTCCGTCGACGCCCCGGACCCGGGCGACCACCCGCGCTGGGTCGCCATCCACCCCACCGGCAAGTACCTCTACGCCCTCATGGAGGCCGGCAACCGCCTCTGCGAATATGTGATCGACCCGTCCACCCACCTCCCCGTCTACACGCACCGGTCCTTCCCCCTGATCCCGCCGGGCATCCCGGGTGCCAAGAACAAAATGTACCGCTCCGACGTCTGCGTCCTCTCGCACAGCGGCCGGTACCTCTTCGCGACGGCCCGCTCCAACAGCTTCGACGTCACGGGCTACATCGCCGCCTTCAAGCTCGACGACAACGGCCACATTGAGAGGCAGATCTGCCTGAACCCCACGCCCACCAGCGGAGGCCACAGCAACGCCGTCAGCCCGTGCGACTGGAGCGACGAGTGGCTCGCCATCACGGACGACCAGGAGGGCTGGATCGAGATTTACCGCTGGCAGGACGAGTTCCTCGGCCGGGTTGCGAGGCTGCGTATTCCTGAGCCCGGATTCGGAATGAACGCTATTTGGTACGATTGAAGCAGATAGCGAAGCTAGGATAGGGAAGGGCACGCCTTCAAGGTTATAAATGGAGATAGATACATATAACTTGCATACACACCATACATATATTTTAGACAACCGCAACGGTACCTTTAATTGCCCAAGATGGCATGTTAAGGGAATGGTTCAATATCCAATGCGGGAAATTGTGCAATCGCTCAAATTACTATTCGATATCATACAGACGCACCTCGCCCACAAAACCCGGTCACACCCGTCTACGACTTGTTTTTCCTCTTCTTTCTCCTATTCTTCTTTTTACTCGCTTGTTGGCTGTTGTTATTGGTGCTTGGGGCAGTACTAGACGCGCCGTCACCATCGTGTTCTTCGCCCTCCGAATCGCGACTGGAAGTCTGCGCATTGGCCTGGCTGGTAGTCCGGGAACGGTGTCCAGAGGACCCCTTAGATCCAACCTCGTCAGAATCCGAGCTAGCGGCCTGGATAATAATCTTCCGCACGCCACTGCTCGTCTCAACCACGTTCTCGCTGATACTACCGCTTCGAACAAGAGGTCGGCGCTTGGGAGTAGCGGATCCTTCTTCAACAATGCTCGTCACGCTTGTCGCGCTGCTGATCCGACCGGGAGAGACAATGATGGTTAAGTCTGTTCGGGCAGCCTCCGGACTTCCACTTCGCGTAGCTTCGGGGCTACCATTCTCAGGAACGGTCGCGGGTACGATCACCTCGTCAGAACTCTTGTCGTCCTCAGCGTCGTGACCGCCACTGGAGAGTCTGGCCTGAGCCTCGCTCATGCCCGCCCCGCCATAACTCTTACGAATGGCATGAACGCCGCCCTTTCCAGTAAGCTTAGGCCGCATGAGAGGTGTGTGTTCATCTGTCTCTTCGTCCAATCTTTGCTCGCTCACTTCACCAACCACGGAGGCGGGGCGAAGAGCCGGAGAGGGGCTGTGGATCTGGGACAGAGGCGCGCCAGTCTGAACAGGCTTGATCTTGACTGTCGTTGACTTCGTGTTCTTGGGGTTCGATGCGCGATTGGAAGGCCCAAGGTGCTTGAGGTGCTGCTTAGCCTCGTCAAATGTAGCCTTGACTGGAACGGCAGATGAAGTCATACGCCCGTCTGGACCTGCAGAACTTCTTCTCATCAGGAACGTTGTCCGCGGCGCACTGCTAGACAGATTCTCTGGGGCATCACTAAGAGCACTAATGGATCCATTGCGTTCATATGGGGGGTGCGGTTCTTCGCCAAACTCGATGAGATCGCCGTTTTCGGGGATAGGCCTCGGAGAGGGCTGGCCTGTCTTCTTCGGAGTTCGCGCCTTGGGTGCAGGAGTCATGCGACGAATGGCCTTGTGTACGTCAATGTATACGTCAGACTCGTCGATAATTTCCCTGCCACACGTTAGGATATTTTCGCAAAGAGATCAACAGGAAGCAACTCACTCTCCAATAAGCTCCTCAATGACGTCTTCGAGGGTAACGACACCGATGGCACCGTAGTCAGCACCAGGATATTCGGATACCAGGACCATGTGGGATTTGCCCTCCTGGAAAAAGTTCACAATATCCAGGCAGCTTGTCTCGGGGCGTGTCTCGGGGAGCGTGGCCAGGGGGAAGTCCTTCACCTGCAAGCAGTCCTCCGGGTCGTAGGTGATGAGAATCTTGACTAGGAGCATGCCTACAAAGTCGGTCGGCTTTCCAGTGGCGTGAATGGGAATGCGAGAGTAGCCTTCGGACAGGATCCTATCCATGGTCTTCTCGTCAAGAACGGTGTCCTCGGCCATGATGAAGACATCGTCCATGGGGGTCATGACATTCTCGACGGGCTTCTCCTTCAAATCCAAAACGGCACTGATGATGGTAACCTCATCCTGGTTCAGGCGTTCGCCAACCTCGCCAAGGGACTTGTGCAGGGTGACCAGGGTCTTCAGGCCGCTCTTCTTGTACACCGTGCCGTGATCCTCGCCCAGTGCCCAGTCGAGAAGCTTAGCCGTGGGCCAAGCAATGGGCGCCATGAGCCACATGAGCAAAAGCACAGGCTTGGACATGTAGCCACCGATTTGAAGACCGTATCGAACGCAGACGGATTGAGGTACGACTTCGCCGAAGATGACTGCGCGAACATGTTAGCCGAGGTCGCGCATTCGCCGCCTTCTTATTCCACGTACCAATTAGCACAGTACTGCCAACAACAGCCTCAACACCTCCGCCAAGACAGCGATCCAGGACAACAGGCAAGGATTCGTTGACGATGACGTTGGAGAGAAGTAAAGTGACCAAAACCCAATGCTTTCCCTTCTTGAGCAGATTGTAGACGCGCTTGGCATTCTTGGACTGAGATTCGTCGGGGTCGCCGGCGAGGACCTGGAGGTAGATGCTGTCTTGTCCCATCAGGCTAAAAGCTAATGTTAGCAAAGGGGCATCGGCGAGACAGATGTAAGGTATGTAAGTGGTATTTACGCGATGGTCAACCCAGCAAAGGCACCTCCAAGGAGAACGAGGGCGATGGAGGCGCCCATCAGGGGCCAAAAGGAACTGCCATCGGCCTCAGGCTCATTGTCGGGATGATTTACGGCATGGATGGGCGCGGCGGCGACAGAAGATACACCCAGCGTCAAAGCCTTAGTAAGGCCCAGGACGGCGGTGCGGAAAAGACCGAAGCCGCCGGCATTGTTGGCCCGTCGTGTCGGGACCACTCCCCTTGTGGCCATAATCCTCGGCTCGTCGATTGAGAGATCGTGTGTCGTGAGAAGAGACGTAGAGTGGGTGGAAAAGCAGCGAGGTCAAGCGCACATTTTATGTGGCGGACGCGGGAGACGGGCGAGAAACGGGGCAAACTCAGGGTGGTAAGGTGCAGTGCTCCACTCTGTTTACCTGCAGCTGCTTGTGCGTACGCAGGTGGGCGAGGTAAGGCGGGCAGTAGCTCCACCGACGAGCCAAGATCGGAAGACAAGTGGGTATCGTTGTGGACGGCGATGCAGTGTGGTTCGAGCGACGGTGCCTTGCAGACGGAGACCAAGGGCACAAAAAAGAGTTGCTGGACGACACTGATGATGACGATGATGAGCCTATGTATAGATGCTTTGCAGCGACAAGAGACGAGGATATCAAGAAGCCCGGGACAGAGCTAATGGGAAAGGAAAACAGAAGGACGGGAAAAGGATGCAATGGTAGGGCAGAGGTAGGTAGGTACCTACGGAAACTTTGCTTCTTTCTCAATGGGTGTTACCTCGGCTAGCCAATCAAAGGCTCTCGTGGCGCACAAGCTTGGCGTCATCAACGGTCGGGGGGACGGGGCCTTGAAATGCGAGAATGATGCATCATTGCCGCAGAGACCTTGGGACCTCCGCACTGGCATGCAAGTTGCCCACTCTAGTGCCTAGACGCAAGGTCAAAAGGCTGTCATCGGCACGTACTTCTATCGGCTATTCGGAATGGGCAAAGTCAGTGAGCGCTCTTGCTTCGTCTCACTTGCCCCACCATTTGCCTTTTTTGTTTTATTTATTTTTTTGCCGCGACACAATGTCTCGTCATTCTACGTGTGTACCGGGATTGTGCAAAATCCGGGGTAGAGTTATGCAGGATAGGATACCACAGCCAAGATGTCTTATTTGACTTGGGCAGTACATAGCAGCATAGCAGCATAGTTGGAAATCGCGATAGCCAGAGCTCCTCGCAGGAACTAGAGCTCAAGGTCCAGGCCTGGGCAGGTGCTTGAATCTCTGCTCGGTGCCCATTGGGCTCTTTTGCTGGCTGGTCCCTTGCCCCGGGACACGAGCACATGGAGAGGTCAACCTGGTCGTAGGTACTTTGCCTTGACTGTGCAGTGTAGTGACACATGCCCCCATCCTGGTATTCACCGACCAGACTTGCCCACGTGAGCAAGTATCTCGCGGTATTTCAATTGCACAAAAACGCCATCGCTCATGGTGAAGCGACTCAGCGCTACGACACGTCAGTCGTCGGCCGAGCTGTCTATGTAGTCGACCAGCTGGGAACCCGAAGGATTGCCCATCTCCGTCGACATCACAGCGCTGGAGTCCATCAGGTGTCCACGAGTCGTGGCAGCGGACCCTGCGTCCGCCAGTTCACAGACTTTGAGGTGGCATTGACCTTCTTCACTCGATAAATCCGCCTCACCACCCATTTCGTGCATTTATGGAGAAGTTGCATAAACCCATCAGATCTACTGCGGGTTGTCGCAAAACTTGCAGCAACAGGAGCGAGCGATGCATCCGAGCGGAAACATCGCAAACAACGCCACTTCCTAATCACTGCCGTTATCCGAGTTGATGCGACACCGAGGCAACTTGTTCAACATGAAAGTCTGGCAACATCCCAATTCTGGTTTCGATGAAATTGCCAAACTTGAGTGGTTAGGGTCGCTGTCATTGATCTAGTTAGGCACTAAAATGTCCGCCCACGTTTAGTGTTGCAATCGTCTCCAGTTATTTGCCATGTCACTTCTTTCGCTCGCCAATAGCATCACAAAAATTGCCAAGATCCATGAACTCGTGGGGGGGGGGGGATCACCCCTCCCCCAAACCACGACTCTGCTTCGTTCTTGCGCTATGTTAATCACTGGCAGTTGGCACGCGACAAACGGAACCCACACGGATTCTTTCTACCACTCGCCAGCCTACGGACTTCCTCCTCCTCCTCACAACCTTACCAGGCTTACATTCAAAATACCTTCAGCTTTCTGCAAGTCATCGACAACTTCACCGCCAACCTCTCCCTTCACACCCAGAATCATGAGCGCTTCGTTGCCTCCCTCCGCCTTCCTCTCCTCTCCGTCCAGGCTGGCCACCTGCATGAAGGTGATGTTGATCCCATGCCGGCCCAGGACCGTTCCTACACCGCCAATCTTGCCTGGCTCATCGTAGTTGTGCAACACCAACATCGTCCCTTGCGGCTGGAATGTTGCGCTGAACCGGTCCAGCTTGGAGATGTATATGCTCTGTCCCGAGACATACCCCTCAATGACCTGCTCGCCATCCTCGCCATGTGATCGGAGCGTCACCAAGCTGGCATACACGGCGTTCTTCACTTCTCCACTGTGCGTCTCGCTGATGATGATGCCCTTTTGCTTGGCGGTCAGGCTGGCGTTCACAATATTGACATCACGCCCGCCAGAGTCGCTGATGGACGAGACAAGACCCTTCACAAGAGCGGCAAACAGCGGTCGGGTGTTGGAGATGCCTGCCAAGTCGCCTTGGTAGATGAGCTCGAACTTTCGGCCACCCACCATACCGCCTCTGCCTCCAACGAAATGTTGCGTGTACAGACCGCCCATCTTCTCGATAAGCCGAACAAACGGTTGCAGCTTGCGGTATTCTTCTGGCATGATCAATGGCGCGTTGACAGCTGCCGTCGGTAGTCCGCCGCGGAGAATCTCGGCCACCTGCGTGCAGACATCCATCGAGACATTCTCCTGGGCTTCGACCGTGGACGCGCCCAAGTGCGGTGTAGCGACTACCTTGGGGTGTCGGGCCAATTGAGCAGCTATCGAGTCGGCTTCGACAGGCTCTGAGGTAAAGACGTCGAGACCAGCTCCAGCGATCCATCCCTCATCCAAGGCACGAAGAAGGGCAGCTTCGTTATACACCCCGCCTCGTGCCACGTTCAAGACCCTGGCAGATTTCTTCATCTTTTGGAACTCCATCTCCTTCAACAAGTCCAACGTACTTGCCATCAGCGGGGTGTGGATTGTCAAGAAGTCCACAATCGGCAGCAGGCCCTCGAGATCAGACACAAGCTCGACACTCGCTTGGCGAGCAATCTCTGCACTAGCATACGGATCAACCGCCTTCACCGTCATGCCGAGACCGATGGCCATCCGGGCAACCTTCATTCCCACCTTACCCAGTCCGATGATACCGAGTGTCTTACTGCCGACTTCGACGCCGACAAGCTTGCTTCTTTCCCACTTCCCATCCTTCATTGTGGTATCCGCGCGACCGACATTGCGTGCCGTAGCGAGGAGGAGAGCAATTGTGTGCTCGGCAGCCGCAACGATGTTACCAGAAGGCGAGTTGACAATAATGATGCCTTGGCTTGTCGCTGCGTCTACGTCGATGTTGTCCACACCCACGCCAGCTCGTGCCACAACGCGGAGCTTTTTACCAGCTGCAAGTACAGCCGCAGTCACTTTCGTCTCCGATCGCACGATCAGCGCATGGTAGTTGGGGATGGCATCGACGAGGTCTTCGGGGGACAGCTTGGTGCGGTTGTCCACGTCGTACTTTCCCTGGAGAAGGGCGAGACCGTCCGAAGAAACCTTCTCGGGGACAAGGATGCGAGGTCTGTCGGATGAAAAGGACGACACTGTCGATGTGATCTTCTCGATAGCAGAGGGAGCCATGGCTGGCACAGAGTGTTAGGCAATTGCACGTTAAATTGTCCGCAGTTTGGTGTAAAACAGGACGACAACCGACCGGTACAGAAAGCTGGAGGTCGGAGCTGAGGAATACTAACACACAAAGAAGAAGGCTTACACCCGCGACAGCCGCTTAGGTTTATATACAGAGCACCTCCCACCCCCCGCATGACAGAGCTAGATACGTCCGAGTTTGAAGTTGGTATGGCGGACGGAAACCTGCATGTCTGAGCCGGATCCAAAAGGAAAGGTTCCATCGAGCGATATCGGGCCTCTCCATCAGCGGGGGACGTCCGCTCAGCTAATAGCATGTGCTAATGGGAGCTGGGTGTCCGATGCGGGCAATGACGCCGCAAGGCGAACAGACACGGACTCGAGGAACGATTCTGCCTATGGCAGAGGGAGGATCCGTTGGAGAGGTATCGAGATGCGACGGATTAAGGTGTAAGTCGGACGCGAGGGATGCGCGACCCCTCACTTCCCCCACGTTCACCTAATGCACCGGCGTCCCGCCCCCGCAACTTAACTGGTTAGCCTCCTTGATCCAGTTCCTTTGGAATCTGTGGCATGTTTGCGGCCATCGATGCTGGCTGGTCTCTTTCCGAGCAAGCGCTGCCGAAACGTCCTGGATTGGAGGAGTGCTGAGTCCCCAGACGGACTGCGACGTACACAAAGTGGCACGGGAGGACGATCTTGGACGGCGTTGCAGGCCTCTCAAGTGACCTGCTGATGATACCCTTGCTCATGGTCGTTCCATCAAGGTGCGGTCCGCATCCCGGAGAAGTAGATATTGACTATCCTTTTCAAGTGAGCTTGGCATGTTCCGGAGACAGAGACCAGATGCTGCGGCATAATCCTGGAAAATCCCTTAATACGCGTCCGCCGTGACTCAAAGCTATGGCCCCGTCGGAGGGGTTTAGTTTTGCTGGTATGGTGGGCCAATGAGCATCATCAAGTCAATCACGGTGAGCTAGTTTCTTAATTTCGAAACCGGTCTTAACACCAGCTGCTCAATTTGGTATTCGACTGAAGGATGCTGGATGACAAATGTGTTCTGAAGATGTTGTCCAATGGGTCAAGTCAACTCAAAATAATGGCACCTGTTTTTGTAAACAAAGGCGATACCAATGCTGCGTTACTGAATAGCAGGCAGGCAACCGCGATGGTTCTCGAGCTGGTTTCTAGCTGCCTGGAAACAGGCAGACAGACTCTGTAGTTGGGATTGAAGCTTGTATGACCAATTAGTTTCTTCCCGAAAGCCAACTCCATGTTTTTTTTTTTTTGTGTGTGTGTGTGGAAAGCGTAACAACCTACTGCATAGTACCTGCCAAATTTGTGTATCGGTTCGAACACGGAGCTATTGCTGGACTACTTATCTGAAGTTTTAGTTCTTCCACGCATAACTCTCTTTCTTCCAGACTCCATTGACAGGGTCTAAGCGCAATCAGTCTGAGCAGTACAAGATTGCTGGGAATGACAGAACCACGGATTGCATGATCAATTCATTCATCTTTAGAGCTTCTGAGAACGAAAGAGAAACAAAGGCAAAGCGACTGCCAAATATAGATATCGTTTGTAGATATTGCAAATGTGAAGAAATAATGTGTTGTCAGAACAAAGCACAACTAACGCAAGCGCAGCTAACTTAACATGGGCACCTGCCAATGGAGATGGTCACCTGTCAGCGCATCTACCACCCTTTCCGTCCATGTCCAGTGGAATGGTAGGACCCCACCTCCACTGCCGTCATCACTGCCTTAGGCAGGGACATATGTTCTACGGTCTCGACCCCAGTTGCCCCTTACCTGGCCGGTATCAGCGCCGCGTGGATACTCTATTCCATAATATTAATCCCAGGCACACGACGGTCAAGGCCCAGCTGGTCAACTCTGCGATCTTGCGATCCTCCTCCCCCTTTCCCTCCAACTTTACCTACCGCGTCACTCGGAGATCGCTCGACGAATTACAAATACCGCTCGCCCGCAGCATCTTCAATCCTCCGCCTCGGACACACACAAACAAAGGCCACCATGTCTCGAAGACCGCCGCCGAACCCCGCCGCCGAAAGAGCGGCCCAAAATCAGCAGACAATCAAGAGCCTCTTGAAGTTGGAGTGCAACAAAGTATGCGCCGACTGCAAAAAGAACAAGCGTAAGTCTGAGGCAATGTTCCTACCCAATGCCTCTCGATCTTCCTACTGACGGTGCCACGTTGCAGACCCGCGATGGGCTAGCTGGAACCTCGGCGTCTTTATCTGCATCCGGTGTTCGGGCATCCATCGTGGTATGGGTACGCACATCAGCAGAGTCAAGTCTGTAGACCTCGATTCCTGGACCGACGAACAGCTCCGAAGCATCCTCAGCTGGGGTAATGCGCGCGCAAACAAATACTGGGAGGCCAAGCTGGCGCCCGGCCACGTCCCCTCCGAATCCAAGATCGAGAACTTCATCCGCACCAAGTACGAGCTCAAGCGATGGACAATGGACGGCCCCATTCCCGACCCGGCCAGTCTCGACGTCGACGGTGACGACGACGTGCCTTTGAGCCTGGTCAAGGAGAAGCAGAATGTGGAGCGGAGGGAGTCGGTTCGCAAGAGTTCGGTTGGAAAGTCGGCGGCTCCTCCCAGGAACGTTACTTCCCCCCAGCCGCAAGTTGATCTTATCGGCGGCGATCCCATCCCCAGAGCTAGTACAGCCGGCCCGCAGCCTGGCAAGGTGCTCCCGAAATCCGACCCCGCGCCTCCCAAGGCCACGAGCACTAAGGATTCTCTTCTGGGACTGGATTTCTTCGGAGAGCCCGCTGCTCCTCCACGACCCGCCAGCACCAACAATGCAGGCGGTATGGGAGGACCTTCGCGGCCAGACCTCAAGCAGTCTATCCTGTCACTCTACGCCTCGGCCCCGCGACCCCAACCTCAGCAACAGCAACAGGCTCCTCAGGCCGCCGGCGGGGCATTTGGCGGCATGCCTTCGCCTACCTTCGGGCACCAACAGCAACAGTCCTATGGCGGCATGACTGATGCCTTCAGCAGCCTCAGCTTCTCCAACACCACCAGCCCCAAGCCGGCTCAGGCAGACCCATTCGCAAGCCTGGCTAGTCCCGTCAGTAGTAGCAGATCACCACCGCCCGCGTCAAACAACGCTTTTAGTGGTCTCAGTGGCGGTAGCTTCTTCGACTCCAAACCGGCGGCCCCTGCACCCTCCACGCATCAGAAGCAGCCTTCGAACAGTGGCTTTGGCGGATTTGGCTGGTCCAGTTCCCCTGCTCCGGCTCCAGCCCAGTCCCAGCCGAAGCCCGCTCAACCGGCGTCTTCCATGGGAGACCTATTCGATCTGTCCGCTCCCGCCCAGCCTGCCGCTGCCCCCAGCAAGCCCTCTCCCACTCCCGCCTCATCGTCCGTCTTCAACCTCTCCTCGAACCAAACCAAGTCGCCGCCTCCCGTTACCAACCCGACCGTAGCCGCCTCGAGCACGATCGGCTCAGGAAACTGGTCAAACTCGGATGTCTGGGGCTCCAACGCCTGGAGCACACCCGACACAAACACTGCGGCTGCTGTGCCCGCTGCCCCCAAGCCTGCGGAAGCTCCCAAGTCCGCCTTTGGAGGAACCGGTGACTTTGGTGGATGGGGCTCGTCTGGAGTGTCCTCAGGATTGTCCACTGGATCGTTCGCCAACACGCCGATTGTCCCCGGAGCATCCGGTGGCTTCAGCGCGGCACCCAAGGTTGCGGCCGATGAGGAGTTTGGTGGATGGACCAGCAGCACAGAACCCGCTGCTGGTTCCGGATCTGCCAAGCCGATCGGCGGCAGCGAGGATCTCTTTTCGAATGTTTGGCAGTAAATTGCAGGTTGCGCGTTTGGGAACTTGGGGGCGATGAGAGGCTGGTGTGCGCTTCCCAAGACCAGGTCCTGGAGTTTACTTTGATCTATAGATATTCAATGAGGACGTCGGGAAACATGCCTGGTAAAAGAGGGTTTCCAAGGGGCATGTCTGTGATTCGAATGCAAAAGCGTCATAGATGGAGAATTTGCCCGAATACAAAGCAAGCATTTAAACTCATGGTACAATAACATGAACATTTTTTGCGTGCAGTGCTAGTTGCTGGTGCTAATACAGTCAGTCGGTCCTGCTGCCCCTCCCAAAAAGAAACGCCAAATCCATGCGCAAGGTATTTGAACGTCCACGCTCGCCCTATATCAAAGCTTACTCCCGTATGTGTCGTTCCCGCCATGTTGGTTTCGAGACCGATGTCGGCTTGAACCCTCCATTACTCCTTTATTTGAAACCGTTGAAAAAGCTCGGCGCTGATTCTGTGATGCCCCGTTTCCATCATAGTCTTGATTGAACCCTAGTTCGCCATGGGGAGAAAGGGTCTGATCTCCGAATAGACGATCGTCGCTGTAAGATGCATTGTCCCTTGTTGGCTTTAGAAGAACAGCTTGGCGATGTAGTACAGAACAATGAAGACGCCGATGATGATGCCGGACAGCTTGAGGATGGCGACCTTGTTCCCCGAGGCGGCCATGCGAGTTAAGCGGCCGGCGGAGCCCTTGAGCTGGGTGGACATGGAGGAGAAGGTCTCTGACTACGGAGGAGCGGAATCGTTAGTGACGAGGTTCGACAATGGGCTTACGCCCAGGCATGAGGAGACGTGTGAGAGGCATGGCGAGGTAAAGGGGGCACGTACGGTGCTGTCAATGACCTCGTGGGCGCGCGCGTTATCGTAAATGTCGACCGTCACGCCCCTGAGGGCCGAGACCTTGGCCGACAGCTCGTCGAGCCGGGCGTTGTTTTGGCGTTCGCGCTCGTAGGCTTCTGACATTTTTGCGGTTTTCTCTGGGAGGATGGCGGACAGGGACGAGAGAAGTTCGGTAAGGGGTTCGGAAGACGGAGGGCTGTGCGATGCGGTGCAGACCGGGAGGATTCGGTAGAGTTTGTGATAGGGGCTTCTTGGCTGGGTACACGCCGCTGAGGCTTATGTTGACCGCCGCGTGTGTTAGATCGCCTTCGTCGTCGTGGGTGTGGCCGTGGTTTTTGTGGTCGCACAGATCGAATGTGGCGATCGATGGAAGGTTTTCACGCGGTCGCGGTAGGATTTGGTCTCTCGTGTCGGCGCCTGGGGAAATCACTAAGGAACGGCAATAAGAAGGGCGGCGGGGAGCAAGGTGCGTATGTCGTGACTTTGGCGATGGAGGTTGCGGATGTGGTTGGTTCGGGCGGCGAAACAATGACGATGGGGGGTTCGGGGGCCGGTGCGTTTCCGTCGGTCTGTCTGGTTGATCTGCTCTCACAAAGGCGAGGCTGGGCCTGACTGGATGGGTCTCCGACGGCGGGAAGTGAGCCGGGCCCAAGACGAAGGACCCCCGGGCGGCTTCTCCAATAAAGTGACATTGTCAGCAGATGGTCACTGCGCTTTCTCGGAAGCCGCATCCCTGCCGGTGGGGTTGCGCGTCAGTTGGTCTGCGCCACACTGGCCCGGAGCCGGAAGGGAGACGAAGCAGCCCGCCCACCCCTTCGATTGGACGTCGAGGTACCCCGCGAATTAGAGGACGGATTACCTCACCACGCCTGCCTCCATGCGAGCCCGGTCTCCGTCAAGGTAGGTCATACCCTCTCCCGCCCGGCTTCTGTCAAGCTTGCAGCGCCTCATCAGGCCAACTAGCTCGCCTCCCGGTCCTAGTTCTCGAAATTATGTCCCGGCGATCCCAGAGCTGACTGAAAGCAATGTCACCTGCTGCTGCTGCTGCTGCTGCCCGACCCCAGATGATTTGAAAAGACTTCCAAGCCACCCCGAATTCATCAACGCGCGCCGCTTGGCAATTTGTCGTGTTTGATGAGCTGCAAAGTCGTCCAATTGTTGCTCAGTGCTTCGTAGGAGAGTTCGGCTGAACGAACAAAGCTTGAAAAGAAACACCGGGCGAGTGGCTTTGAGAGATTGAGTGCCTTGCTGTATGCAGAGTTCCCTCTCCTCCAGCCGAACGGGAAAGAAAACAAAAGTCGGGCAGGCCCCAAAAAAACAAAACCAAGAAGGAAAATCAACTCCAACCAGAAAGGAAACGAAGAGGCGCAGGCCCCTCGGCGGCTCTTCTCACCCGTCCTATCACTGAGGAAACCCCACTCAATCGTTAATTACGAGGTGTGGGCACACTCGCACCCTCGGTGCACGCAGCTGCGGGAACTGTGGACGGAGAGGATCCCCAAGGAACGGTACCTACCTAATCGCATCCCAATATCCCAGGCACACTCCTTCCTGCTTTTTCGTGTCTCTCTTTCTTCTTTCCCTTCCTTCACCTCCGAACCTCGCAACCCTTCCCTCCGTTCCTACGTCCTCGAACCGACCCTCGAGAAACGCGACGACCGATCATACCGTAATCCTCCCCTCGACACATCCGTCAGCATGGGCCTCCACAACCCGCTCCCGTCGTCTATGGCGTGTAAGTCCACACTTTTGCCCTGGGTGCCGATCGTCCCGCGGCCGCCGGTCATCATTGCGGGATCACGACTGACAACAAACGCAAACAGCGGAATGCAAAAAGTGCGGCAAGATTCTGACCTCCTTCATCGACCCCCGGCAAGCCTTCAGTCCCGACAAGATCATTCCTCCGTCCGTCCTCGCCAACGCGAAGGTGAGCCATAATTTCCCACCCCGCCCTTTCGAACCCGCGATCTACCCCCGCCGCTCGCCTTCTTGGCGCACACGAATCCCGAGAGGCCTCCCGACACTCGCGAACCCCCTCGCCGAATGTAATTGCTGACGTGCATTGATCTGGAATCTAGGGTCTTGCGATTCTCACCGTACTGAAAGCCGGATTCCTTGGCTCCGGTCGCTTCGGTAGCGGTCTCGTCGTCTCGCGACTCCCCGACGGGTCATGGAGTGCGCCAAGCGCCATCGGCACGGCCGGCGCAGGCTTCGGTGGACAAATTGGCTTCGAGCTGACTGATTTTGTGTTCATCCTCAACGACGCGAGCGCCGTCAAGACTTTCGCGCAAGCCGGTTCGTTGACGCTTGGTGGAAACGTCTCTATTGCTGCTGGTCCCGTCGGTCGCAACGCCGAGGCTGCCGGTGCCGCGTCGCTGAAGAGCGTGGCGGGCATCTTCGCCTACTCCAAGACCAAGGGCCTGTTTGCTGGTGTCTCGCTGGAGGGCTCCGTTATCATCGAGCGCCGTGACGCCAACGAGAAGCTCTACGGCACCCGCTACACCGCCGCCCAGATCCTGACCGGCAGCGTCCGCTCCCCGCCCCAGGCCGCGCCACTGATGAACATCCTCAACTCGCGCTCCTTCAACGCCGGCCGCACCGCTCAGGCCAACGATTCTATGTACAACGACATCCCCGTCTACGATCAGAGCCATGACGACGTAGTGTGGAACGGCCGCCAGGGCACCGGGTATGGAGAGGGAGATATGAACCATCGCAGCAGTGTTTTCGGTCCTGGTCATGGCCCCAATCGGGGTGCTGATGGCGCCAGCGAGTTTGGCGGACCCAAGAGGTCCAGCACATGGCAGGACGATGTCTACGACCGGCCGAGCAACGGAGGCTTCGGTGGAGGGTTTGGCGGAATGTCGCGTTCCAACACTGGAGTTTCGCGGTCGAACACGTTCGCGTCAAGAGGGAGCCACAACGACGACTATGTCTACAGGGACAACCCTTCACCCAACTTCGTCAGTGACCAGAAGACCGGAGCACCTGGCAGACCTGCGGCGCCGAAGCCAAACTTTGCTTCCAAGACTGCTATGCTCAAGAAGAACGAGGCGGTTGCGCTATTCACATTCGAAGCCGACCAGCCCGGTGACCTTGGGTTCAAGAAGGGCGACGTCATCACGGTGCTCAAGAAGACTGAGAGTGAAAACGACTGGTGGTATGTTGAGGGTTTTCTCTTACTCTTCAACCAGGAGACACAAAGCTGACATTCGCAACAGGACTGGCATGATTGGCACGAGACACGGCATCTTCCCCAGCAACTACGTCAAGATGCGTGAGTGAAAGCCTTCCGGAAGCTCAAGGGCAACAAGGTGGCAGAATTGGATACCCGGTTGTCTGCATTCGAAAGCATTGCCGAAGTCAAGTCGCATACGCAGAGAATAGGGGAGGACCAGGCTTGAAGGGGTGAAACGAAGATTTCCCTGCTTATTCATGATACTCCGGTTGGTGGGTTCTTTGCCCGCCATCCTGTTTCCGCCACAACGTCTTTTTATGATAACGATTGTCTTCGTTTTTGGCAAGTCCTGGCGTTTGGTCCAGGAAGAAGGGGAATGATGGAATATGGGTTTCTTCTTTCTAATCAGTCTCACAGCATACATGTCGAAATATGGGCTTTGGGAAAATGAGAAGAAACTTTGTTTTATGACGACCCACGACGGTCGCTTGCCGCGAGTGACCTTGTGCTCTGGAGCTTTGATAATTTGTGAGCGTTGTTGAGATGCACAGACAGGTCCACGTTGCGGCTGCTTGCCTCAGCCTCCAATGGGCACAGTCGGGTGCCGAGGCTCGTGAGTTCGACTGTCGCCCATGACAGGACGGGTCTGGGGAAAACAAAGAAAAACAGTGATGTCAGCCGGGATCGACGCTCCGGCCGGGGTGAGGAACTCGGGGGGGGAGAGGGTGTGGGGAGGGAAGGGAATCGTTTCAGCAGCATGCGCGCGCGCGCACGCACACACACACACACACACACACACATGCACACGCGCACACACCTTGGGACGATCCGGGGGGAAACAAAAGCTTTCCTGACCCCGACGCGGGTTGAAACCTTGTTTCCTCGAGTCCTTCCCTTCCCTCTGCTGAGTCAGGGACGCGACTTCCGTCGACTTCTGATTACCTTGTGTGGTCTGCTTCGTGTTTGGCGTCGCTGTTCCTTTCCCCCCCCTTCGCGCCCCAGTCTGGGGATCAAGGGACCGTCGCCTTGGTAGAGCGGGGGGGAATGCGGGTTCTCCGGGATACCTTCTCTCTGATTTTACTCGGCGTTGGCGATGACGGGCTCGTGGCGGTTGGAAAAATAAACGATCCCCCCTTTGGGCCGAAGCGAAGGCGTGTCCCGTGGACCCGACGTCGGGTCCGGCTTGTGAGCTGGCGGGTGGCAGGCCGCATGTGTGACGGAGAAGAGTTGGATTGTCGTTCCTGTCCGCTCCGGTCTAGCTAGTATCGTGAGGGAGTACGAGACGGGTCTGTGGGGGAGAGAAGACAGAAAAGAGAAGGAGACGGGAGGGATTTAGGTCATGGGAAATAAACAGTAATTAGTGTATGAGATCTAATCCAGAGGACCCCCCCCCCCCCAAATCACCCTCTACTCCATCGCTTTGTACGCCTGCAGATCATCTTGGCCTGGGCTTGAAACCGTCTTCGTTCTCTGCTCCTATAGGCAAAGACACACACGGCATTGACATTGCATACGCATTCTGGCGAGATAAGAATAGCAAAGAAGAACGAAAAAGGAGACGGCGTTGTATCTTTGAGGCTTTCAAGAACTCGTGCCGTCCCTGCTCGTGGGGAAGCGAGTTGGATTCAACCGGCCATACAAGGGGCAAACAAAGCCATCAATCATTGAGGGGCATCGAATCACAATAACAGGCCGCCAGTGGAACCCGTACTTCCAACATCACCAGACATCAAACATCAATCACATTCCATGGCCAAACCAGGATTGCCGTGCTTTTAACTTTCTTGGGCTTGCTAGGCCTGAAGTTCATTCCAATACCTAGTCGAGTCTCTCTAGAATAGAGCCATTGAACCACCGCCTCGGTGGTAGACTTTCTCGCACACGACCAGTAAAGAATGCCCCTTCTGCGTGGGCATGAGACATAATGGACCAAAGAGCCAAAGATTCCGGCCTCTCCTAACTGTCCAGCGACGTCTCGTCTGAATATCGATCCTTTCCCCCCCCTTGAATGTTCCATACAAAGCAGAGAAAATCCCACACGACAGGTTGAAAGGGGTTTGCCTGTCTGCCCCAACAAGTCTGAGTTGGCCGCCTTATTCCTGCTGGCCAAATCAAATCATGCGATTCATCGTCTCGTCTCCTGTGTCAGCGACCGACTTCCAAGACGAGGTTTGCCACCAAAACCCGACGAACATGATTGGTCCAAAGCGGATGTCTCAATCCAATGACAAGATGGCTGCCCATATACAACCGAAGCCTGGCATTGAGGCAAGTTGGCGGATCCAGGATCGTGATCGCCTCTATGTAATGCATAAAAAGAGAAGCCGTCAGAAAGAAAAAATAGACGTTTCTTGGTCGCAAACATGCTGAATGGTATGCGTGTGCAAGTCGTCAAGAATAAAAAGAAAGGTCGTGGGTCCATGCCGAAAATGCTTCGTTCAGGTGTCCTCCGACGTGGTATCTTGAAAGCAAGTAGAGCGTTATGATCGGGGCTGAAAGCCTGCTAGCCATGGCACGCACGCACTAAGTTCCTCGGACAAGCCAAAAGCCAATGAGGCCCGGCCACAGAATGAATCAAGCTGGGCAGAATGCAGATGGAAAGCGTCATCGAGCCGAATGTGCCAAGGCCAACAGTACTTCCTGGGGTATCTCAATGCACAGGTAAGGGGCAGGCCCATGTTGGAGTATGTTGTCGTCAAGGTCGTGATTAGTGTCGTTTCAACCGCCGAAAGATGTTCTTGGATGCCTGGCTAAAGGCATCCTACTGTCCCTTTCTAGCCTTTTCCGCAAGACGTGCTTCTCTGGCGGCGCGCACCAACGGTGACAGCTGAGAAAGATCGACGCAGCCCTTCATGAACTCGTGCTGCAAATAGGGTTAGTAACCGGTTCTTGTGAGCATCAATGCCAGACTTACTCTAAGGAGGTCATGTGCGCTTGCTCTCTTCTCGGGGTCGACCTTGAGTGCGAAATACAGGAAATCACGGAACACGGGCGACAAGTTGGACTCCTCCTTGATGTGAGGTGTGCCGTTGGTAGCGATCAACCACAACGCTCTCAGGGGAGACTCTGTCAGGTAGGGCGGCTCTCCCTCAATCATCTCGATGGCCATGATGCCAAGAGACCAGATGTCAACCTTGCGTCCGTACTCCTTGCGCGTGACGACTTCAGGGGCCATCCAGTAAGGCGTGCCAACCATAGTGGTACGCTTGTTTTGGGCCTCGTTGATGGTTGCGCAGAAACCAAAGTCGGCTACCCCATGTTAGTCTCTCACCCTGTCGAACCATGCTCAAAGAACCTACTCAGCTTGATGTTGCCCTCCATTGACAGGAGGATGTTGTCCGACTTGATGTCTCGGTGGATAACACCCTTGGAGTGGAGGTGCTGCAGGCCCTTAAGCGTTTCCCGGCAGACGGAAGCAATCTGTCCCTCGGTCATGATGTTGAAAGTGACAACATCAGTCAGACTACCACCCTCCATGAATTCCATGACCACCCAGAGTTCGCCTCCGCACAGGTAGCTGTCGATGAAGTTGACAATGTTGGGGTGGGAGCTGTCTTTCATAACGAGAATCTCGTTGATGATCAAATCCTTCTTGGGTTGTTGCTCGAGGTTCATCTGCTTGATGGCGACCAGACGGTTGGATCCTCGCTCGTAACCGGTGTAAACACCGCCAGACGCGCCTTGTCCAATCTTATTGAAGTTCTTGTAGACTTCGCGAGGATCTCCGTCGGAGCAGATGCGCTTCAACGCAGCGACGACATCGATGCCAGTGCTCTGGCGGGGACGGTGCCGAGGCCTGGAGCCAGGAGCGCCGGGAACGCCCACCTGCTGCCGCTGGCCGGGGCCGCCGTTGGCCGTGGGACCCTGGGGTTGCTGGTGCTGCGACTGGGGTAGGGTCGGCTGCTGAGCGGGCTGTCTCTTACTTGGGGCGCGGCTGATTTGGCCAGACATGGCTGCTTGAGCCTGGGCCAAGGCCTGCTCTTGCTGCTGCTGCATAAGCTGCTGCTGGTACAGGTTCGCCTGGGCATTCTGCGGGTTAGGGGTTGGGGGGACGTAGGCGGGGGAGGCGCCGACGCGCGAGTTGGATCGGGATCGGGATCGGTGCTCTCCGCGGTGCTCCTCGGGGAGCATGGGGACGTTCTCCTTAGGCGGCTGGTATGCGACCGGGGGCAGGTCCTCGCCGGGCTGAGACATGCCAATGCCGGAGTCCTTGGCGGGGTAGGGCGAGGGAGCGGACCTCATCGGGAGGCTGACGGGAGGCTTCGGGGCCGGGCGACTGGGCATCAAGTTGATGTCCTTGTTGCCGGGGCCTTTGCCTCCGCCGACTCCGGGAACGGGGGGCGGCTGGCGGGGGTTTTCGAAAGATCCTTCATGATTGACAGTTGGAAACCTAGGGCTCGCAGGTGGACTGATCATTGGTGACATACCCATATAAGTTGTTGGCGGATACATGCCCGGCGACATGGCACCCGACGGCGAGTTTGCGTTCGCATACTGACGGTAATCAGGCGCTCTGGCATCGTGGAACTTCTCCAAGACTTGATCCTCGGCTGGCTTCTCGGTCGTCTCCTTGTAGAAAGTGATGATGTCAACCATGGTTTGGGGGTTCTCCCTGCGTTCCTTCTCGGGAATTCCACTTTCGTTGATCAATCTCTGCCATTCTTTCGGAAGACCCTGGGTTGTGAAAATGTCAGCCGCAATAATCGCAACGACGAACGAGAGCACCGTAGGCGGAGCAGCAGAAGAGGAGGGTGAGCAAGCAACTGAGGAGAGGGGAAGGAACGACTGACAGTGAACTGGCCAGTGGAGCTGTCGTAGCCGACGTGGGTGACATGGACGGGGTTCTCAGGCGCCGAGATGACTGGCTTCTTGGGCGTGCCGACCAGACTGTTCATGAAACCAGAGAAGCCTGACTTCTTGCGCAGGACGCCCATCCGGGGCTCTTTTGCCTCGTCCGAGTACCGCTTAGGGCTGATCATTGAGTTGTCCGTCACCCGACCACCTTGTGACTTTTCGTTCATCATCGCGAGATCGTTCGTGAAGCTCCGGGACTGTCGAAGGGCAGGGCTCCTGATGCGCGAATCGGTCGCTGACTTGAGCAGCGGCGGCGGCTGCGGGGCGTTCTGTCGCTGGTAGAATGCCTGGTGAGGCTGGGGTTGAGCGGCCACGGGCGACTTGGTCTGCTCAATGCGGTTCAGGACCGCAGCGCCGTCAAATGGAGCGCCGATGAATTCGTCGTGGGGTTGTGACGACAGAGGCGAGGTCGCGGAGGGATCGAGGGATCGATCACTGCTGTGGGCGATACCAACACCGACTCCGTTACCGACGGGTGCGTTGTTGTTGGTGGCGGTGGTATTGTTGTTGTTGTTTTGGTAGAAATCGCTTGGGTGGTTAAAGTTCTGATGGTGGTGAGGTGAGAAGGCGGTGTTGGCGTTGGCGTGGCCGTGGAAGGTGGAGGTCTGGGTCTGGGGGTGGTGGTAGGCAGTTGGGGAAGGCGCGACGCCGGCGAACTGACCCTGAGGCAGGATGGGGGAGGGATTGGGAAGGTGCGTCTGACTTGAGGGGAAGTGACGGGGAGAAGAACTGTTGGAAGCGGCGGAAGAAGCAATACCAGGAAGAATACCAGCCGAAGCAGCGGCGGCGGCGTTTGAGGGGGTCGTCCGAGCAGGTGGAGCGGAAGGAGCGCGTCTCAGCGACGTAGAGCTGCGTTTGCTCTGGAGCGACAGGGCGTCGATGCCACCATCGAGGCCACTCGAGGAGCGGGCGTGTTGCTGGTAGGACGAGGGAGGCTTCTTGGTGAGCTTGCGACGTTGGGAGGTGCCGTTGGAAATGGTCGTGCTCTGGCTGCTGTCCATGATACACCCTAAAAAGTCTAAAACGTCGAGGAAAGGGAAAAAAAAAAAAAAAAAGGGAAGGCAAAGGAAGCCAAAGAGGGTATGAATAGAGGGTGTGTGAGGAGGAAAAACTCGGTACGGACACAATGCGATGCTGCCCCCTCGACTTGTGCTTGAGACGGGGGACGGAGGGGAGGTACAGGACGCACGCAGTGGTGGGAGTGGGAATGGGAGTGGGATTGGGACTGGGAATAGCAGCTGCGGCGCCCGGCAGAAGCAGTCACCTTCGCAGTACCTAATGTGTCGTCGGGTGGGGGGTAGTGGGTAGCGGTACCAGCATGATACGTTGGTAGGTGTGAGAGCAAAGAAGCAGCAGTGTGGCAGTTGCAGCCGTGGCTCGAGACTTGACCAGAGGACGGAAGACACAGGCAGGCAGCCAGTCAGACGGGCAGAGAGAGTGAAGAAGCCTTAGCCTTGCTCTTAGCAAGCAAGCAAGCGGCGGCGGCAATCAATCCAAGCACATGCGCTGGGTCGCAGCACTTTGTGCTCGATGGGCCGGGACACTGACTGTCACTGGCTGAATGGAGTCGAAGGGTGGATTCTTGAACAGTGTTGTGGGCTGGGAAAGGAACCAAGGATGAATGGATGGATGGATAGAAGTGGACAGGTCGGGATTCTTTTGCGGCTTGCTGGGGCTCGGAGCTGGTAAAAGCTGGGACTGGAAACGGGAAGTACAAGCAGCAGCAGCAGCAGCAGCAAGGCCAGGCAGATGAGAGAGAGACAGCCCTGGCCTGTCGATTGGATGGCCTAGGCTGAATGGATGGAAGAAACGGACGTGTTGGAATCTTGACTGTGTACGAGGAACGGTACATGCGACACGAGCAGACAGGCAGGACATGGAGGCGTGTGTGGCGGACAGCACAGTACGTACAGACAAGCAAGCAGTATGTGCAATGCGGTGGTGTCGTCAACGTGTGGTATGTGTGTGTTTGTGTGTCTTGTGCTCCCAGATTGTCTCTTTCTGCTCCTTCTGCTTCTCCTTCTCCTTCGCGTCCTTCCTGGTCGGTTTGGGTGCTGTGGAATAAAGTGGAGAGTTGAGGTGGAAGAGGGGAGAGGAGTGGGTACTGGGCCGTGGGTATCGGGGGATGATGAATGGACTGGGCGCGGACGGGACTGGGACTGGGACTGGGCTAACATTAGGCTAGGGGCCGTGTGGCCGTGTGGTCGTGGCCTGTTGGTGCTGGTGTGGTGGGGGAAGGAAGGGTGGATGGAGGAGGTTGCACGGTACGTATCCTGTCCTTATTTTTATTTTATTTTGTATCCCGCTTTGTTTTTTTGTTTTTTGTTTTTTTTCTTCTCCCCTGCTGTCCCTTGCGCTTTGAGATGGCAGAGCCCTGGATACAGGACTGGATGGGAGGGGCTGTTCTCCTCTCCCCACTCTCGACCTCGAAGCTCTCTCTCTCTCTGTGTACTGGTGTGGACGGTAACAACTTGAAAGGCAAGGTTGTAAAACACAGTACGAACCTGAACCTTAACCTTCCGATCTTTCCATGTGGCCAAGATTTTGTTTGACTGACGGCAGGGAAAAACACATGGAAGTCACTTGTTGACAACTACTATACAGACAGACAAGCAAACATCGGGAACCTCGGTCGGTGAGCATCCATGGTAGCTTGGAAGAGATTGCGTAGCAGGCAAGGTGAAGGCAAGGTGTGACGGGAGAAACGACTCGAGCTGCCGAGTACGCGCCCGGCCCTGACTGGTAGGTATTAATGCTGAGTGTGTGATGCGTGTGCCAGGTTCTGGTACCCAAGGCAATGCGCTGCGGCAGCAGAAGAAACTATGAGCTGCCTCCTGCACGAAAGATTATGTACCGTCCTGGTGCATATCAGCCAACGTCGCCTTTCGATTTGCAGATACGGCTCCTGTACTCGAAATGACCTCATCTCAGGACTTGGTTGATGTGGGGTTTCACGCACAGCAACAGGCTAGAATAACATGCCATAGACGCCTACCACCTGCTTGACGTTTCTTATTTTCCTGGCATCCTCATCACCGAACCCGTCCTCTCGAGTTTCTGTCCCGAAGTGGTGGACTCGGCCACGCGGCTGGGCAGCCGGGCGGTTCGAGCATGAGAGGACTGGCGCTCACAAGCACCCGCAACATTCCTGGACAGCGTGAAGTATGCCACACACTGTATCCCCTCTGTGCCCCTCCATCTCTGGGGAACAAACTCCTTGCCTAGCAAGCAGCCCTGGGCCAAGCTCACCTCGGACGACAGTAGGCGAGACGAAGCTCCCCACTAAGCGCAACAGACATGCCGGTACCGGAAGTGAGCCTCTTTCGCCTATCCAGTGATTCGAAGTCGAATATGGGCTCCGTAGGACATAGAGGCAAGTTAGGGGCGTGGCCATAGTTCTGGCAGTTGTGCATCAACCGGCGTGTTGTGCCCAGAATAGATGCAGAGAACGGTAGTAGCAACAAGGCAACCGTCCGGGCTTTTCGCCCTATTGTGCTAAGTATTGATAGAAGCAGGTTGGCCACCTTAGGTAAGGTCGGCTCAATGTCGAATCACTGGCGTGTTTGGGAGGGTAGGAGAGCCAGGGCAGATGGCGCAGGTCCTGGGCCTCGTCTGTGGTCCGAACGGATTGCTTCGGGAGCGGTACAGATACTCCAGCCGAGCGACAAGCAACCCAATTGCAACAACAGCAACGATGGCGGCTTGCTTTGCGTGTTTCCTTGCCCAGTGCGCCGTACCTTAAGTTGGGATGCTTTAGGTTGATGTCGGTGCTGTGCATGTGCCTCTCCAGCCTGTGCTTTGCTTCAGTTGATTGCTTGCTTGCTTGCTGCCGGAGCCTCGAACTGACGGCCGATCCTTGATCAATCTAAGTTGCAAGATGGGCGTTTCTGCTTGACGGAACTTAGGGCGGCTCTAGTGGTAGTGCGCCATGCGGTGCGGCGAGGGCAGGGTGCGAGGGGTCAAGGATCAGGGTCGCCGTCGCCGTCGCCGTCGGGGACAGTGTCAGTGGGGGAGAAGCTGAGGCACCAAGGGTCTTGAGTCTGAGCCGATCGAGACAAACAGAGGATAGTGTGGTCCTGGGATGGAACAAGTCCGCTGGGTCGCTGCATTGCTGCATTGCTGCAACCCGGGCGTCAACCCGGCCGGTTGGGGGTGGCAGAACAGGAACTCGGAAGCTGGGCGGCCACTCTGCAGATACCTGTTGATAACGAGCCGAACGGAGCGCCATGTTGCTTTGCTACTGCTTACCAAGGCTTCTTTTGGCTGACTGACGTATGTGTGCAGACAGCAAGCGATGTATGTCTTGGTGGTGGTGCATGTATGTACAGACTTTCCCAGGTGTGAAGATAAGTAGGTACGGACGTAAAAGGTTAAACAAGCATGCAATGCTGTGTAGATGGACAGTACCGTGCCAGAGAAGCCAAACTGGCGAGATGCATGAATTGCGTTGGAGCCGTGGCCGAGAGAGAGTGTGTGGAGGGCCGGCGGCTCGTTTCTCCCCCGGCCGCCAGTGCCCAATCCCCAAGGAATGTGCAGGTGAGGGATGGCATCCAATTCAATGAGGGGACGAGGGAGGGCCAAGGTCTGGAATGGAGGATGGTTGGGATTGGAGGAGAAAGAAGATGAGGGCGTTTGCTTTTTTAGCCCAGGCTTCTTTTTCCTGGGTCCTTTGTTTGATCCGACCGTATTTCACGCCGACAGGGAGATGCTTTCTTGTTGCGTCACGAATTCTACCCGACGTTGCGACCCTTCGGACAGAGATTTCGTCGTACTGGGCTGACTTTGACCCCGAAATGGGAAGCGCGGGTGCTCTGTAGAGCCATGGAAGGTGAGGTGAGCCCATTGGATGTGCGTGACTCTATCCGTGCCTTCCCATTCAGAGAACTGAACCGTCCCAAGAGAAGGCACGTATAACTCATCCGCGCGGGGCATTTGGGCGGTACAGACACGCTCTCATCAGACAATGCCACGGCTCAACCAAGTCACTCTGAGTCGAGATTCTCTGTTCGGCCCGCCGAATCTGCTTCTCATTGACGAGCCGGTCGAGTCGCCTGCTATCCAGGTAAATCGCCCTTGGGCTTCAAAATGGTTTGTTTCCAGCCCGAAGATCCTTATAAGCGGTCATCCACGCTGTCAATCAGCGGTGATGATGGCCCAAATGACACTTTCCCGAAGCTCCTCTGAGGCATCACTCACACACCCTCCTGGTTTCCCGCCCACCACTCTGCCAGCGGCCTCTTGGTCGAGCACCTACAGGTCGATCCAATCAGCCGCGGGATTGACCGTCATTCTGCGCTTTCCCGGCCACCACCCACGACAGAGGAACCTCTCCACTCCCTAAACCATCTTCCATCCAGCAAATAGAACGAGGCCAGAAGCAAGCCAAGGAGCTTCGGCCACCCGTCCACTCCTTCTTCCCGCCTTCTCCAACTCTTCTATTGTTCCAGCAACATGTCCGTAATTACCTTCAGCAACCGCCAAGTAGCGCGCCCTGCCTTCGACCAGGCTTGGTGCTAGGGAATGGAAGATCATCACGGCTGCGTGCCACAAACAAGGTGCAATATCGTGGTGAGAGTGAGCTACACACATGTGAAGTTGAGGTACGTACCGCCGCCCACCTCACCTGCTCCTCCAGAACCCGGTACAGAGGGAGGGTCCAGTGCTGGACTGGAACACCTATTAGTTAGTCAAGCTAGTGTGCGTTTCTGGCTCCTGAATCCGACATGAGCTGGCCCAGCGGGCCTACCCTTGGAATTTGTGTCTTGTTTCAAACCGTCGAGGGGAGACTGGGACCAGGCCTCGTTTACTCCACAAAGGGTCCCGGTAATTGCTTCATCGCCCGGGTCTTCTCGACCTCTTGCAACGCTTGCGCGCTTCCGGCATTGGATCCTCTCCATCTCCAGCGTCCGGGCCCAAAGCTCCAACAAGCTCCGGCAACCCCCAACCGCGAGAGTTACATCAATGCCTGTCTGCGCGGCGCTGAACCCTTGGCGAGAACATGACAATTTCTCCTAACTGCAGCCGCCTTCCCGCCCCTAGTCCCTTTGCCTGCTCTCTGCTGCCGGAAACGCTGCCCGCCAACTTTCTTCCTGATGGTTTTTTGACGGAAAACTGATAACGAGTACACCACTTAGGCCATCGATGAGGCGCAAACACTACCATCGCCAATTTCCGCGCGGCTTGGTGGTGTGCATCAACGATGGGGCGGGCCGCGCTTCGAGAGAAGGCATCTACTTACACGATACGAAATCAACGACTGCTGGCAGCAATGGCGCCAGTCGTTCCCCCCCCCCCCCCCCCCCCCCCCCCCCCCCCCCCCCCAACTTCCCTTCGCGGCAAGCAGGGCCATCACACCAGTATAATCAGGTCCCGTTTCCGTGCTTAGCGGCAACGACAAGACGGGGATGCTACCAAGGAACTGCGCGCCTATGGCATCATCGTTGCTCTTTTGGGGACGTCGCCGCGCCCGGCTCACCCACTGCTGCGTCCAAGTTTCTGCATTGCCAGCAGACGGAAACCCTCGCCGACACGACTGGCACGGTGGATTCAATCAGCCTCGCCAATTATTTGCCTCGGTGTCGCCTGCTCTTCATTTCCCGTCTACATTGTTCTGGGGTTTCACCGGCCAATTCATCTCAATCAGATTGTGGTTGCTCCTCCGGTTACTAATGGTTCGGTGAAGCTGCGGCCGCTTTCCTCGTCTTCTTGAAGCCGTCACGAGATTCACAGAGTTGACGTCGTGCCATCACGATGCTGCATGCCTTATTCAACACTCTCGAATCGGAACGATACTCGGACCGAAAACACCGATGCAATACTATGCCTACCGGGCAAGGGTTTAACAGCTATGTGCCGCCGCAGCTTTGTCCAAACGCTGCTCCCCAAAACACCGCGTGATTGCGTTTGACAGGCCCTGTTGTTCATGGATGATCCTATTTGCGACACGTACTCAAGGCCATAGGACAGTTTTGGTCGAACTACTACAGGCTGCGTGTTTCGGCTTTTGGCGGAATATCTCATCCAAGTCGTTAAGCCCATTCGCGGCGCCGGCGGGCTAGTTCCGCCCATCGTTTCAAACATCTATCTCAACCCCAGCGCTGACAATGTCCTAGATGTTTGTCTCTGCCATGCACATCAAGGCCCACGAGATACCGTTGTTAGACACGCGTAAGGTTCTATGGACCCTTGAGAACGCGCATCTACGCTTTGCCGGGCCCCAAAACTCAAATGCGTGGAGGGTCGAGCTTCGCATGTGTCCAAATTCTTGGTCATGTAGGAATGCTGAGTCTATCTGTAGCTTTCTCTCTGCTTGCATGAAGCGCGTATACAACGACCCCGCAATCGATCGCATCAATTCCTCGATTCCCAAGCGTGTCGAACGTGGACAAGTGAGGGTTATGGATGGCATCATACGATCAGTCCGCGCCTGAGACAGGTTAATGGCTTGCAGATTCCCCGATCGCAGCATGTCTCTCCCTGTCACTAATGTTTGGCCACGTCGCACACCTGCGGGCATACTTGTTTGTCGCAAAGACAAACCAATCGCTCCCTTGCTACCTTTCATGCGAAATGCAGTATGTCTTTGACATGGAGCCACTCAGCCCCTATGTCGACCAGCTGTGGTGTGGCAGCAAGTTAACGGTACGCTCTAGGACATGTCACCTTCAAAGTAAGACCGAAGGATTTCGTCGAGTCTAGCTGACCTAGCCATTTCTCGCCATTGCAATCTCATTGTTATCTTCACGTGCTACAATGCGAGCAACACGGAGTTGGTTGCTTTTATAAAATACTATTAGATGACTTCAACACCGAATCCTCGAGAGACTAACTTTCGGCTGGGTCCAGTGGTTAAGCATCAGCCGCTGACGGCCCTGGCGTAACACTGACGATGAGCTCATGGAACTCTGGACCTCAATGTTCTTCTCAGTGTCATTGTCAAACGGGCTCAATTTGGTCAGCCAACACGGTGGTTTCCCAGGCCCAGGCGATCGGGTAGTTGCATGCCGTTTGATTTCAGGAGTAACCGGAGGCCTTTGTTGGCACGCACTGTGTCCTTGTACAACGTACAGAACTCATCTTAATGAGTTTGCGCGAACTCTGAGTTATTCAACAGATATTGCCCCTTAGATTGTTCGTGGGAGCCAGAATGCCTCTCGCCTTCAGTTGTACAGCCATAATGTTACTTGCTCAAGTAGTCCAGAAAACAAGAAGGACAGGCCGTTGAGTAAGCCCGAGACACCGGATCACGGAAACTTTTCCGAGACTGTATCATATGGTTCATCGGGTTGCGCCGAAGATACGAGAGCCATAGACGTCATGAACCATATGCGCACCTATTTGAAGATCTTTATGCTACTATCAATCAGTCCCGATATACGGCACCGCAGGCCGCACGACAAGAAAAACTTGAAAATGATGGCCACCCTCAAGTACACAACTACTGTCTTTTGTAGTCTTGGATGTAGATCCAATACTTGATCATCAGGCACGTGATGAAGGAGGTACCGCTGGATTATCATGCATCACAAAATATCACCCATGAACCCAAGATGTTGATCAGTCACAAAACGCTAGACTCATCCTGGTACGAGAACATTTTATTGCAAGATGTCCCTACCCGGCAGGTCGGTTCGGATAACACACACCCTTCACTTCTTTGATCCTCTTCCAACCCGGTCGCAGCTCCGGATTCCGGGTCGGCTGAATGGGATCAATGCGCTTAAGGATCGGTTGAGCCCAGGGCCGGGGACTAGGCACACCGGGCCAAGTCCGTCCGGTAGGACCCACGTGACGCCGGAGCTATCGCCTGCAGCTTGTCCAATGACGGGAGCCGGAATGACTCTTGTCCTTCCAGTTGCAACGGCTGGTCCGCGCCTTAACAATTTAGGTTGTGGCTGAGGCTACGTGTGGGGTCATCCAAAGTGGAGAAGCTCATGGTGCTGGGAGCGCACCGCTGGCCAGACGGAACCTATCTGGAGGTGGAATCCCTGTCCGCCAGAAATTCCATTCCAATTGAACAGCTCGACCATCGTCGTGGAGTCGAGAAACTTCCACCTCACCCTTATTCCCCTACAAACCCCATCCCATCCCCCTTCTCCCATCTCCCTCCATCCTTTCGGACCATCAATTGGTTGGCTCGTCTACTCTGCCAATTCCTCTCTCCCGATTCAACCTCATCTGGATTCGATCATTGTTGCCGCTCCGGGTCACAATGTTCTAAGCCAGCAACAAAGTCCATCCTCTCCATCGGTTAATCTGCTGCTCAACGGTTTCTCACGCTTCAGCCTTCTTTCATCGGAAGTCTGATTCTACTGGTCTTGTTCCCAATTGCCGTATATATCGTCAGTTGTGAGTTTCTTCCCATGCTTCGAGTTTCATGCTCGCTTTCGCATCGCATCCTCCGTTGTCGCCACAAGCACGGCTAACCGTTGCTACCCCTTTAGATATACCGAAACGCTCTCCGATCACTCTCACGATTCTATCGCATCCCATCGACGACTACGCTAGTCATCACGCTATACCATGGCTTCCGCCGATCCTACGGTCTCCAACGGCGCTGAGCTCTCGGCTGCTCAGAAGCTTCTTCAGACTCATGTCGACCACCACCCCACTGTCGAGGATGTCCCTGATGAGGACCTCCCCTTGAAGTCTGGCGACTCGGCTACCTGGGCCGACCCCATGTCCACCAAGGCTGCGGGTAAGCAGAAGGAAACTTCTGCTTCTGGCAAGAAGTTCGACCCTCAGTCCCACGACCTCTTCCCCGAGCTCGGGGCCGGAGGTCCAAAGTCCAAGACCAACGCCGCCCCCATCTGGGGAGCCAAGAGCAACGTTTCTACCCCCGCCAACGGTCTTTCCCGCTCCTCGACTCCCGCTTCGGGAACTGCCACCCCGAAGAATGGCCCCCCTTCCATGTCGATCCCTGGTCGCAACGTCGAGACGGTTGTGCTGGAGCCCCAGTTCATCCTCCCGCGCGGCCAGCTGAAGCGCCCCATCCCGGATATCATGAAGGACATCAACCGCAAGTCGCGTGCCAACATCACTCTGTCTACCGCTACCAACGGAAGACTGAAGTTCGATGCGACTGGCCCTCAGGATGTTGCTCAGCAGGCCCTGAAGGACCTCGTCCAGCAGATTGGCACCAAGGTAGGAGAACAACGACGCCACCAAGCTCGGCAGTCACGCTGACTTTTTTTGTCCTCCAGACTACTATCAAGGTCCCGATCCCCCAGTCCGCCCGTGCTCACATCATTGGAAAGGGCGGCTCTGTCATCAAGGCTATTCAAGAGAAGTCCGGTGCTCGCGTCCAGCTTCCCAAGGTAGAGGAGGGTAGCGCTCCTGTCGACGAGGATGACGACTCAACCATTGATGTCATCGTCGAGGGCAACGCTCTCTCTGCTGCCTCGGCTCGCAACGAGATTCTCAAGATTGCTGGCGAACGTGCAGCCAATGTTAACACCAAGCTGCGCGGCATCCCTGCTGAGTTCTACCCCTTTATTGCGGGTCCTGGAAACAGCCATGTCAGCCAGTATGAGAACAACGGTGTTCAGGTTCGCGTCCCTCCCCATCAAATCTGGGCACCTCGTGGCCGAAACCTCGCAGCCAACGAGGGCGAGCGCCCCGTGTTCGTCCCCGCTGCCGACAACCACATCCAACTGGCTGGTGACCGCGCTGCTGTCCAAGCCGCGCGTGCCGAAATCGAGCGTCGTGTCCAGGAGCTGCAGAACCAGCTCGCCATCGACCAGTTCAGTCTGCAGAAGGGTCGTCACCAGTTCATCGCCGGCCGCCGCGGCGAGTCTCTGGATGAATTCTTCAACCAGACTGGGTGCACCATTCTCTTGCCCACGGACGAGGAGGATGACTCTGTTACCGTCATTGGTCCTGCCGCTCAGCTGAGCAAGGGTGTCGAGACAGCCATGGACAGAGCCATGAACATGCAGTTCTCTACTTTCGACATTGGCCGATTCCACAAGAACGCTCCCGGCGGTGTCAACACTCACGCCCGCAATGTCACTCGCTACCTGCGTCACCGTGATCTGTTCGACGAGATCGAGAGAGCCCACAGCACTCACATCAACACTCCCTTCTCCGCCAACGGCGCCTCCCCATACGAGTTGTATGCGCGTGACGGCAAGAGTGTTCTCCAGGCTCAATCGGCCATCGAGAAGCTTGTCCACGCCATTCCTCCTGCCAGGATTGCCCCCATTCCCGTCGACCCCTTCTACCACAACTACCTGATCAAGGATGTTAGCCCTCGTATGAGGAACAACCACGGCGTCCACGTCATCCTCCCAGAGGCTGGCGAGCCTGAAGCCCCTGTTCTGTTGGTCTTCGAGGGCCCTTCTGCCCCCGAGCCTAAGCCTGAGATCAAGACCGGCCGCCCCTCCCAGGACGAGATCCGCGCTTTCCAGGAGGGTCTGGAGGATGCGCGCAAGCAGATCCTGGACATCATCAACAAGCAAGAGCAGATCGCCTCTGCCTCCATTGACGTGCCCCAGAAGTGAGTGTTGTGTTGAGCGCGCTGTAAGAGTGCATTACGTTAACGTTGATAGGTTCCACGAGCGTCTTCGCCGCTTCATCAAGAAGGAGCAGGCCAACCGGCCCGATGACCAGATCCCCATCCGTGTGTCTTCGGTCGGTACTGTCGTTACTCTGCGTGGTCCCGCCTCGGCCGTCAAGAAGCTCGAGGACAAGGTCATCGCCTTCGTGGAGCAAGAGAAGGAGGACGAGAAGGAGCGTGGTTTCACCATGTCTTTTGACTTCCCCCAGAAGTTCGCCAACCACCTCATTGGTAAGGGCGGTTCGAACATCAAGGAGCTCCGTGATCGCTTCGACGTCGAGATCCAGGTTCAGGACGGAAAGGTCGAGCTCAAGGGCCCCAAGGCCAAGGCTGAGGCTGCCAAGGCGCACATCAGCTCCCTCGGCCGCACTCTGGCCGACGAGGTTACGCACATCCTCAAGGTCGACCCCAAGTTCCACCGCGAGCTCATCGGTGCGGGAGGAAGCGTCACGAACCGCTTGCAGAGCAAGTACAAGGTCTTGATCTTCTTCCCGCGATCCGGCAAGGCCTCTAAGGACGACGAGGCGAACGCCGACGCTGCTAGCGACGCCGGCAAACCCAAGCGTCAGCAGGAGCCCGACGAAGTTATCGTCCGTGGTCCCAAGAAGGGAGCGGATGAGGCTCGCGACGAGATCCTGTCTCTCCTCCAGTACCTGAAGGACAACTCTTTCACGGCGACTGTCTCTGTGCAGCAGAAGCAGGTCCCGTCGATTATTGGACAGGGCGGTGCCGCCTTGGAGGAGCTCCGCGTTTCTTCCGGCGCTAAGATTGACATTCCTAGCGGCCGTGACGCCGACACCGTCGACATCCAGATTAAGGGTACCAAGTCTCAGGTGGCGGCTGCTAAGAAGGCTCTCGAAGAGAAGAGAGATGTGTTTAACGATACCATTGTGAGAACCATTGAGGTGGATAAGAAGCACCACAAGTCTCTCATTGGTGCTGGAGGTAAGATCATTGACATCCCAATCCGCTTAGCTCAAACTAATTGTGACAGGTGCCAACCTCCGTGACCTGGTTGTTAAGGCCGGTGGATCCGACGACCGTCGCGAGCTTGCCCGGACCATTCAGTTCCCCAAGCAGGAGGCTGATGGCAACACGATCAAGGTCGAGGGTCGTTCTGACATTGTCAACAAGATCTGCGCAAGGATCGAAGAGATCGTTGCGGAGAAGGAGAGCCAAGTCACCGAGGTTCTGGACGTCCCCACCGAGAAGCACAGGACCCTGATCGGCCGTGGTGGAGATGCTAAGCGACAGCTCGAGGCCCAGTTTACCGTCTCGATCGACATTCCCCGCCAGGGCGACGGCAAGACCGGCGTCAAGATCACCGGTCGCCCCGAGAACGTGGAGAAGGCCAAGGAGCACATTGCTTCGCTTGTCAAGGGGCAGGAGGGAGAGACCCTCCAGGTCCCCCGCAGCCTGCACCACTCCATCTCCAACAACGGCCAGTTCTTCCGCCAGCTCCGCAACAACCACCAGGTCTCCGTTGACCACGCTGGCCAGAGCGTGCCTCCCAAGCCCAGCGCCAGCCGCAGCAACGGCGGTGCTCTGCCCTTGATCACCGACGACGACGATGCCTCCGCCGATGTCCACTCCTGGAAGGTTGTGGACAGCGCCGCTGGCGAGGACGGCGACATCGCGTGGGTTCTCCGTGGCTCTCCCGAGAACATCGAGAAGGCCAAGGCTGCCATTGCTTCGGCCATTGAGCAGGCCCGCAAGAACACCCACACGGGCTACTTGGTCCTGCCCGACCCCAAGACCTACCGCTATGTCATCGGCCAGGGCGGCAGCAAGGTCAACTCCATCCGTAAGCAGAGCGGTTGCAAGATCAACGTGCCCCGCAACGATGACAAGGAAGATGCCATTGAGGTCATTGGCACCGCCGACGGCGTCGAGAAGGCCAAGAACTTGATCCTGGAGGCCGTCAAAGAGGGGCTTAGCTCCCGTGCGCCCCGGGACTAGGAGGCCGGACGCGATACTCAAGACGACAGAGCAGGCACCCTACCGTCGGTTCCGACAGCAGCAGTGGGGCCTCACTTCCGACTGGGCGGATGAGCCACATGTAGAACCTCTGCAGTGGTAGGTGGAACAGGAGATGGACGGCAAGGGCAGTTGGCGGCATATATACTGCGTTCTTTCTTGAGCGTAGAAATGACGGGGGCATATTGCTCTTGCGCGAACAAAATGAACATATATACACAACCAAAAATGGAACAAAACACTGCATCGTACTTGATGATGACTGTGCCATTGTGCCCTTTGTTGAACGTGAGTGAAAATGAGAGAGACATTGCAAAGGAGGGTTGCTGGTGAAGAAGTGTGGATGAAAAGCCGCATCTGGTATACGGCAAAGGGCGGGTAAGGTTGTGAAGGTCATTGCACGCCGAAAGCCAGAGCTTGAACCAGCCTCCACCCCGCCCCCTCCATACGTCAAGGATCGTCAACAGTCACTCACTCAATGGGTAATCAATACAAGGCTAAGCAAATCGAATTTTGGCAATCCAGATTGGGTAATAGTATACATCGTGAAAGATCTTTCAGTGCTACAAAGACAATATTGGGCTACAAATCCCGTTGGCCAAGGCGAAAATTCCCGTGCCTTCCACCCTGTCCCTCAGTCGCGCTTTCCTGCCATTGCTCGATTCGGCGGTCCGGAGGGGGAAGAAGGCTTGGAAGAAGAAATCGACTGCCTCACTTTGCTAGGAAAAGCCTTTCTTCAACAGCGTCCCGTATTTCCCCCTAATCACTCACGGAAAGCCTTCTCCATCTGAGACTTGTACTTCTCCTTGATGGCTCTCCTGTTGACCTTTTGGGTGGCCGTGACGAGGCCCTGCATGCCATGTCAGTCTGGTTCCTGTTCGTGTTCGCCGTCGGAGGAGCCACTTACACTGTCCGGGGTCCACTCCTCCTCGGTCAAAACGACGCCGCCGATGATCTCGAGGCCCGTCAGACCAGCTTTCTTGCCGAGTGACACGAGGTCCTTGTGCACGGCATCAACAACCTTCTTGTCGGTGTGCATGTTGTGCTCGTCAACGCCAAGCTTCTTCGCCTCTTCGGCGAGAACCTTTTCGTTGGGAGCAATGACGGCAATGGCACGAGAGTGCTCGCCGTCGCCGTAGACCATGAGGTTAGCGACGTAGGGGCTACCGCGGTAGACAGTTTCTAGCTTCTCGAGGGCAATGTACTCTCCACCCTGCATCTTGACGAGGTTCTTGACGCGGTCGATTACGCGCACGTGACCGACAGCATCAAATTCGCCAATGTCACCCGTCTTGAACCATCCGTCCTTGGTGATGGCCTTCTCCGTCTCCTCCGCGTTCTTGTAGTACTCTTTCAGCACGGGGGGGCCCTTGATCCAGATTTCACCCTGGGGCGGGTTCGCGTCGGCGTAGTAGTTAAGGTCCGGGATAGAGACAAGCTTGAGGTCAACAGCAGCAGGGATGGAACCGATGGCGGTAGACGTGTACTCCAGAGGGTCACCGAGGGCACCATTGGCAGCCGTCTCGGTCAGACCATAGCCTGTCAACATGGGCGCAACAGTCATGGAAAGAAAGTGCTTCGTCCCGTCCGAGATACCGCTCGCGCCGTTCATAATGAAGCGAAGACGGCCACCCGTCATGTCGCGCACCTTCTTGAAGACGATGTTGTCAAAGATGGTTGCGCCTGGGAGTCCATACTTGACCATAAAGGTCTTGTAGTTGAAGGCGCCCCAGAAGAGAGCCTTGATGAGCGGACCAGAGCTGTTGACCTTGGCCATGATACCCTTCTTCACCGTCTCCCAGACTTGCGGCACGCCGACCAGGGCCGTCGGCCGGAACTCGCGCATATCACCAGCGCAGTTCTTAACCGAAGTATCGGAAAGCGTTCTCGGGTTGCCATAGCCCAGAGTGCCGCCAGCAAACAGGACAAGGTTCTCGAGGACGAGCTCGAAGATGTGAGCCAGGGGTAGATATGCCAGGACGTACTCATTGTGGCTGACACATTCTTCGACGCAGGTGTAAAGACCAGTAACTGTGCACTATCAGCTTCTGGCAGTTTCTCGAGGCAGAGGAAGGGCTGACTTACTCGCTGCCACGGTACCTCCGTGCGTCATGGGCACACCTTTTGGCGGACCGGTGGAACCGGAGGTGTACATGATACAAAACAGGTCCTCAGGCTCGGCGGCGACGGTCTCGACGGGGTTCTCCTCGCCCAGCGCGCGCACCTCCTCGATGCTGATGAGCTTGATGTCGGGGTTCGCCTTCCTGAAAGCATCGACTTCGGTACCATCGGAAAAGAGAGAGTTGTTGTTGTAGACGACGAACTTGACATTCTCGGCCTTCTTCAGAGCTCCGCTTGCCGTCTTGAGGAGCTGAGGGTCGATGTACATGGCATCAGCATTGGACTGAATCAGCGAGTGCTCGACGCCGCTGGCGCCGAGGGTATCGTAGGCGGTGACGATGGAGATGGACTGCGAACCACAGGCGTGGGACATGGCCATCCAGTTGGCACTAGATTCCAGAAGGCCGGGTTAGCTTCTCGGCAGGCCTAGATTTCCCTTGCGGAGTGCTCGGGACGCGGGAGGATAGGGGAGGGCTGTGGTCTCGGACGTACGTCGTGGTCGCAAACAGGTGGACTCTGCTGCCTTTGCTCAGACCCAGCTTGCGCAGGCCTGAGCCAATCTGGTTGATGTAGGTGAGGAGGTCGGCGTAGGTCATGTACGAGTATCTGGACAGTTCGAAGTACTGCCACTCCTTCTCGACCTCTATGACCTCTCCATCAACGTTCTTGGGCACCTTCTTCTTCTCCTTGTGAAGGCGCACGAGCTTGCGGGTGCCCACGGCGGGTTCGTTAGGGTAAACCTGGGCGCTCCGCTTGACGATGTCGTAGACTGTGTGAATGTCGGGATGGGGTTGGGTTCGCAGGCCGTCCTTGGCTTTCCAATGGCGGCGGGGGAGGGTCTCGCCCTCGACGCGTTCGTAGCCAGGCGACTCGACGGTGAAGGGAGGTTTGTGCACCTGGTGCAGGGGCATAATACCCTTGGTCCAGTCCATTTTGGCGGCGGCGGTGGGGTTTGCGGGCGGCTTTGCGAGGAGTAGGCCGGTGAGAATGGCAACGAAAAGGACGAGTAGGGCGGTGGTGATGGACGGAATGGTGGATGGGTTCACGGCCGTCGAGGCCTTTGAGGTCTGAGGTGAGGAACGGACACGGGGTTGACGGATACAGTGAGGGAGCACAGGGAGGAGATCGGGGATAAAGCTACGAGTTTTCCAGGTGAACGAGGGCTCGTGAAAGGTGGCAACGTAGGGATTGTCGAGAGACGGGATCGAGAGTTGACGGTCGCAGCTTTTGCAACGTGGGCAGAGTTGCGAGACTTGACGAGGGAGAGCTTCGAGCTGGTCTGGTCTCTAGGCTTGAAGAGCTACGTGGGCGGGCAAGAGCGCAAAGTTAAGCTGCGAAAAAGAGCGGCGGGACTTGAATTGCGTCACGGTTGACGGTTGTGAGCTGGAACGCTGCACTGCTGCAGGCCTGCAAGGTAGACAGGCAAGCGGGCAGGGGCAGGTCGATCCGCCACTGGCCGGTATGTGTTTGCGTGGGCCCCCCCCCCTCGTCTGGGCCTCTCGGCCTCTAGACTCCAGGGGCCCTTGGAGCTGGTTCCCGCTGATAGCTGGTAATGGAGTACGTAGCTTTCTTTGGGAGTGCTCCCTCCCCCCATCCTATCATCGTCTGGGCTTTTCCAGCTTTGGAGCTTTGGCACATGAAATGCCAGGCCACTAAGAGCAGCTCCCTGCAAGATGTGACGGCAGATACATGTGGTTCTGGTAGGAGTACATGTTCAAATCAAGTCGATTATTATCAGCCTCAAAGTACACGGCACACGCCACGGCCACCCTTGGCTGCAGCTACTATACTTGCTGGGCTCACTGACGACGGAACGCGTCAACCCGGATCTATGGATGCCTACGTAGTCCAACAGTCGCCAACTTAAAGCCCGCCTCCGTCTCCGTCTCAACCTTGACAGGTGACCTGCATCTGTTGGAGAATGTGGCAAGACGTACACCATACGGCGCAGCCCGCGGCCGCCACAGCCAATGCTTGCCTCTGCCCTAGGTAGGTGCAGTTGACCACCGTGTCCAAGATTCCAACTTACCTCGGCCTCACGGGGTTCAACAGCTTCTCGAGCATGGGGAGCGGCAGCTTTCCAGTGGATTGTCCGCGGCCGCCAGTAAGCACCGCTTCCCAAGTCTACAAGCCAAGCAGCTACTAGTGTGCGGATAAAAAGAGGGGAGCGAAACTGGGGGGAGCTGAGTTGGTGGTCTTGGCACGGCTTGGGCGAGATGCGAGATCTCTGGCTATTACAAACTAGGTAAATGGTCAAACCAAGAGCCCCCTTTGGTTTGGGCTGTCTTGTGTCACCGGGGCAGCATTACCCATTGCTCTCAACAACCAAGCCTGGGACGCTTCGCCGATGACCTCTTGGCCTGTCGATGCTGACAACAGGGCCTGTTCCCCTCCAACAATTTCATTCCCAACGCTCAACGATGCTACACTGGTTTACGCACAATGACTGACTGACTGACTGACTGACTGACTGACTGACTGACTGACTGACTGACTGACTGGTGACTGGTGACTGGTGAATAAGCACATGACAGAAACATCAGCACCATACCAGCGCTGGCGCGCTCGAGCCCGAGCAGGGGAGGCCGGAATGTATACCGTAGTAGACAAGCAGACAAGCAGGGCATATCCGACGACGATTCGGGGACCATTCTCTGATTCCAACCGGCGGCTTAACCTCCCGATGAAGAACTTCGATCCACATCTCAATATCGAAATTATCACTCGTTAATCATGTCCTGCAAGCCTTTGACTCGAACATGACCAGAGCCACCACAATCCACTCTCGCAGCAACACCAATAAGCACGCCCGAAACGGAAAAACGGCTTTTTTTTTTTTGTCTTGATTGCCATCCATTCAACCTCGCCTATCTACCCTTTCCTGCATGGCATAATTGCAACTGCTGGGGTTGCGGTCCGCTCACGTGCAAAACAAAAAAATACCACCTTCAGTTGCTGACACATGCGGCGGACTTGCACCGACAGCCGAGGCCAGAGCAGGAGAAGAGGGAAAAGAGGCTCCTTTGGGTGCCACTGTTCGTGTTCCCACCTCTCCACCTCTCCACCTCTTGATGACCCCTGCTTTACCGTCCCACATCATCAAGTCGCCCGTTGTCCGAAGATACAATCTACAATAGAGTTCGGTTCATCGCACAATTCCAACCGACCACCCGAACTCCTCTCCTCCTCTCTCCCCTCCCATCTTGTTTATACTCCTGCGTCCCACCACCATTGAAGCTATTCCCACGTTGCCCCGACACTGCCGACATATGTCATGCTGACGCCTCCCCATCCTTCCGAATCGTGCGCCTGAGTCAAAGTCCTCTCCATCATGAGTGGCTCACGGCCTGCATGAATGTTCCTTGGACATTTGGAGGAAGCTATGGCCATAATGAGCCGCTCGAGGAGAGGAGCTAGGCTAGACGGGCTCCGAAATATCTCAGCTCCTGTTCCAGGCCCATCTCTGAAGCAGACGGAAAAAACAAAAACAGCCAACATGACGATGGCATATTGTGTGTGTGTGTGGGTGGGTGGGTGGGTGGCGTACAAACAACAAATAAGCAAGGAAACCGCGGAAACCAAGTGGTCAAACGCGGCGGCTCAGGTCAAGATCCGGACCGCACCGCGGTGAGAGTTCATCGTGTGGCAGCAGTCGGTCAAAGAGCAATTTATAGCAACACTCCGTCCATCCCAATCTTATAGTGCTTCTCCCTGCGGGCCGAGCGCGCAGGCGGTTCCGATCAGGATCCCGCCGCCGCAGGGGAAACGTCCTCTCGTCGGAGACCCAGCCGGGCCCCCAACCCGGCACAGCAGCCAACCTAACCGAGGGGTTGGTGTGCGCGGAGAGGAGAAAGAGAGAGTGCCCGACAGCTTGCCAGACAACCTCCAATACCAGCCGCTCTCTCTTTATCTGCAGCACGCACGTGTCCCGGATCACCAGCTTTGGTAAACACCTCTTCCTGGCGTCGAGCCCGCCTCTGCCACCGTCGTGGTGCTAGCGGGATCTACGTTGGCCTAACGGCTTACACTTTGGGGCTAAAACAGCACCGCTCGGCACTCCTTGACTCCCTCGTACCAAGGGGCCGTGGGTTTAGCCTCATCCTTCCACAGATAGAGACTGCAGCACTCTGTAAAGATGCAATTTGGGCGGTGCTGCCGTGTGGGACCGTCCAACCAGATGCTGACCATCGCAATTCTAGAATGGACTTCCCCCATCGGACTCTGACTCCCTGCCTTATGTGTCTCTCCCTCGCCAACCAATCATGCATCGCCAGCGGCAGGGCCGCTCGACCTTTCTGCTGCTGCACAGTTCTCAAAATATACTCGTCGCCACCAGTGTCACAACAATGAAACGCCCCTTCTTGCAAGCCCCGAGCGTACGCCAGCACAACATGCCCCAAGAGCCGCAGCACAGAGACGCCTGAGTCCACCCAGCCTTGGAACCAACCTCGAAGGATGAGGGGCGCGCGCCCCCGACGTGTCGTCGGCACGGCATTGATGATATTAAGATAAAGTTATGTCGCAGCTGTCCCCCTCTCGAGACGAACTCTTGTCCTGTTTCCCGTCGTTCCAGAGCTGCTGACAGGCCTCCCAACCGAAACCCCCCTGCCTCTCTCTCGCTGTAAGTAGCCATCATGCAGAGGTTGTGTGGTATGCGCCCTGAAGGGCTGGTGAGTCTCCCTGTTTCCCTTTGGCCTTGGCCGGCATATCGCGATGTTCCTGCTAACGCTGCCGTCCAGACGGTCCACTCGAGGTTCAGCCCTCTGCCGTCGACGTGCTTCTTCGACACAATCATCATTCCCTTGCCGGCGTGGATCCGTATCGTCGTCACCTTTGCCTTTTTCCACTTCGTCGTACCGGTCCTCATCGTCGACAAGATCAAGCGGTATGCCGTCAAGAAGGAATGGCAGAGGCACGCTCAGTTGTCGGTCTACTACTTCTCGATCCTCGTCGTCTTCCTCATGGAGATCCTCGAGATTGCGCGGCTGGCGCAGCTCCGCTACGCCATCGGCCTGATCCCCTTCGTTTTTGCGGGCTGCGGTTTATGCGCGGTCATGCAGGCCACCCGTGGCGCCAAGGGCCGGGTTCGCAACTGGCAGCCGGCCAATGTCATTTTCTGGATCATGAGCGTCGCCGTCACCATCATTAAGATTCTCACAATCCAGAGGTCCAGCATGCGCAGCCCGGAGTTCAGGCGCATGGATTCTGACTACCCGACGACCCATCAGGTCCAGGACTTGGCCGTCATCGCTGGTTTCTACTTCCTCCTTCTCGTCAACGAGCTCGCACTCATGTTCCAGAAGACTTGGGATGAGACCGTCGACGGCGAGAACATTAAGAAGCTGCGTCTTACCAGGTCGATCAGCGACCAGGCCCGGTACGATCTCACCCGCGCTATCGAGGAGGGCTACTACCCGTCCGGCGTCACGTATCTCACGCTCAGACTCGAGGGCGAGTCTGCCAGCGAAAAGGTAGTCAGCAAGGAGGACATTCTCAAGAAGACGGCCAGCAAGGACGCCTCCATTGCGGGATCCTCGTCCAGCGAGAAGACGGCGGGCAAGAGGATCATGGAAGATGACACTATTGAGCCCGTGCCCATGATTCCGCCCAGCTTCCGACACAACAGCGAGCGCTGGTCCTCGGCCATGACGCTCAAGGACGCTGGTGGCGACGACAACATGAACGAAAAGTTCGGCGGCAAGGACACCAAGAAGCGCGGCAGTGAGAGGTGGTCTTCCGCGATGACGATCAAGGAGCCCACGCCCCGTGAAGCCCACGACAAGCGCATCTCGAGCTTCGCCACCCCAATGGTCGCAGACATTGACGAGATCACGCCTCTGGAGCATTCGTCTACTTCGTCGTCGCGCTACGAAGACGAGCACCTCGCCCAAAAGAACATGCTCATCGACAGCCCGTTCCCCCTGAAGGAGCTCCCCGAGAGGCGGTCCTTCATGCTCAAGCCCTCGCGTCCTAACACGGAGCGGTGGTCCAACGCGATGACGCTCCGCGGCGAGCCGTCGTCGAGCCAGGAACCCTTTTCGAAGGATCACTCTTCTTCAAAGGAAACCCCTTCTCCCGGTGCGCCTCCTGCGCCCGCGACGGCGCCGACGACGCCAGAGCGCAAGGTCTCAAGCAGCGAAAGAAACATGATGAGGCGGTACTCTGACGCGTCGACGAGGTCTATTAGGCGGTTCTCGGCGCGCAGCGACCTCCGCGAGGCGGCGGCCACGGCGGCGGCGTTTGTGGACGGCGACGAGCCGCTCATGTCGCCGACGGAGACGCATCCATTGCAGCCGCAGCAACACGACAACAACCAAACGCCATGAGGTGGTGTTCTCTGGTGACGCCGAACCATCCAATTACATGTCTACGATCCTCTTCATCGCACCACCAAAAAAAAAATCGATTCATCATCTTTCTCGACAGAACTACGAGATGGACCGTTTAGTGTATAATGCCCCGGGAGCGTTGAAGCAAAACAATGTCCGGGAGGGGAAGTCCGGTTGGGGAGATTCGGCGCGTGGGGCGTTTTGTCCATTTTCCACCCCTGCCCTGCGCAAAGGAATCCCATGTATTTTCTCCATCCTCTTCTGGCTAAGACCAGGATTTTAATGAGACAAGGACGTCTTAAGGTTTTCTTTTTCTTTTTCACGCAACATAGATCGAATGGTGTTCGTTTGGAAGGAGCAAAGGAATTCAAAGGGCTTTGCATAAAACTCAAATCGGTCTGCGCCTCCAGATTGTGATGTGGTCGACTTATGCGGCGCTACGGACGCCCAGTCGATATTTCCCCCCGGCGCCACCTCGGCGCGGGAGCACGGGAGGGGAGGTGAGAAAAGGTAAGCGTTTGGTGGCTGGTAGTCTCAGGACAGCAAATCTCCCCGACACGGAAGGCGTCCAAAAGCTGGGAAAACCTTGTCGTCTGTCCCCTAGACGCCCGAGTCGCGGATTGTTACAAGTCCATATGCCGACTGGGCCATCATGAACCCCAGGTGAGAGAGGTATCTCGCGAGGAAAGACGGTGCTTTGGCACTGCGGCGAAAGATGGAAACTCCCTCTGCGGGTGAGTGAGTGACATTCAAGAGATACAAAGCCTAGTCAGAAGCCGAGCGGTTGCTGACAGCCACCCGAATAGCCACCCCGGTGGTATGCGGGTTGGTGGCCTATCGGTGCTTTCCTCCTGCAGGCAACGGATGTGCCGGTGAACTCGACAAGCCGGGCCAATTTCAGGACGTCTCCGTGATACTTTGCAAGAAGGATCGACACGGCAGCGGGCAGCATGCCGGATGCTTGCGTGATGTATGCGTTGGGGCCGAGAAGCCCGTTTTCTGGCTGCTCAGCGGCTGTCGGTCGCGTAGGCGTATTCGGGCGCCGATGTCAAGCCCTTGGACCAGGCAAATGGGAAACAAACGGTATAGGTCCCAAGTGCATCGCTTCCTTGCGTCCTGTCCACGCTACTGTGAAACTCCTCAGGACCAAGAACGCAATTACCGGCTAAAACACTAGCCACCCCTAACCTAGTCCGAAGTCCAAGTCAGCAGTGACTCCAGTGACCATAATACTCCTAGCGGAGGCCGTGCTTATAGACCACACGACCCGGACGACTTTCAGTCGCGAACCACACATACTTATTATTATAGAATTACAATACTTGGTGCGATGAGTATAATGGTCCGCTTTCCATACAGCAAGCACCACTGACCGCCACTGGCACGTCCTATAAGCACCATCACATCGATATTGATCGAAGACCAGAGTCGCTGGGAATTAACAATGGGCTCAAGTGAATGTCCGGCGAGGGAAGCTAGAGCAAGGCGAGTATTATCATAAGGTATTGCCAAGGAAAAGACATCACAACAACAAATGTGACGCTGCTCGATCTGGCCTGGCTTTCCCTAGGATCCTCACAAAACGTGTCTACTGTATTCTCCTGGAGAGACTGCAAACATTCTGATGCCTTTGTATTGACGGTTCTGCGTGTGCAGTCGAATTCTATTGCCACTATGCAAGTCTCGTGAACGGAGCGTCGAATGCAGGACGCTCACTCAGTCGACGACGTCACACTGCAAGAGAAACGGTAGATGTCACTCCATCCCTGTCTTCCCCACCGGCCGGCGTCGGCGTCTTGATATTACCCTCGCCTACTCTGTCCTCCATTGCCGCTCTCAGTTGCGCTGGAACCTTCCAGCCCACGGCGACGACTTCACCCGAAGCATCGACATACCAGGTTGGCCTATCAACGCGCACTACCCTCATGGCGCGGCTGGACGACGCCGGCCTGTTGTTGAAGCCGGTTCGCTCCGCCTCGTCGCAGCCAAAGTAGCCGATATTCACCAGGCCCAGGACGCCGTAGACATGCAGCTCTGCACGACGTAGCGCTCCGCCCGGCGCCGCTGCCACGGCCTCAGCGAACGACTAGCGTGAACTTCTCGGGGCATGGAACGCCGCGTAACTGTCTGTCAGGCAGGTCCAAGCTGGCCCTCGCCGCCGTCTTCTCGGCGAGATGGTCTTCCGAATGCGAGTCTTCCGAGCCAGCTTCGGGTAATCCGTCGTCTTCATCTGGCTCCGAGTCCATCTGCTCCGCGTCCTACTCGTCCTTTTCAAAGCCAGGAAAGGCGTCTTCAAACAACCACTGGCTTTCGGGTGGCCGTTCAACCGGACAGCGGTGAAAGAGCGCGACTCCACTTTACCAAGGGCTGCTCTTGGAGGGCGGCCTATCTCAATCGAAGAAACGAAGTCGAGTGTCTGGGACGATGGTGTCATTCTGTGGGAGAAGGAAATGAAGGTTGTTTGGCGCGTTCGCCGGGGGACGACTGGCATGGGGCAGACGGGCCTGGTTAATATGTCTAGTGATCACGGCTACCAAGCAAGATGTACAGCAGCCAACCTACTTGGATTTTTCGGAACAAAACCGCGCCGCTGGTCTCACTCTCTGCTGTGCGTTTCATTTTAATGTTGCTCTCTTCAGCCATTTCTTGACTTGTAGCTCCTCTAAAACACATCCCCATTCATCAATGTATACCGGAAGCCAGTCATGTCGTTACGCATGACCTCAAGCCCGAGCTTTGTTCTGTCGCTCAAAGCGCGTTGACGAAGGAGAAAATAGAGTCCTAAATCGACGGCGAGCCTTAACTTCAACAGCTGGACACGCTCCCTGTCCCAGGAATACAAATCCCACCTACCACCATCGCGTGGCCTCCTTCCAGCGCCCTACCAAGTTTCTACCGCTGTGGTAGTTTGTGTTGCATTGACAGTATGGGAATGGCTTGTGCGGCTTCCTCCTTTACTCGCAACAGTCAAGTCCGTCGAGGGCATTAGCCCATCTGAACGGTGCATCCGTGATGGCAGGGCCAGGTACAATGCGTCATAGTGCAATTTCACGACGGCTGTTGTCTCAACTTTCTAGCTGGCGAATCTGAAGTTAGAATCGTAGTGGCAGGTAACTGGGTGGTTCAAGTGCAATCAACTCACCCAGCTGCTCGCCTCGCTCTGGCTGCTTTGTTGCCTTCTCAGGTGATGTTTGTGGTGAGCTGGGTGAGCAGGGTTGTTAAAGTATGTCAATTGATAGGATACCCCTGTAGTGTATTGATGTGCCTTATGTATCTAGGGAAATCCCCTTATTTTCCACCGGGCCTATTTCTATAGTCTAAATACACGTGCTATTAGAATTCGCTTATTTAGCTAGTGAAATCCGTCTTAGATATGTACCCGACATTCCTCCGGGATGCCTTACTTTTACCTAGGCTAATGCTGTCGTATTGCCTACTTGAACAATTATGGCACTCTAAATCGTATATATACTTTTTTAGTAACCAACGAGTCTTAGAAACTTAACATTCATACCAATTGTTGAGTTTGATTCTGAGAGATTGGAACTACTCTACCAAGGCTTCTTGTGAGTATTTTAAGTGTCGTAACACGCCTATCGTCTCCGTCGACCACTGTCAGTAGTCGTTATGACTCAGCAGGAAATATGGGTCACCTCGTATGCGGAGCGAGGGCGCAGCCCTTGCGAGGAAAGTGCGCAGAGTAAAAAGGGCGCAGAAGATGCGAAGGGAGAGGGGGGGAGCAGCGTTTAGCTTCGTTATCATAATATACCTACCTTTGAGTTCGCAGCTTGTTCGCATATCACTCTAGTGCAACCGATCCCTGACAGTCTAAACGCTCTACCCTTTCGACTAGACCGTTAAGCAACATGCCTGCGAACACCCGTCGCGTAACACGCGAACCTACCGCCTACTCGACGCGCGGAAGCATCGACCGCAAGGATCCTATCCGAGACAGCTATCGATTTAAGGAAACCCTAGCACCCTCCATTAATTCGCCGGCTATCTTATCTACCGCCCGTACTGCCTCTAAAAGGCTTAAGATGTTAACTCGCCAGGAGTAACAGCTTAAAGACGAGCTTGCCCTTACACGTAAGGAGGCGCGTATTTAAAGCTAACTTAAGGAGCTAGAGTAGCTACAAAGCAGCAGCTACGGCCGAAACGCAATAGGTACCACCCTATCCGTTAACCTACCCTTAGGCAATAGCTTTAACGAACTCGCCCTATAGTAGGTACAGCTAGGCGCTAGAGGTAACAATAGTTTGCACCTATATCGGCCCTTATTACTTCTAACACTTTCCTATAATAGGAAATCGTACTAAGACTTATAGATTTTCTTATTTAATTATCGTACTTATTTCGCCCTCTAGTTAAAGCAGATACGTAATAACTATAATAAGGTAGCGTTTGTAATAAGCTGCCTTTCGGGCCGTACAAAATCCGCCTAAATATAATACCTTAAGGAATAAAGTCGTAATCCGATGCAGCCTGCGGCCACCAATACATAGTATACTTTTAAGGACTTCTTAAAAGATTAGATATTTAACCTAGGAAGCCGCGTAGTCTCTACTACCTTACAGCTTAATCGCCTATACTAAGGCGCGGCCTAAAGCGTCGATAAGTTCCTGGCGGAATACGAAGTAGTAGAGATAGAGCTCCCTTACGTGCTCCCTAAGGAACAGTATATCTCGTCCCTACTAACTAAGCTGTACCTAAGTATATAACAAGCTATTAGCTTACAGCTTATCTTACCCTGTACTTACACTAAGCTGGTCTCCTTAGCACGACGCATTAAGCAGGCTTAGGACCTTAATAGACGTAACCCTAGTTAATACCCCTACCGCGAACAATAAGACTATAAGGCAGCGCTTAAGTAACGTTTTAAGACAGATAAAGTAGCTCCTTACTGTTACGACCTAACAAGTTACTAACAGTAACGCCTCACCCGGACAAGGCAGGACGCAGGCGGCATAACATTTATATAGATAAGACATAAGAACGGACAGATAACTCCCCGGAACAGGAAGAACTATAGTACAGGTCACGTGCAGATAAGATAAGGTAATTACTCTATAGGACCTACTGACCGATTAGTAGACCTACTAATCGATTAGTGGATATAGGTGATTAATTAACAGAACTAAGTAAGTAATTACTACTAATAGGCCGGTAGAATTAGGATAATAGTATTAGATACCGAACCTGTATATAGGATAGACTTAGACGTACTTAAGAACAGACTTCTATAGCTCTTTAGTAATTAACTTCGTAATTTACTTTACTATAAGTAACTCTTAGATTATCCTTCTATTATAAAGCTATATAAGCTACCTACGCCTACTAAGTATATAACTAATTACCGTATGCCTAACAGACCAGTAAGATTACTAATAAGCTAATAAGACCTAGTTACTGTTATTTAAGTATTAACCTTAGCTACCTGTTAGTAGAAAACACTACTATTAGATATCTAACTATAACACTTTAATTACTCCTGTTTAGTAAGTTAACCTTAATACTTACTTAATAGTATAAAATATATCTATAAAAACCACCCTTACTTTATCCTCCTCTAGAGCTAAAGGGAAGGTACCGGCCACCCCTAAGCCCTAAAGCCTTAACTAAGAGATAAAGGAGGCCGACTCTTTTAGCGATAAGGAAGACGCTACTATAGAGTTAGCTAAATAACTTAAGCGTGCTAATAAGGATATTACTAATATATAAGCTATGTTTAACAAGAATACTACAGCCCTTAAGTAGCTTTAAGCCTAAGCTTAACGAACTATAGAGCTTAAAGCCGAAGTTCGTATACTCTAAGGCGCTACTAACATTATTAATACCCCTCTTAAAACTTAGGACAAACTTAAGCTTAATAACCCCTAAACGTTTAATAGAACCCTAGGACACCTTAAGGGATTCCTTACCTAGGTTAAAGCTTATTACTAATTTTATAATATTAGTTTTATAGACGACACTAAAAAGGTTATTTATACCGCGTTATTTCTTAAGGGAAAAGCGCTAGCTTAGTTTAAACCTTACCTAATAGATTTTATAACTAAA